>QXTE01000024.1:5646704-5840038 GCA_003942145.1 Platysternon megacephalum
CCCCCCCCCCGCCCCTTTACCGCGCTGCCTGGAGGTGGGGGCCGAGCTGGGGCTGCTGGGCCGGAGACCAGAGCCACTCAGCCGGGGCTGGGTCGCTCGGCCGGAGCCAGAGCCTCAGGGCCGGGGCTGGGACCGGAGCCACTCAGCCATAGCTGGGGCGCTCGGCCGGGGCTGGGCTGGAGCCGCACCGCCCGGCCGGCCGGGATCGGGGCCGGGTCGGAGCTGCGCCACCAGGCCCGGGTCGGAACCGCGCCGCCCGGGGTTGGGGCCGGGCCCGGGGGCCAGGCTGGAGACGCGCCGCACGGCCAGCCGCAGTGGGGGCTGGGCCGGAGCCATGCCTCCCAGCCGGTCAGGGCCAGGGCAGGCCAGAGCCGCGCCAGTCGGGGTCGGGGGCCGGGCTGGAGCTGTGCGGCGCCTGGAGCCCTCCTTGCGCCCCCTGCCCCAGCTCACCTGCGGGAAGCCGCTGCTTCCTTCTCAGCCCTCCCAGGCTTCCCAGGCAAACAGCTGATTCGCGGGAAGCCGGGGAGGGGGAGGAGAAGCCGGGGGAGCGTTCAGGGGAGGAGGTGGAGCGAGCTGACATGGGGCCGGGGGAAGGGCAGGGAGCTGCTGGAGCTTTTGTTAAATTTAAAAGCCCTTTTAGAACCAGTTGTCCCTCACGGGACAGCCGGTTCTAAAAGGGCTTCTAAATTTAACAACCGGTTCCCGCGAACCGGTGCGAACCGGCTCCAGCTCACCTCTGCCTGTGTTATACTTGAGGTCAGACTAGATGATCACAATGATTCCTTCTGGCTTTGGAATCTATGAATTGTATGGGGAGCCTAGGCCCCTAACTTGGGGCTGTGGATTCCATTGTGCCTTTAGCGCACAATTCTGCAGCTGTGGTGTATTTTTATAGCTGTTTTCTAATCACCTGTACAATTCATAGATCAAATACTGTTTGCTATAAAATTAGTCAAAACTTAATTTCATTTAATTTTTACTTTAACAAAACAAGTTGTATGGTTTTTAACTGCTTGAAAATGTGAGAATAGACTCTTAATTTCCTGAAGAACTTTTAATATTGCTGAAAATGTTATTTAATTATGTTATTTAATTTGAGAAACAGATTAAGATAGTGTATAATTCTCTGTTCTTACCTTCTCCAATGTTCTTTCTTTCAGGTTCAGGGTGCCCATAATAAGGATTAGTCTTCTGTCAAAAGTTTAGTGATTGATTATTAAGAAAATTTCCTGCATTGTTCATGGTACGGCTTAACCTTTTATATTTTGTATTTAGTTTGGGTTACAATGGTAAATGGTTATTTTATGTACGTTTCTAGAGCTTATATGTTTTAAATGTGTAAATACTTATTGACATTTCTTTTTGTTATAAGAAATATGCAAATTTAAATATGCCAGTTAGAATTACAAAAGCAGATTTAATGTAAATATGTGAGTAAATTTATATTTCCTTACAAATAAAATTGGTCATTGAAAAAAATAGCATTTTTTTCCTTCAAAGTATGTACATGGTACTAGGTGAAAAACCTTTGCATATGTAATAATTTTAAATGAGACTTAACATTAATCTTTTTTACAGTCTGGAGGACATGTTTTGATCAAATTAAGCAAATGTTTTCATTTGATAATTCTTATTTTTGATTTTGTAGATGACACTTAGAATCATATCTTATGAGTTAGTGTTTTAGTAAAAAGTCAAGACTTTTCTCTCTCTCTCTCTCTCTACAGGAGTTTTTCATCAGTATGTCTGAAAGCATTAAATATAATGATGATGATCACAAAACTGTGTTTCTGAAAACATTAAATGAACAACGTCTGGAAGGAGAATTTTGTGACATAGCTATTGTGGTAGAAGATGTGAAATTCAGAGCGCACCGGTGTGTGCTTGCTGCATGCAGTACCTACTTCAAAAAGCTTTTCAAGAAACTGGAGGTTGATAGCTCATCAGTAATAGAGATAGATTTCCTTCGTTCTGATATATTTGAAGAAGTTCTAAATTATATGTATACTGCAAAGATTTCAGTTAAGAAGGAAGATGTAAATTTGATGATGTCGTCAGGTCAGATTCTTGGTATTAGGTTTTTGGATAAACTTTGTTCTCAGAAACGTGATGTATCTAGTCCCGAAGAAAACGCCCAATCCAAGAGTAAGTATTGTCTGAAAATAAATCGTTCTATTGGAGAATCTAATGATAACCAAGATGATGAGGTTGAGGAAATTGGAGATCATGATGATAGCCCATCAGATGTAACAGTAGAAGGAACTCCTCCAAGTCAGGAAGATGGGAAATCCCCTACTAATACACTAAGAGTTCAAGAAGCAATTCTAAAAGAGTTGGGGAGTGAAGAGGTTCGAAAAGTAAACTGCTATGGTCAAGAAGTGGAGCCCATGGAAACAACTGAATCAAAAGACTTAGGATCTCAAACTCCTCAAGCGCTAACATTTAATGATGGCATAAGTGAAGTGAAAGATGAACAGACGCCAGGATGGACAACGGCAGCTGCTGACATGAAGTTTGAGTATTTGCTTTATGGTCACAGGGAACAGATTGCATGTCAAGCATGCGGTAAGACATTTACTGATGAAGCACGATTGAGAAAACATGAAAAGCTCCATACTGCTGATAGACCATTTGTTTGTGAAATGTGCACTAAAGGGTTTACCACACAGGCTCACTTGAAAGAGCACCTGAAAATCCATACAGGTTACAAGCCTTATAGCTGTGAGGTGTGCGGAAAGTCTTTTATTCGAGCTCCAGATCTGAAAAAGCATGAAAGAGTCCATAGTAATGAAAGGCCATTTGCATGCCATATGTGTGATAAAGCTTTCAAGCACAAGTCCCATCTAAAAGATCATGAAAGAAGACACCGAGGGGAAAAACCTTTTGTCTGCAGCTCTTGCACTAAAGCATTTGCTAAAGCATCTGATCTAAAAAGGCATGAGAACAATATGCACAGTGAAAGGAAACAAATTACTACAGCCAACGCCATCCAGAGTGAAACAGAACAGTTACAGGCGGCAGCCATGGCAGCTGAAGCAGAGCAGCAACTTGAAACTATAGCTTGTAGTTAAAAGACAAAAGCAGAAAACTTTATCCAAAAAGTAACTTCAGAAATTAAATTGAACAAAAATGTAAATGTTGAAACATGTTTAGACTGATCATTATCTTTTCAGGATAAAATATTTTTAGAGGGATTGAACACTGCATAGGAGCATATAGCAGTGCTTGGTTAGGTATTTTAAAATACTTCAAAGATATGTATTCTTAGAATATAAAAATAATTTTGTTATTAGCACTAACATGTTTTAATTTCAGAAAATGACTGAATCCTTTATAAACAAAACGAGGAGGAAATCTCTATTTGATGTTTTAATACAACCTCTGCATACTTGTCCTTCGTACACATTAGTAAAACCAATGAGGTAAATTATGTCTAACAAAACTGAAATTTGTAGAAAAAGTTATAAGTATGGGAACAAAATATTAATTTTTTTTAAAGAATTTTTGGGTGTAGTTATGCAAGAAGCATATAGTACACCTAGAACCCATAAAAATTCATCTGTTGGAATCCTGACATTTTTATTTCCTCCTTTTTCCTCGTTCACTGTACTTATTAGCTATTAGTGCAGCAGGTTGGCAATTTTGGGTAGTTGGTCAAGCGGAGTTATCCTGCTTCTTTGTTCACCCCCTTAAATTCCTCTCTTTAATCTAGCTGGTGAGCTGGTGCATACAATACTTGCTCTTCTAAAGGTTAGACTTTTCACATTCATAATAGCCTAGATGTGTCCCCTGGATCAACAAATGGAGAGGACACAGCACTCATCTACCCTTTCTGTGTAGAAAGGAGTAGGGCTCAGTTGCCTCCATGTACTCTTCAGAGGCTTTTTCATGCAGTATACGGGAGATGGACTGGAGGTGGGAGGAAGGGCAAGTGGGCAGAATGTGTAGAGAGATATATTGTTCCAAATCTGGCCCCATGAAAATTAATCAAAGATAATACAATCTGAGGCTGTATTGTCTTTGTCATGTAGCTTCCCCCTCACTCTACCTAGGACAGCCGAGGCAAAGGGATGCACAGGCACAGACTCCGTGGGTGCTCCAGGGCTGGAGCACCCTCAGAAAAAAAATGGTGGGTGCTGAGCACCCACCGGCAGCCCCCTATCAGCTCCCCCTGGTTCCCCCCAGTGCCTCCTACCCGCCGTCAGGCCCCACCGATCAGCGCCTCCCCCTCCCTCCCAGCGTCTGCTGTGGATCAGCTGTTTCGCAGCATCAGGAGGTGCTGGGGGTGAGCGGGGAGGAGCGAGGGCGCAGCGCTCTCAGGGGAGGGGGCAGTACTGGACGGGGAAGAGGCAGGGTGGGAAGAAGCAAGACGGGGGAGGGGCATTGGGGGAAGGGGTGGAGTGGGGGCAGGGCCTGGGCAGAGCTGGGGGTCGAATGCTGCCCAGCAGATTAGAAACTTGGTGCCTCTATGAAGGGATGTCTGTAGAAATACACCTCAGTGGAACTAGCTGTGCTGTTGAGGGGAGGGATTTGGTACCAGGCGCCCTGCAGATCGCTGCCTGCAACTTTAAGGGTAGGTTCCATGGCCTTTTAGGGGGGCACCTCCCAATAGGATTGTGTGTAGAAAGGTCTCTACAGGGGAATCTGTGTGAGAATGTTTACCCTCTGAGAAATCTCCCACAGGAAGGGATGATCTTGGCCAGTATTTCCAACTATCATTGCCTCAGAATCTGTGAAATCTATTTTTGAAATCATTCAGGCAAGGTTTTGTTTTGCTTTGTTTGGGTTTTTTTTTTGGGAGGGCGGGGGGGGGACGACGACGAGAAGGGGTTGTTAATTGTTCCTTAACTTACCACAATCTCAACAAAACTTTTAAAATACTACAGACTGAGCTGTCTCCTGTATATGGAAATAGGGAGTCACAACTTCACAATATTAATTGTTAAAATGATCCTAAGGAACATGAACACTTCTTTATTTTAAGTGTAAATAATATAATTATTATCAATGTTATATTTCAACTATAAATGCGCAAAAATGCACTCTTTTGCACATCAGGTTGGAATAAATTGGTCACTTAAGAGACCCATGACATATAAAAGTTGTCAGACAAGTATTTATAAATTATTGTGTGGTAAATCACCTCTTGCATTTCTAAATAGAAATTGAAAATAACATTTTTGTAACTGATCATTTTTGTTACAACTTCATTGTGTATCTTTCATGTAATCAACAGTTTTAGCAATTATATTAAAACACCAACAATAGTTTGAAAATTGTTCTGTAAATAAAACATAAATTGAATATTTTAGAATATGTAAATTTTGGACTTTGTCCTATATATTTTTTTTAACGTTTCTTCATTTTACATTTAGCGGTTTTAGTTTGTAAACCAACTATCCATTTTATATTTGTGCAATGTCAAATAGTAAGTATTCATTTCATTTTATAGCTTCTCACAAAGGAAGACACTAAATTAATAGTGTAAAAGTATTTTGCGGTTTGTTATATGTAAGCATAGATAAAAATGGTAGATTCAGAATTTGAGCTGCACCTTTCTTCCCTGGTGCTTGCAAAGTTTTAATCTTGTTTGTTTTTTAAAACACAGTTCACCACTTGTAAAACACCATAAAATAATTAGCTAATGCGTACACCATTAAGGAATGAGGAACAGATTTGTTTCAGGTTTTCAAGAATTTAATAGCTATAGTGAGATAAAAATGTTTTAAACTTTATTTTCAGTCTTTTTTTAAAATAGCTGCAATATTTTCCCTCGTATATTCTTTGTTTTGGTATAATTTCAAAATATGATCAGGCATTGAAGTGGAAAAAACAACAGTATACATACTGTAATAATTATAATTTACATAGGACAAAACCTTTTTGTTCCCAATGATTTGTACAGTTGCATAAATAAATAATTCGGGGCTCAATCCTGCAGTCCCTCAGTCACAGCAGTACATCCATTGAAAGCAAGGACTGCTAGGACTGCAGAATTGGGTCCTAGGCTTTCTGCTAAATTTTATTTACCTACACTCCACAATTTCTAGAATCACTATATATTCCAGAGAATAGTACTGATGAGGTTCTTCAAGAAAGCTAGTATTTAGAGACAGTTTTTGTCTTAAGAGCTTTGCTGGATCGGGACCTCAGCGCACAAATTCACTACACTTTTCTGTATACAAGTAATTTACTCATGCTTGATTTCCTTTAGGATGTTGAGAGATAAAAGTGCAATCTCTTACCAAAACAGAAAACCTGTGCATGTTTTTCAAACTTGATAATTTGGCAAAATCAAAATCAATTTACACTAGAACAGTGAGACAAGGTGGGTGTTGGTGAGAGAGACAATCTTTCATTGATCCAGTAAAAGATATTACCTCACCCATCTTGTCTCTGTAATATCCTGGGATCAACACGGCTACAACAACACTACGTACTAGAACACTGAGGCATTTATCTTCCCTGAGGACTATTTTCTCTGCCAAATTTCAGCTTTCTGTCCCCAACAGTTTCTGTTCTATACCTGTTCATATACATAGGGTTGTTGTTCTTTTTATAGGGAATTATATACTTTCTCCTCTCCTTTCTAAAAATCACCTGAACAACTTTTGCTTACTTTCCAAAATATTTCAATCTCAGACATTGACTAGGCTTGGAAAATTTCTGCCCAAAAGTGAAAATCCTAGGAGGAGTCTTAGAATGGAAATGTCTAGGTGATGTTAGCTATAAGCTGAAGTTAATACTTCAAATAAATTAAAAGTTTGTATACTTACTCATTTCCAAAGACAGCTGACACTGTCAGTTTCACAGAGTGAAATCCTGGTTCCACTGAAGTGTAAGAGACTTTTTTGCCATTGACTTCAGTGGGGCCAGGATTTCAGTCAATACATGCAACAAGTTACCCAGAAAAATGGTATAATGTATTAAAAATAGGACTGTCAAGCGATTAAAAAAATTAATTGCGATTAATCATGCGATTACAAAAATTAATCGTGATTAATTGTACGATTAATTGCGCTGTTAATAGAATACCATTTATTTAAATATTTTGGATGTTTTCTACATTTTCAAATATATTGATTACAATTACAACACAGAATACAAAATGTACAGTGCTCACTTTGTATTTATTTTTTATTACAAATTTTTGCCCTGTAAAAAACAAAAGAAATTGTATTGTTCAATTCCCCCATTATAAGTACTATAGTGCAATCTCTTTATCATGAAAGTTCAAGTTACAAATGTAGAATTATGTACAAAAAAATCTGCATTCAAAAAATAAAACAATGTAAAACTTTAGAGCCTACAAGTCCACTCAGTCCGACTTCTCATTCAGCCAATCGCTCAGACAAACAAGTTTGTTTACCTTTGCAGGAGATAATGCAGCCCGCTTCTTGTTTACAATGTCACCTGAAATGGAGAACAGGCATTCGCATGGCACCGTCGTAGCTGGCGTTGCAAGATATTTACATGCCAGATGCACTGAAGATTCATATGTTCCTTCATGCTTCAACCACCATTCCAGAAGACTTGCGTCCATAATGCTCGATAATGATTCAAAAAGTGCGGACTAACACATGTTCATTTTCATCATCTGAGTCATATGCCACCAGCAAAAAAAAGATTTTCTTTTTTGGTGGTTCGGGTTCTGTAGTTTCCGAATTGGAGTGTTGCTCTTTTAAGACATCTGAAAGCATGCTCCACACCTTGTCCCTCTCAGATTTTGGAAGGCACTTCAGATTCTTAAACCTTGGGCCGAGTGCTGTATCTCTCCTTAGAAATCTCACATTGATACCTTCTTTGTGTTTTGTCAGATCTTCAGTGAAAGTGTTCTTGAAATGAACAACATGTGCTGTGTCATCATCAGAGACTGCTATAACATGAAATATATGGCAGAATGTGGGTAAAACAGAGCAAGAGACATACAATTCTCCCTCAAGGAGTTCAGTCAGAAATTTAATAAATGCTTTTTTTTTAACGAGCGTCATCAGCATGGAAGCATGTCCTCTGGAATGGTGGCCGAAGCATGAAGGGGCACACGAATGTTTAGCATATCTGGCACGTAAATAACTTGCAGTGCCAGCTACAAAAGTGCCATGCGAATGGCTGTTCTCACTTTCAGTTGACATTGTAAATAAGCGTGCAGCATTATCTCCCTTAAATGTAAACAAACTTGTTTGTCTTAGCAGTTGGCTGAACAAGAAGTAGGACTGAGTGGACTTGTAGGCTCTGCAGTTTTACACTGTTTTGAGTGAAGTTATGTAACAAAAAAATCTACATTTGTAAGTTGCACTTTTATGATAAAGAGATTGTTCTACAGTATTTGTATGAGGTGAATTGAAAAATACTATTTATCATTTTTACAGTGCAAATATTTGTAATAAAAAATAATATAAAGTGAGCACTGTACACTTTGTATTCTGTGGTGTAATTGAAGTCAATATATTTGAAAATGTAGAAAAACATCCAAAAATATTTAATACATTTTAATTGGGATTCTATTGTTTGACAGTGCGATTAAAATTGCAATTAATTTTTTTTAAGCGCGATTAATTTTTTTTGAGTTAATCGCATGAGTTAACTGCGATTAATCGACAGCCCTAATAAAAATATATGAAATCACAAAGTGATACTGTAGATACAAAAATATTGTGCATGATACAGAAAAACAACTTGTTTAACTAAAATATTTATTTCCTTGGTACCAGAATACAAAAAAAAAGAAAAGTAAAAATAGTCTCACTAAAGGGATCTGATCCTGTAAACAGTTACACTTCTTCTTTGAGTGCTGTCCCAGTGGGTGCTCCACTTTAGATGTTCGTGCACCCCTGCGCTCGTACTCAGAGACTTTTGGTAGCAGTGCCTGGTTGGGTCGCACATGCGTGGTCCCGTGCTGCTTCAGGCAGTTAACTGATGCTGTGCGACCAACCCCCACTCAGTACCTTCTGTACCGCCCTTGGCTATGAGTTGGAGCAATCAGCAGCGCCTCGCTACTTAGTAGTTAATTAGAAAACAGTTAGTTATTTAGTTTCATCGTTCGCACCTGGTTAAATTGTTCCCTTTTTCTTTTATCCCCATCACCTAGTTAAAAAAAACAAACACCTTTTTCCTTTTACTTTCCTTTTGAACTACTGTCTGAGGAGAAGTTTCAGTTGAACCTCTGCATACACAGCCGCTTTGAGGGTGAAAGCCCCCCCTGACAGGAATGCCCGGTTTCCCAGGCTTTAAATGCTGTCTCAACTGCAAGCTTGCTATACCTGTCTCAGACGGACACGATCAGTGTGTTTGCTGCCTTGGCGATACACACATAGCTCAGAAGTGCCAGCACTGCCTCAAGCTCACTGCCAGGACAAGAAGGGCTAGAGATTTGCAGCTAAAGCTCCTCCTTATGGAGAAGTCTCCGACCACTCCTGGTCAAACTTCGCCAACCACGGCTTCTGACAGGGGTCCCTCCTCAACCCATGCATCTGAGCAACCTGCCAAAAAACTCTCAAACAGGCAGGCACCTCTGTCCCCAACGCAGGAATCAGCCAAGAAGTGCCATTCCACGAGCAGACAATCATCACCGGCACCGACTGCATTGTCAGCACCAGTAGCCCACACAGCGGGACCATCCAGCACTGCCGGTACCTCTAGAGCCAGGGACTCTAAAAGAGCCGGCTCTGACAGAGGCACTAAGGGGAAATCTAAACCCCATGTCTCTGCACCGCCAATACCAAAGCCGTGACCCGCACACAGTGGCACAGCATCGGGACAGACGGCGACTCCTTCAAAGGCACGCTCAGTGCACACAGTGGCGCAGCCTTCAGTGCTGGTTTATATACAACAGCTCCTGGCACCGACAATGATATAGCCTCAGGGGCCAATCAAACAGGCAACGCAGCGGTTTCTAAGACAAAAGGATCTCTTAGTCAGCTCTTCCCCTGACTCCCCTATCATCGGCACGGACGCGGACATGTCACGCTCGGCACCGAGTCTCCTCTCCTCTCCTATACAATCTGCTCCTCCCTATTCAAGTGAGGAGGATGAGAGCGAGGAAGGACAAGGAGATCTCCCTCCACAATCTCCTCTCTACCATGAGCTGACTAACTCAGGATCCCCTCAGGATACATATTACACTGATCCCAAGTATTTCCAGTGGTATGCCAGTCCTGGGCACCCTCCATACCTCCTCCACACCAATGGGCATACTGGAGCCTGTGGGCGACATACCCCACACAACAGGGACTGCCCACCACAGCCAGATCCAGCACACAGCAGTCACCTGCAACTTTGGTGCCTGGACCTTTGATGGCGGCAGGGGAAGAGGAGGAAGAACCCCCGATCCTGGAATGGGGCACCATCTACCTACTTGTCACCACTATCCACAGATGACACTGTTACACCTCCTCCCCTAATATAGGGGATGATTTCAGACTATTCCAGGATCTATTTAAAAGGGTGTCTAGCTCTCTGGACATCTTCCTTGAGGAGGTCCAAGTGACACAACACAAACTAGTGGACATTTTGCTTCGTCCAGAATCACTCTGCCCATGAACGATGCGCTGATGGACCCTGTCAAAACTATTTGGCAGACCCCTGCAACTGCTCCTCCACCCTGCAAGAGGTCTGACAAAAAATATTATGTACCAGCCAAGGACACAGAGTTACTCTTTTCACATCCAGCACCCAATTCCCTAGTGGTGGACACAGTCCAGGAACGTGGTAGGCAACAATAGCCCAAAACACACCTCACGACAAAGAGTGGAAAAGACTTGATCTGTTCGGCCGCAAGGCTTATTCCTTGGCTACACTACACCTCCGCATAGCCAACTACGAGGCATTACTGGCAAAATATGACTATATTAACTACACAAAAATGTCTGATTTGATTGATTTTATTTCTGAGGACAAGAGAGAACAATTCACAGCACTTGTATCAGAGGGATAACTCATCTCCAAAACAGCCCTGCAAGCCGCACTTGATTCTGCGGACACAGCTGCAAGATCAGT
Source organism: Platysternon megacephalum (assembly GCA_003942145.1). Taxonomy (NCBI): domain Eukaryota; kingdom Metazoa; phylum Chordata; order Testudines; family Platysternidae; genus Platysternon; species Platysternon megacephalum. Next base: position 5,657,700 of record QXTE01000024.1, read on the forward strand.
GGCGACGGCTGTTGTGATGAGAAGGGCCTAATGGCTCCATCTCTCTGGCTTTCCTAAGGAGGTGCAATCCACAGTTGAGGATTTGCCATTCGAGGGTCCCAAACTCTTCACCGAGAAGACAGATGACTCTCTCCACTCACTCAAGGATTCACGAGTGACACACTGATCCTTGGGAATCTATACACCCAAACTCAAGAAAAAAACAGAGGAATTATTATGTACCCCAATGCTACCGCCAGACCATGTATTCGCAACAACAACGGCGATTCGAGTCACAGGGCCACAAACACAGGCCCCCAAGGGGACGACAATCTACTTCTTCAATAGCTGCGTCCCAACCATCAACCTCCAGACAACAAATTTGAAGCTTTGGTCGAGGGCCCGAGAACCCCAGGTCTATCTGTGCTGGGGACACCACCTTTCTCCCGACCATTGGAGATTGTCTAGTTCTGTTTTATCCAATCTGGAAGACCATCACATCCGACAAATGGGTGCTAGAAATCGTACAAACTGGTTAAGCCATCCCCTTTCTTTCCAAACCCCCTACCCACCCTCCTTCCCCGTCCCTCTTCAGGGACCCCTCTCACAAGTCTCTACTGCGCCAGGAGGTAAGCTACCTCATTCAGCTAGGAGCAGTAGAACCCGTTCCAACAGAAAACAGAGGGAGAGGATTTTATTCCCACTATTTTCTCATGAAGAAAAAGTCCGGTGGATGGAGACCAATACGATGACTCAACAAGTTTGTCAAAACACAATGATTCAAGATGGTCACACTAGGCATCATAATCCCAGCTCTAGAAAGAGGGGATTGGTGTTCAGCCCTTGACCTCCAGGATGCGTATTTTCATATAACAATACATCTCTCTCATAGCAGATTTCTCCGTTTTACCATTGGACAGGACCACTTCCAATACAAGGTCCTTCCCTTCGGCCTATCTACTGCCCCTTGAGTGTTTTCGAAGGTACTGGCCATGGTTGCAGCTTACCTGTGCAGAAATGCAATTATGATATTCCCATACTTGGACGACTGCCTGCTAAAAGCGTCGTCATGGCAGGCAGCAATACAAGCCACCGAACAGACGGCCACCCATGAGATTGGGCCTCCAAATAAATACCGAAAAGTCCACCCTAATGCCAGTGCAGGAGTTGGAGTTCATTGGGGCCCATCTCAATTCTACCAAGGCCATAGCCTCTCTACCAAGGCAACAGTTTCTCACTCTCACCAGCCACAGCACGAAACAGTCCACAGGTATCTACCAGGACTTGCCTACAACTTCTTGGTCACATGGCAGCCACGACCTTTGTTGTCAGACACGCCAGATTACATATGCATTGCCTACAAGGATGGCTCCATATGAATTATGTCCCACACAGACACAGCATAAACAAGCGTCTTACGATGCCGGACAAAATAAAGGACTCCCTACTCTGGTGTACACAACCAGCCAACGTATGCACAGGGGTGCCCTTCCTTCAGCGCTAAACAATAACCACAGATGCCTCACTCTTGGGATGGGGGGCACACATGCATCCACATTCTATCCAGGGCCGCTGGTCTCCTGCAGAATCCCTTCTACATATAAATCTATTAGAACTACAAGCTGTCCACAGTACCTGTTCCCGTTTCCAACCATTCATCAAAGACAAGGCCATTCAGATCCTTACGGACAACATAGCCGGTATGTTTTATATAAACAGACAAGGGGGAGTACGATCACACTCCCTATGCGTGGAAGCCATAAAACTCTGGCAATGGTGCATCAGACACAATATCCACATCTTACCTAACTGGATGCCAAAACATCACAGTGGATGCCTTAAGCAGGCATTTTTCTCAGGACCACGAGTGAGAGCTCAACAACAGAGTACTTCTACACATATTTCAAAATTGGGGGTTCCTGACAATAGACCTCTTTGCAACCGCACAAAATACCAAATATCCCTGGTTCTGCTCCAGGGCAGTCTCGGCATGCAGGCCTTAGGCGACGCATTCCTCCTCAAGTGGAACGCTCTCCTCCTATATGCCTTCCCTCCCATCCCTCTCCAGACCCGAGTGATCCACAAGATCAGGCAGGACGGGGCCACGGTAATCCTAATAGCCCCCGCATGGGCTTGTCAAACCTGGTAGCCTTACATCCTCAGGATGGCTGTGCGTCCATCAATCACACTCCCACTTCAGCCTCATCTGCTGTCCCAGGACTCAGGTCGTGTACTGCATCCAGACCCACAAAAACTCCATCTCAGAGCATGGCTCCTCCATGTCTCACGGGATCTGAGATGACCTGCTCGGAAGAAGTACAAAACATATTAAATAGTCATAGAGCAACTACCCGTCGCACGTATATGCTCAAGTGGCAGCGATTTGAAGTATGGTGCCAACAAAAACAGATGACATCCATCTCAGTCTCATCACCCGCAATATTAAGCTATCTATTGGAGCTTAAAAGGTCAGGCCTTTCCATGAGTTCAATAAAAGTTCACCTATCCGCCATCACAGCCTTTCACCCTAAGGTGAATCAACATTCGGTCTTTGCTTGCCCGCCAGCCAAACGTTTCCTCAAAGGACTCAACAATGTTTACCCAGAACTATGCGAGCCTATTACACCATGGGACCTCAACCTGGTCCTTCAGGCCCTCACCCGTTCCCCATTTGAACCCGTGGCGACGTGCTCATTACTACACCTTTCCATGAAAGTGGCATTCCTTATGGCAATTACATCTGCCAGATGTGTAGGAGAACTGGGGGCACTCATGCCAGATCCCCCATACACGGCCTTCTTTAAAGATAAAGTATCCCTGAGACCACACCCCAAGTTTTTACCGGAAGTTGTCTATTTTCCACCTTAACCAACCCATTTACCTACCGACATTCTATCCCAAACCCTACACAGATGGAACGCTTCACACTCTTGATGTACGGACGGCATTGGCTTTTTACATAGACAGAACAAGGCCATTTTGTAAATCACCTAGACTGTTCGTATCTATCACCGAACGTTCCAAAGGGAGTGCTATATCTAAACAAAGACTCTCCAAGTGGATCTCCAATTGCATAAAACTATGCTATCATCAGTTCGACCGCCAACCCCCCAAGGGGATTTGCACAGATTCCACCAGAGGCTTATTGGCCTCCACTGCTTTCCTGAACAATGTGCCCATCACGGACATTTATAGAGGTGCTAACTTGGCCTCAGCCCATACCTTTACACAGCATTACGCATTAGAGCAACAGTCAACATCTGATACCTCGTTCGTCATCTGTCACGACTTCAACTCTGAAGCCCCTTCCTTCCACCGGAAGTCATCTAAAGTGGAGCACCCACAGGGACAGCACTCGAAGAAGAGAAAGTTACTGACCTTGTGCAATAACGTAGGTTCTTAGAGATGTGTCCCTGTGGGTGCTCCACTACCCTCCCTCCGCCCCTCTACTTCGGAGTTTCTTACTCAGTCTCTGCAGTAGAGAAGGAACAGAGTGGGGGTTGGTCGCACAGCATCAGTTAACTGCCTGAAGCACATGAGACAGGGACCACGCATGTGCGACCCAACCGGGCACTGCTGCCAAAAGTCTCCGAGTACAAGCGCAGGGGTGCACGAACACCTAAAGTGGAGCACCCACAGGGGGACACATCTCAAAGAACCTACGTTACTGCACAAGGTGAATAACTTTCTCACATTTAGTCCTATGTGTAAAATTACTCCACCACATAAGTGTTTTGGGGATCAAAGCCTGTCTGTTATATATGCAGAATAGCTAAAACTGAAAGCTTTTGGCCTATATCCTGAAAACGCATGGGAGTAGGTCTGTGGTTTTATTGCAACTACCCACATGTGTAAGGTTGAACATCTGCATAATATTTGAAGGACCAAGGCTTTTATACATAATGAGCCAGATCCTCAGCTCCTGTAAAATGACTACATTTTCAAAGTTGCTTCAATGGAACTATGCTGATTTACATCAGCTGAGACTCTAGCCTAAAGGCTTCTCCATAAAAGAATATAGAATCATAGAAATGTAAGGCTAGAAGGGATGTTGAGATGTCATCTAGTCCTATTACGGAAAAGCAGCTATTTAATTAAAAAATTTGGTTAATTTAAAACAGTTTAGATTGAAGATGCTAGAATGAAAACATTTGAATATTAGAGCCTTACTTGTTCAGTATTCTAAACCAGGGGTCGGCAACCTTTCAGAAGTGGTGTGCCGAGTCTTCATTTATTCACTCTAAGGTTTCGCGTGCCAGTAATACATTTTAACGTTTTTAGAAGGTCTCTTTCTATAAGTCTATAATATATAACTAAACTATTGTTGTATATAAAGTAAATAAGGTTTTTAAAATGTTTAAGAAGCTTCATTTAAAATTAAATTAAAATGCAGAGCCCCCCGGACCGGTGGCCAGGACCTGGGCAGTGTGAGTGCCACTGAAAATCAGCTCGCGTGCTGCCTTCAGCACGCGTGCCATAGGTTGCCTACCCCTGTTCTAAACTATTGNCAATGTTTACCCAGAACTATGCGAGCCTATTACACCATGGGACCTCAACCTGGTCCTTCAGGCCCTCACCCGTTCCCCATTTGAACCCGTGGCGACGTGCTCATTACTACACCTTTCCATGAAAGTGGCATTCCTTATGGCAATTACATCTGCCAGATGTGTAGGAGAACTGGGGGCACTCATGCCAGATCCCCCATACACGGCCTTCTTTAAAGATAAAGTATCCCTGAGACCACACCCCAAGTTTTTACCGGAAGTTGTCTGTTTTCCACCTTAACCAACCCATTTACCTACCGACATTCTATCCCAAACCCTACACAGATGGAACGCTTCACACTCTTGATGTACGGAGGGCATTGGCTTTTTACATAGACAGAACAAGGCCATTTTGTAAATCACCTAGACTGTTCGTATCTATCACCGAACGTTCCAAAGGGAGTGCTATATCTAAACAAAGACTCTCCAAGTGGATCTCCAATTGCATAAAACTATGCTATCATCAGTTCGACCGCCAACCCCCCAAGGGGATTTGCACAGATTCCACCAGAGGCTTATTGGCCTCCACTGCTTTCCTGAACAATGTGCCCATCACGGACATTTATAGAGGTGCTAACTTGGCCTCAGCCCATACCTTTACACAGCATTACGCATTAGAGCAACAGTCAACATCTGATACCTCGTTCGTCATCTGTCACGACTTCAACTCTGAAGCCCCTTCCTTCCACCGGAAGTCATCTAAAGTGGAGCACCCACAGGGACAGCACTCGAAGAAGAGAAAGTTACTGACCTTGTGCAATAACGTAGGTTCTTAGAGATGTGTCCCTGTGGGTGCTCCACTACCCTCCCTCCGCCCCTCTACTTCGGAGTTTCTTACTCAGTCTCTGCAGTAGAGAAGGAACAGAGTGGGGGTTGGTCGCACAGCATCAGTTAACTGCCTGAAGCACATGAGACAGGGACCACGCATGTGCGACCCAACCGGGCACTGCTGCCAAAAGTCTCCGAGTACAAGCGCAGGGGTGCACGAACACCTAAAGTGGAGCACCCACAGGGGGACACATCTCAAAGAACCTACGTTACTGCACAAGGTGAATAACTTTCTCACATTTAGTCCTATGTGTAAAATTACTCCACCACATAAGTGTTTTGGGGATCAAAGCCTGTCTGTTATATATGCAGAATAGCTAAAACTGAAAGCTTTTGGCCTATATCCTGAAAACGCATGGGAGTAGGTCTGTGGTTTTATTGCAACTACCCACATGTGTAAGGTTGAACATCTGCATAATATTTGAAGGACCAAGGCTTTTATACATAATGAGCCAGATCCTCAGCTCCTGTAAAATGACTACATTTTCAAAGTTGCTTCAATGGAACTATGCTGATTTACATCAGCTGAGACTCTAGCCTAAAGGCTTCTCGATAAAAGAATATAGAATCATAGAAATGTAAGGCTAGAAGGGATGTTGAGATGTCATCTAGTCCTATTACGGAAAAGCAGCTATTTAATTAAAAAATTTGGTTAATTTAAAACAGTTTAGATTGAAGATGCTAGAATGAAAACATTTGAATATTAGAGCCTTACTTGTTCAGTATTCTAAACCAGGGGTCGGCAACCTTTCAGAAGTGGTGTGCCGAGTCTTCATTTATTCACTCTAAGGTTTCGCGTGCCAGTAATACATTTTAACGTTTTTAGAAGGTCTCTTTCTATAAGTCTATAATATATAACTAAACTATTGTTGTATATAAAGTAAATAAGGTTTTTAAAATGTTTAAGAAGCTTCATTTAAAATTAAATTAAAATGCAGAGCCCCCCGGACCGGTGGCCAGGACCTGGGCAGTGTGAGTGCCACTGAAAATCAGCTCGCGTGCTGCCTTCAGCACACGTGCCATAGGTTGCCTACCCCTGTTCTAAACTATTAACTACTTCTGCTATTAAAAGGTACATTATATATTCTACATTGGAAAAACAAAAGACCAAACTATAAATTCTGGATTGAACTTCGAAATCTGCTCTGTCTCTGATCCAAGTTATGTTAAGAGATGTTAGCCTGATGATGATTTAACAGGATTAATGTAATTCATTTTCACGTTAAATCATTCTAGTCTTTCTAAGGGCATTTAAGAATATTTGCCTTATTTTCTGGTGTTTAGAATTTTGTACCTGTTTCTTTGAAAATAAATCACATATAGACGAGGAACAAAGGGATTCTCATACTCACACAAAAAGTCCACAGATGGTAAACAATCTTTTGAAAATATTGAGTCATTCCATGTTCAGTCAGATATTTTTGGGTGAGTATTGTATTTTTTTCAGTTTTAAATGTTACCTTTGTTAAAGATTTGAGATATAGAGACAGTGGGCCAAATTCAGGAGTGATATGTAATGTGTAAAGAAGAGCACCTTATACTGACGTCAAATGCCAGGTTTTCAAAAGAACAGCTCCCAGTTGCACATGGGAGATACTGGGTGCTGAGCACAGGTGAAAATCTGGTGACTTTTTTAGGTGCCCAAATTGGAGTTGTTTTGAAAATGTGCCCTGTGTTTTTTACATTCAGACTCTGTTAGACCTACTTCTGTTTACTCTAGCAGTGGGTAAGGGACTTTAAATTGATATACATGGGTAGGATCTGAAGGAAGGTGTAAATGAAAGTAAATCTGCCTGTATCTTACTTTACCCCTTAAGGGGCAGAGGGCAACTGGTGTAAATTGTCCTACCTCCATTGACTTCAATGAAGCTAGGACGGGTGGACAAACTACGGCCCGTGGGCTGGATCTGGCCTGCGGGATTGCCACCACTGTGGCGCTGCAGATCCCGCGCCGCTCCCAGAAGCGGCTGGCACCACGTCCCTATGGCCCCTGGGGGTGGGAGGGCAGAGGGCACCGTGTGCTGCCCTCGCTTGCGGGCCCCGCCCCCCGCAGCTCCCATTGGCCGGGAACGGGGAACCGCAGCCAATGGGAGTTTCGGGGGAGGTACCCACAGGCGAGGGCAGTGCGCGGAGCCCTCTGCTCCCCATCCCCCAGGGGCCGCAGGGCCGTGGGGCCGGCCACTTCTGGCAGCGGCACGGGGCTAGGGCAGGCACAGAGCCTGCCCTGGACCCGGTGCGCACCGCTGCCACCCCAGAGCTGCTCCAGGTAAGCGGCGCTAAGCCAGAGCCCACACCCCTCCTGCACCCCAACTCCCTGCCCTGAGCCCCCTGCTGCACCCTGCCTACACCCCAACCCCCTGCCACACCCCACACCCTTCCTGCACCCCAACCCCCTGTCCTGAGCCACCTGCCGCACCTCGCACCCCTCCTGCACCCCAACCCCCTGCCCGAGCCCCCTCCCGCACTCCTCCCTGCACCCCTGCCCTGAGCCCCCTCCTGCACCCCAAACCCCTGCTCTGAGCCCTCTTGTACACCTTGCACCCCTCCTCTGCCCCAACCCCTTGCCCTGAGCCCCTTCCTGCACACCGCACCCCCTTCCACACTCCCTCCCACACTCCAACTCCCTGCCCCAGCCCTACATTCATGGCCCGGCATACAATTGCCCCACCCAGATGTGGCCATCAGGCCAAAAAGTTCGCCCACCCCTGAGCTAGGACAACTTACCTAGCTGACCATCTGCCCCTAAATGTTCTCATATCAACTTATACACTCTACTGACTTGTGGGTGTATATCTGAGTGAATGCGTTGTCTAATTTACAACACTTTATAATCCAGTCAATGTGTACATTTAAAAAACCTATATGGGATAGAATGATTCTGAAAAAAGGAAACTAAAGAACTAAGTTTATCCTTTTCTAACAGTTCTATATCTTGCAGTAATATGTACAATATATTGCATAACTTGTGTTTAAAAATCCATTACACCATCTGATCTGTCATTTGTCTCTTCTTAATGTGATGCCTACAAGAAATCATTTAACAATGGGTAGGTTATGGAACAGTTGGAGATAGATGGTGTATACAATAATTTTAGATATTTTCAATGTATTCTTCTCCTCTGACCTTTTTTAATTAGTTGTGCTTTTTAGGCCTTAATCCATCAAATATTTACGCAACCGCGTAACTTTTGTATGTGAGTAATCCTATTGACTTCAGTGGTGTTCTTCAGGTGCATAAAGCTGAACATACACGCAGGACTTTAGATTGTAGACGTTTAAGAACACAGACTGCTGCTTCCTGCATGTGTGGACAGTGCCTAGCACATGGTGGGCTCTATAAGAATAGAAATGGTGCTTATCTTCAAATGCTTAAAGAAGGGCATCTACATTCATATTTAGGTATCAAAATAAGTCTGATTTTTGGAGGTGCTGGCCTTCCAAAACCTCATATTGATTTCAATCAGGGAGATTTTTACCTCTGAAAATTAGGCCACCTTGCTTAGGTGCCTATATATGTATTTGGGTATCTAATTTTATGCACCGATGTTTGAAAAAATTAGGGCATAAGAAATAATTATGTGGACCAAATTCTGGTGGTGTGTTATGCATGTGCCTGAAAAGATACAACTAAGATTAGCACCACAATGCAACTGTTATGCCCCTGTCCTGCCCTCCCTTCAAAAACATGGAGTTGATGCTGTGTGGCCTCTCCGGATAGAACCTCAGAGAGAATTCCAGAGTGATGCTCACAGGTCAATAGTAGAGCTAGTCAGAAAACAGAATTTCCATTCCATGGGAAACTTTGACAGTTCAAAACTTGTTTTTGTTCCAAATCAGAACCAAAAGTCAAACTTTCTCATGGAAATTTTTATTCAGAAACATTTTGTTTTGATAATGCAAAACATTTCATTTTGGTAAGGTAAAAACATTTTGTTTCATGTCAAAACAATATAAAATATATTAAATATAATTAATAAATATTTTAATGTAAAAAATTATATTAATTGAAAAAATAAAGTTGAAATGAAACATTTTTACTTTGACAAAATGAAATGAGAAAGATTAAATTATTCATTTAGTCTTTTTCCCATTGAAAAAAATTAACCACCTCTAGTAAGTAGTACAGGCTACATATTATATCGCCAACCTTCCATTTTGATTACTACTAAGGATCCTTCCTCCTTGGCTCATTCATAAGTTTAATATGGGTAATCTGTGCATAGGTTGAAAGCAGCTGGTTGAAATACAAGGTCAACATTTGTAGCATTTATTTGTATTCTCAGAATCAGTGGGATTATTCTTTTGAGTAACATTTACTCACATGAACAACAATTTGTATAATTGGGCCTTAAATAAAACAGAGGTTAACAAGGGATGGTAAATGCAAAGGAAGAAGCATTATGAGAAGCACAATGGCCTTCATTCTCCACTGTCAGAGCAAGTAGAGTGGGGCGGGCATAGGGGGCCAGTTGCAGCTCCTTCTTGTAAGACCCTCTTACCCTAAGACAAGTTAGGGCTTCACGGGGACAGCTCTGACTTACACCACTGCTGTAAGGTCCCTCAGGGACCTTATTCCCCCTAGAGGTCTGGTTATAGCAGAGCTCCACTCCAACATGCCAGCTCCCCAATGTGCTCGCCTTTTCTCTATGCCCCAAGTTGATGGGGAAGCTGGCACAGGCATGGTGGAGCACCTGCACTAACTTTCCTCTGGCAGAAAGTTCCCAGCACAGGGGAAATTCTCCACTGGCTATTTCCTGTTGATTTAAAGCAATGGAGCACTGCTTAAACAGTATAAGTTTGCTTTGAAGACTCAAAAATCTAGCCCATTATGCTATTGTTTATATGTACCTTGTTTGGTTCATTTTGTATAATAAATCATGTTTGTTATTTATTATATTTAAGGTCAAGAGAGCAAAGTCAGGCAGGAGTGATGGAGTGGATATGAGACTTGAAAGGCTACTTAAAATAGTGAGGGCACATCTAGACTAAGAAAAATGGTTGTGTTTTAAAACACATTAGCTACACATTTTAACTGACACAATTTTACACACAACTTTGTACCTCTAGACAGGACGAGTTGTATTGAAAAACAGGTTAGCTGGTTGTGGGCAACCTTAGGGGATGCTTAATGCTGAGGAGCTATAGTTTACCACAATCAGTTGACATTTTTTACTACCTGCAAACCAGTGGTTTTCAAACTGTGGGTCGAGACCCTGTACTGGGTCACGGAATGTAAGGCACTGGGTCACAGCGACTCTGATCAGCACCACCGACCGGGCTGTTAAAAGTCCCATTGGCAGTGCTGCTCAGCTAAGGCAGGTTAGTCCCTACCTGTTCTGACACCACGCTGCACCCTGGAAGCAGCCAGCAGCAGGTCTGGCTCCTAGGCGGGGGGGCCACGAGGCTCCGCACGCGGCCCCCGCCCCAAGCAAAACCAGCCAATGGGAGCTGGGGGGCGGTGCCTGCAGGCGAGAGCTGCAAGAAGCCGCTTGCGCGCCTCCACCTAGGAGCCGGACCTGCTGCTGGCTGCTTCCGGGGCGCAGCGCAGTCCGCAGTGCCAGGACAGGCAGGAAGCCTGCTTTAGCACCCCTGCTGCGCCGCTGACTGGGAGCCGCCTGAGGTAAGCCTGTGCCCCAATCCCCTGCCCCAGCCCTGAGTCCCCCCAAACCTGGAGCCCCTTCCTGCACCCCAAACCCCTCATCCCTGGCCCCACCCCAGAGCTCTGACCCCCTCCCACACTCCAACCCCCTGCCCCAGCCCAGAGCCCCCTTCCACACCCTGAACCCCTCATTCCTGGCCCTCACCTCTGCACCCCAACTCTCTGCCCCAGCCCTGAGTCCCTCCCAAACCCCTCATCCCCAGCTCCTTTGGGTCGTGGGCATCAACAATTTTCAACTGGGTCACCAGAAAAAAAGTTTGAAGACCACTGCTGTAAACTATATCCTAAATCTAAATGCTAAATTTAATCTAATCTGTATCTTAAATCTACATCCAGTCTATATTCATATATTTTGACTGCATCATAGAAATATATGACTGTTTCCCATTAACAACTTCTGTTCTGGGCAGTACAGGACCTTTGGGTCCCAAAACATGTTCCTTATGATTCCTCCATTTCCCAGTTTCTCTTATGAAACAGCTAATCTTTGGCCCTGGGACCCAGAGGAATATTTTACTTGTACTCCAGGGAGCAGAGGCTGGGGAAACTGGATCCAATTAATAGGTGCAAATATAAGGCAGCAAAGTGGGTGTGTGGCTGCTGCTGTAGCGCTTAAAGTGCGCCAGGTGGAAATGGATCACAGACCTGGGAACTAAAATTTCTAAGCAGTGAGCTGGGACACTGAGGGGTGCACAACTTTAGTATCATATAGGGGAGACCTTCTCTGATTGGCTGCTTTCCCCACTTGCCTACCTCCTGGGGAAGAGAGGTCAATCGGGGTTTCTGCAGAGCTCTCCCCTCACCCTCCCTTCTTACAGGAGGGAGTGGGGAGGAAGAAGATAAATAGCCCAATGCTCAGTATGACTCCACTCCTTCCCTGTCTCGTTGCAACACCCAGCCTGAGAAGGGGGGAGGGGACTCTGCTGCAGCCCCCCGGCCTGGAAGAGAGGTTTGAAGTACCCCAGGAGGAGCAGAGGTGAGGGTAGGGAGAAGGGCAGAACTGACAAGGGGGAAGAATTGATTTGGGGGTTGGGGAGTATAATTAATTGCTGGGCAGGAGGAAGGGCAGATGTGGGAGTGATTATAGACACCCGCTCTCGTGCACACACACTCTTTTCAGACCACTTTGAGCACTGGAAACAACTCTTCACTCCCTGACTAGTGGGTCTCAAAATGTAGGTATTCTGTTTCATTTGTTTTCTGTTGCGAACCTTGTCTTTTGGGTAAGCAGCCTAAAAGGACTGAGAACACCCTTGAAGAGAGTTTTCCAGGAGTTCTCTCTCTTACATATTCCATTTTGCTCCTTTCCCATCTGTCATGGAATAGTATTGTCCACTGTGTTGCATTTCTTCTTCCTGTTGCATTCTTCTTTCTGTTAAATGGCCTGGATTCTGTAGTCTTTCAAGGGGAATCCAGTTGAAGCCAAAGGGGTGTTTTGTTTACTGTTTTTATAGCCATAAAGAAAAGTTATAATTCAATATGTGTTTAGATGGGTGCAAATAGCTATCATTGGCAGGATGTGTGTCTTGGATCCAAAGACAATCAACAGACCTCATTAATGCCAATGGATGTGTCAAGTGCTCCTTTATAGGCTCAACAGAAAGATCAATCAAGACCCTTTATGTAGTAAAAATAACTACAGACACATGTGGCTCATTGCCAGGGCAGAGCTAAATCAGAAGAGGTTCCCCTGTTTGCAAATCAGGGGCTAAGATATTGGTTACAGGTTGTATATTAGAAGGAGCAAGCCAGAAGAGAGAGTTGTGAGTGTGACCCTGAAAGGAAGCAAAGAGACACAACTTAGACACAGAACTCACAGCAGTGACACATTTGGGGATTTCTGAGCAAGGAAACTGTCTGCTGTTATTCGTTTTCCATGGTGTTCATGGAAACAGGACTTTGTGTACTTTTTTTTTTTTTGCAAATAAACAAGATTACATCAAGAATGTACCTGAGTCATTGTGGATAGTTCTCTGAAAACAGCTGCTCAAGGTGCAGTAGCAGTCAAAAAAGCTAACAGTGTTAGGAACCATAAGGACAGGAATAGATAATAAGACAGAAAATATCATATTGCCAGTATATAAAACCATGCTGCACCACACCTTGAATACTGCATGCCGTTCTGGTCTCCCCATCTCAAAAAACATATACTAGAGTTGGAAAAAGTACAGAGAAGGGCAACAAAAATGGTTAGAGGTATGGAACAACTTCCATATGAGGAGAGATTAAAAAGACTGGGACTGTTCAGCTTAGAAAAGAGACAGCTAAAGAGGGATAAGATAGAGATCTATAAAATCATGAATGGTGTGGAGAAAATGACTAAGAAGGTATTATTTACCCTCTCACATAACACAAGAACTAGGGATCACCCAATGAAATTAATAGGCAGTAAGTTTAAAACAAATATAAGGAAGTACTTCTTCCCACAATGCTCAGTCAACCTGTGAAACTGGTTACCTGGGAATGTTGTGAAGGCAAAAAGTAAAACTGGGTTTAAAAAAAAGAATTAGATAAGTTCATGGAAAATAGGTCAATCAAAGGTTCTTAGCCAAGATGGTCAGGGACACAACCCTATATTCTGGGTGACCCTAAACTTCTGACTGCTAGAAGTTGAGCCTGATGACAGGGTCTGCTCTGCTGTATTCATTCCCGCTGAAGCATCTGATACCAGCCACTGTTGCATCCGAAGAAGTGGGTATTCACCCACGAAAGCTCATGCTGCAAAACCTCTGTTAGTCTATAAGGTGCCACAGGATTCTTTGCTGCTTTTGTTGGAAGATAGAATACTGGACTAGATGGACTATTGGTCTCACCAGTATGGCCANAGTTTATTATAACAATAATACACAACACTATAAAGTATCTAAAATAGTTCAACCAATTTACTGATTAGATTAGCAATCTGATTATGCTTTGGGTTTTTGGTGGGTTGGGGTAAAAAGGGGCATTTGCTTACACAAGACAATGTCTACCAGTCTGCTTCATTCTCAGTGTTGGGATGGAAGCTTTTATAAAATAATGTAAAATATCTGGTCTACCTTTCTGATATAAAAAGTTTTCATTTGCTGTCTGACTGATTCCATCAACCTCTTACATATGGTTTGCTGTGCTTGGTATCACACAAGCAACTCAGGAGGACACTTAATACAGAAGGAGAAAGGAATGGAAACTCTTAAAAAAGCAGAAATATGTTCGAACATCTTTGCTAGATCATGTTAACTGGAATTTAGAGCTAGTAGCAATTCAGGTGCAAGCATTCGAGAGTTTCTGGAGAGACTGATAGGAATGAGTTTCATCCTTCCCGAAAGCTGGGAATCAAAATTCCAATTGGAAAAAATATCATTTAAAGAGCTATCATACATAAATTAAATTATCTTGAGTTTCTTAATTTAAAATGGTTTTCTTGATCAAAAATGTATTAATAATAAACTTGTGCCTATTTGTGCTGGGGGGGAATCGGATTTTTATTGTTAAGCTTATGAATTTGTATGACCAAATAATGGCATTTATCAGGGTTAAAATGAAGGGATTAGAAGTAAATCCATAGCATTACAATGGACAGACAAGAAGCTTAAATAACAGGAGATCTAATGAAATATTTATGTGATTTAAAGGGACACTATCAACTTGATTTTTTTTTTACTGACTCATTTTACAAAAATACAGGTCAAAACTTTTTAAAACAATCCTTTAAAATATTTGATAAGGGATTTTCAGCTCTCTTATTGATGTTTATAAGGGTCTCTTCAGCCAGGGAGAACCTGACTGATATACAAGGGAAACAATGAAACTGACTAAACAAAAATTCACTAATTTATGGGTCAGTTTTAGTAATCTTAGGTGTTGCAACAGTAGCAGGTACAAAACTTTCACACAGATATATGGTGTCCGCCCCCCCGCCCCCCTTTGATAGTACCCTTTAAATGAGCAAGTACAAATATCTTGCTACATAACAGTATATCTGGCATAATATATGGCCCTAAAATGTTAAGGACCTTTTTCAGTAACCTGACCATACATGGTATTTTTTTTCACTGACTTGCAGTTGAATGAGAGATCAATCATTATTACAGCATTTTCTCTGGATAAGAGTGTACTGTATTAATTATAATTCTTGCCTACTGTGTCTATCAGCAGCTGAAAAGCTGCCTACATGGAAGGAAAATCTTCTCTCCATTAATACTTCAGTTCTTGAGTATAACCATTCAGTACAGAACTATGCCCTTTGCAATTATTTCAGTAAGTACGTATTGATTCCACTTCTATGATGATGTGTCCTGAATTGTATTACATCTCATTTTTCTCATTTTTTTTAAATATTCAAGGCTGTGACACAATCTTGTATTTTAAAATTTTTCCATTAGATAGGGAAAAAACCCATAAGATGCCTTTTATATTTATCGTAGTCTAGAAAGCATTGATTTGTGTTGGCATTAAACATGAGCCAGAAATGCTAAGATTCTGAAATAAAATGTCCACTGTGCCTTACTCATTGGATAATTTGAGGTTAAATATAGAATTCCAATAATCAAATAAATGATTAAACAACTTCATATATAAACAGTGGATAGCAATCATCTGTCCTTCAACAACAACAAAATGCTCCAGTTTCTCAATAAATCCAACACATCTACCTAGAGTTACAATGGGGAACTATGAAAGTTCATGTCACAAGATAATACACAATTTTTTGGAAATCTTTTTTTGGAAACAGGCTTCATTAAGCAAGAGATATTTGTCTTCCCTCCCTCGCCACCACTCCCAACCACCTCTTGCTCTCCTCCCAGGAACCCATCATCTTATGACAAATCAGTAACCCCATCAATAGTCTAGTTAATAGCAATGGAAATTAATAGATTTTATTTTAGAATAAGCAGATTTTGAATTCATTTCTTCCTGCTGAGGTCAAATCTCCACTAAATACTTGAAACTCGAAGAAAGAGTCCACATAAGTGTACATTATAAACTAAAGCAGCTTTGCAAATTTTCCTATGCTATCCTAAAACTGTGTCCCAGCCTTGACCTAGACCACTGAACTTCTCAGAAATGATAGCATGCCTACTCAATCCCTGACTTTCCTGCTGAGACTACCAATACAGGTGCTAACTTGTGCTAATATCATGCTTTCTATGTATGACATAGCCACTTTAGGCCCAGATCCACAAAGAAATTTAGGCATTATGACACTGAGCATCTAGCTTCCCCTGGTTAATGGATTGCTTTGGGGCTTAGGCCAGAGATAGGTGTCCAGACACCTAGAGTGAGGCAGCAGTGCACATGCCCAGAGGTGCCTATGTTTCTGCCTACAGAACTTCTATTGCTGAGTGCTTAGGTGCTGAGTGAGTTTAAGTGCCTATATAGTTAGGAACCAGCCAAGTGGGAGTTTTGTGGACCAGAGTGCCTAAACCTGATACTTTAGGCACTTAAGTACCTTTGTGGATCCAGGCCCTATTTACTAGGAATTGGACTAAGACTAACTCACTTCCATAACAATTTTCGGAACTGGGGTGAATTTGAACTGATGGAAGGTTGGTTATGCTGAAGGTGAAGAGGTTGTGGTCAAAGAGAGGGACCTCAGCTATGGAGAGATCAAATGGGTTTAGAGAAGACTATGTCAAGTGAGTGGCTCTTTGGGAGAGATAATCCAGAGGCAAAGACGTAAGATCAAGGAGGCAGATGGCTAATGGGATGAACAGGATGGCCATAGGAAAATTGAAGTTGCTGAGGATGAGGTCAGCCAGGAGGCAAAGTCTGAGAAGATGGTGGATGAAAAGGAGCCTGGAGGGCAGTAATGATAGCTCCATAACCAGGGGAAATGTAGTTTCCTGAAAAAGAGCAGTAAGAAGTAGTATCACTAAAAGAGCAGTATCTTGAGTTTGGTGATGCCACATTTGAGTTAATTTACTATTAGATGTGAATGACTTATTTAAAAAAAAAATGTGTTAAGAACTAGAAGTTGATTTGATTTCCATAACTCACAGGCAGAGTCCTGAATTTCACCATATTTATTCTTTTTGGGGAAGGAGGGGAGCGGGTTAAGGAGAAAGATGGTTGAGTAGAAAAGGAGGAAGTTGAAGGTGGGGTTGTAGGAGTCTGTGTGAATTATGAAGACTGAGTGCAAAAACGTATTGTGCACTGCAGAAATGCACGTTTGCCACCTGCTTTCTACTTTGCTTAATTTGTATTGCTTGAACAGCCTGCATGGGAACGTGCCACGCAGGGCTAGGGGTCAGTGTACAAGTAGCTCCCCTACATTTGTGTTCGAGCTCTGACCAGGGTTGTTCTAAATTCCACTGTGGAGGTGAAGAAATTGCTCTGTGAGAAATGTGGGTGCTAAATTTTATCCCTCATAACAACCACAGAGATTAGGGGGGGGGGTGTCCAAAAGTTAGTGAACTGTTTTCTCCTCCACCACTGTGTCTCCTTCTACCCTTTATTTGCTCTTTGGGGCATCAGCAACCTCTTCTTTATTTCTCCCATCCTCTTTCCAGCTTTCACATTTCTTCTCTCCTTATTCGCGTGGCCTAAACGCCTCAGCACCTAGGTAGACGGCGGCCAGCCCCAGGAGATCAACTTGTGAAGTCTTTCAAATCTTAACCCTAGGGAACTAAACCCAGCCTCACGAAGTCCCACGAAGCCGGAGCCCATTAGCCAGGGTTGCAGACGACGGTTGAAAGGCAAACCCCTAAATGTCAGGCAGCTTCCAGTGGGGCCGCTGACAGGAGTTAATTAGGAGCAATTAGCTTGTCCCCGCTGGGAAGCGCTGCTATTCCCTCTCCCGCCTTCCCCTTCCTCCCGCTGCTGCGCCAGGCTAAGGGGTGGCTTGTGCTGGCTCCTTGCGCAGGACTGGCGTGTGCAGCAGGCAAAGGACCGAGGAATGCGCCGAGTCCCGGTCCCCCTCCTCCCGTTGCCGCTGGAGCGGTGCATTGTGGAGGGAGCCCGCGTCCCTCCGCCGCTGAGGAAGCCTCCTGCCCTCGGGAAGCGCCTCGGCTGGGAGCTGTCCAAGGTGCCGGGGCCCCTGCGACACCCCTGCCCGCTCCTGCGCCCCGGCCCTCTCGCCTCCTCCAGCCCTGCCCGCGGCGCCCGGCCGGAGACGAGCATGGTGTTTGCTCCAGGTAACGCGCTCCCCTTCTCCCGCGCCCATTGGCCGGCTAGTGAGGGGTGCAGGCGGGCCGGGCCCTGCTCTCCTGGGCTGGGGAGGGGGCTGAGCATCCCCTCGCTACTCACCTGGGAGCGCCACACGCCCGCCAGCGGCTCCCCGCGCCCGGCCTGCAGACGGGGCTGGGGGGGAGGGGGCAGAGCGCGCCTGGCTTCGCGGAGGCTGCGGTCCCCTTGGGCAAGCGCCGGGCGGAGCCCCAGACCCTCCGCCCCCTGGAGCCGCTCTCGGGGCCACCTGGCACCCCCTGCCGCCGCCGTGGCAGGGCTAAGTTT
Source organism: Platysternon megacephalum (assembly GCA_003942145.1). NCBI lineage: Eukaryota > Metazoa > Chordata > Testudines > Platysternidae > Platysternon > Platysternon megacephalum. The sequence continues at coordinate 5,676,141 of QXTE01000024.1, forward strand.
GGCGGGAGCATGGGATGCTCTGCTGGCGGTGGGGCTGGGGCTCAGGCTCTGCTGCTGAGTGCGCCTGGCTACAGCTGCTCGTGGGGCAGCGAGACAGATCAGCCTCCAGCCCGGAGGCTGAGGAGGAGGGAGGCTGGAAAGGCTCTTTTGGGGGTGGGGAGAGAGAAAGAGAAGGTAAGTTAGAAACAAAAGGTCACCTAGGTGGCTGCTGTCAGGAGAAAGATCCTTGGGGGCAGGCAAGAGAGCAGGTGTAGCAGAGAGCGGGGAGAGGGCACAGCATGGTGCCCCAGTGAGGGGGGAGCCTACCTCTCCTTTTCAAAAGGGAAGTTCCAGAGGCTTCCCCTCAGGGGTTAGGCTTCTAAGTCACTCGGGTCCTTTTGAAAATGTTACTTGCCAACTGAAGAGATCTAGAGTATCTGAATGGGAGAGTTCACTCAGGCCCCTCCTGCAATCCTTACTCAAACTCCACTGGGCGCCTTGTAGGATCTGGCCCTAGAGGCTTAAGATGCAGAATCATTGCTGAAAAGATCATCACCGGAGTTGCATTGGACTCAGTGTAGTTTGGTGGGGTGGGGAGAAACTGAAGAAAATCAGGCTGGTGTGCCTAAACGTAACTTGTGTAAAATGGCATTTGTAAGGGGGAGCTCACTTCTTCCCTAAAACTTAGGGTACTAGTATAACTGGTCCTGACCAGTGTAGCAAAAGAGAGATAAGAGGGACTTGAGAGGGTTTAATTTTTAAAGTTTTCATTTTCCTAATCTCAAGTTTCTTTTGCTTTGAGAGTCTGTATCCTCTCAGTTAAAGAGATAGGAGTCTGAAATGCTGGAAGGATATAATAGCCTCAAAAAGCCTGTTTGGATTGAATCGGTCAGCCTGACAATTGAAAGACACAGCATTTTGAGAAATTATCTGTTTTCAACAATCAAAATATTAGTCTTGTATTTCAAGTTGCCCAGTTGCTTGCTAATTAGATACATTCCCCCCCACAGACTGTTTTGGATTGGAAAGAAAACCAAGGAAACAAGTTGTTTGTCTTAACTGAACCAGATTCTGTTTATTGTAGCATCCCTTCATACACCTTTTATCTGACAGTCCAGATGTCTCTCACCATTAAGCATAGCATTGTAAAAAAGCACCATGGGACTGGAGTACTGCAGCAAGAGATAAAATAATGAAAACAGTTCCACCCCGCCCCCCAAGGATGGCAATAAACTGACAACAAATCTTCCATTGATATCTTGTGCTACACAGAACTTTCTTTTCACATGCCTAATCCATAAATAGGAAATTGTTTCATGCAACAATTCTGTTTCAGTCAATAAGAAAAGTCAGTAATTCCCTTGCTCATGTTCCCTTACAACAGTTGGTGCCATATCATAGATAAGGTAATGAATAGGGATATCTAGGAGGTTAGAAATCAATCATGGGAGTTTGACATTATCCTAAACTGAGAGGAAAAAGCTTGAGTGGATTGCATTTTTAATCAGTTTTCTTATTACAAATCAGTCTGGGTATTATTTCTACTTTATATACAAGAAGTTTACAATTATATAAGAAGTTTGTGGAAATATTTTGTAAACCTTTATCTTTCTTATAGTAGCTGTGCTACAAAACAGTTTCCATGTTTGCTTTGGAATAGGAGTTTCATTCTGTCTTAAATTTTCTGCTCTTATCTTATTATGATGTATGAGCTGGTACTCTGTTTCATTTATGTGCCTTTCACAGCACATAAAGATTGTTTGTATAACTGGAAATGGTTATACAGTGATTTCCTTAAGCTTAATGTCTACAATGATAAACATCCAGTAGCCATTGGTTCCAGAAAATAAATAGGATTTAGGATAATGCATCTTATTTAGCTGTAGGCAACTATAGCTTCATTTTGTTCATATTCAAAAATCTATCAGCTCTTGAAATAATAATGAATAAGTTACTCCACAGCACTAACTTATACTAGATTATAAATTGTGAAATAGAAGTAAATCTTCTGACTTAAATAGAACTTTTAAAAGGCTAACCCAACTGACTCTTGACAAAATAGATATTTTCCTTTAAATTCCTGCTACCTATACCTATTTCCTTAAATTCTCACACCCATTGCTACCAATATACAGGTATCTATAAATCATTGGACCTGATGGACCAAAACCAGTAAATGAGGGGCATCTTTCAGTGTTCAAAAGAAAATGGGCCTAATCCTTCACTGATTTCCACCATGTGTCTTGTTTACACCTGTGCAAAATGGGCATAAGATGCTACCTCTTTGATGTGATCGTGTTTTACACCCACTTTTAATTCACTGAAGATAGGTGCCAAGGAATGGAGAAGCTAATCCAAAGAGAAGAGATTTTTGTTTTTTTGTTTAACTATGGTTCACTGCATTGGTTGACTTGCTAATTTGGACTGGAGGGATAGCTCAGTGGTTTGAGCATTGGCCTGCTAAACCCAGGGTTGGGAGTTCAATCCTTGAGGGGGCTGTTTAGGGATCGGGGCAAAAAATGTATGGATTTAGACACTATGGGCCAGGCTCTTTGCCAATGTACAGGGACTGTAAAGCCATTTCAGACAGGTACCTGGAGGTCCTACATTGTAGGGGGTGGCGTCCTTTGGTAATGTAGCTCCTGTATGCCATTCTCCTCATAGTGGAAGGTGTATGCTCCATGAGAAGGTGGCATGGACAAAGTACCCTTGTGTTCTGGCTAGCCCCGGTTGTGACTGCTTTAACACATGCCAATGAGTGAATTGGCCTTTTGTTGGCCCAAATTAGAAGGCTGTAAAAGAGGTGTGAAATCCTTTTTGCACCATCTTCCCCACCCCAAGTCATGGTTCAGTTCAGTTCAGCCAGAACCAAACCTTGGGGTCTATGCCTTGAAGTTTTGTCTGCTTGCTGAATTCGGCAACAGTATTTCAGGCAGCCTACAGAGTGGACTAGTTTCCCCCCCCCCCTTCTTTGTGTCATTGGGTGGATGGGAGACTGCAATGGACACCAGGGTCAGATCACAAGAAAATGAACTCTGCACTGCCAAAACTGCAGTCTGTCTTACAATGAATTTCAGATATTAAAAAAAAAAGCTTGCAAAACTATAAGCCATATAAAGCTAATTATTATAAATAATTCCACTACCTACCACTTTGTTTTCATAGTGTAATGAATACCAAATTATTAAAGCATTCAATAGTTGGCACAAACTAGGAAAAGATGATTCTATAAAGTAGGGTGACCAGACAGCAAATGTGAAAAATCGGGACAGGAGGTGTGGGGTAATAGGAGCCTATATAAGAAAAAGACCCCAAAATTGGGACTGTCCCTATAAAATCGGGACATCTGGGCACCCTACTATAAAGTGACAATACAATGTTGTTACCTAGCTGTTACAAACTAATTCCTCTTGTCCATTCATCAACCTAAGATGTTCATCTATAAACATTAATTTTATATAGGCATATTTCAAAATAAAGGTAACATTTAATTACGTCTCTTACAAATGTTTCTAACACATTCTATAACAATTTAGAAAGTACATTACAGTATCACTAAGAATTACTTTCCAATATCGTATTTTTAGTAACTTATCAATATGTATCTTTCAAGTTGTAGCCGTATATGCTTATTCTCAACCCAAATGTGATTCTCCCCTCCCCCACTCCCATGTGGAAATATTGAATCAAAACCAGTCATTTTGATTTGTTTGGGCATGAGCAAAAAGAATGTGTCTTTCATACTTTAAGGCAATTTTCTGACATTATTTTGCACTCAGATCCGTTTTGTTTTAAACCTTCAAACTATGTATGTGTATATTCCTGCATAAGGAATGCTTTTGTTTTCAGAAGTGAGTCTGAAAATGTTAAACATATAAAAATGTATTTATTTTGCTAATGATCTAATGTTGGGATAATAGTAAGTTTGCATAAATTTTATTCCATCTTTATTAGCTGCCAAGAATGGTAGTTTCCTAGAGTTTAAAGCAAGAAGGGACCATTAGATCATCTAGTCTAACCTCCTGTAATCCCAGGTCATTAAATTTCACCCAGTTACCCTTGTATTGAGCCCAATAATTTATCTGAGTAAACCAGAAATTGTGTTTGGCTAAAGCATATATTCCAGAAAGGCATCCAATTTTGATCTGAAGACCTCAAGAGATAGAGAATCCGCCACTCCCCTTGGTAGCTTGTTCCAGAGGGGTTAATCATCCTCACCGTTAAAAAGAATTGTGCCTAGTTTCTAATTTGAATTTATTGGGCATCAGCTTCCAGCCATTGGTTCTTGTTACACCTTTCTCTGCTAGATTATAGCCCTTTAATACCTAGTATTTTCTACCTGTAAAGGTGCTTACAGTCATGAAAGAGGGAAGAAAAGGTAGGGGTTAGTTAAACCTGGCAGTATTTATATATGAGGATCATTGAGCAAGCACATTTCTATAACTTCTAACTAGCTTGGACTTTTACTTCAGGGTATTCACTGCTCAGCACCATTTTCCTGCAACAATAACTCTGTCACTGGCACAGCTGTTCATAAAATGTTTAAAGCTAATAGTATTGCCAACTTGCACGACGACACTGCAGATCGTGAGTGCATCCTGTACCAAAGGAATTTTAGAAGTCACATTAAAATGCAATTGAAGAGATAGCAGCTGCATACTTAAACAGATGTTTTTACTGGTCTGAATAGTCATAATCCTGTCTAATTTAAAAGCTGCAGAGGTTGGGGTCTGGTGTTTAGTCTGATGTGACAACATGATACTACATCGTGTTTTTTGCTTGTTACTTATGATTGCAGTGGCTGTTCTCAATCCTAAACTCTGTCTCCAGTGCACCACCCAAGCCCTTAGGGGAGTAAGAAACGAAGAGAGAATTACATATCTGTAACTTTGCTTCTCTGAAGATACCCTATTGTAAGATTCTCAGAGTTCCTTAGCATGAACTGCCTTACCTCCAAAGGAAGTTTGACCCTTGAAAATAGCAGTAGCAGGGTAGAGCATGGACTAGGTGCCTACTGGTTATCATGCAATATCCCTTATGGTTGTAAATGTTGCCCTCCAGTATTCTAGTCTGTTCTTACAAAAGTAGAAAGAGAAGCCAATTCATGAAGATCAATGTAAGATTTAAAAGCATGCACAGTGTAGGATTATTGCTCCTTAGCTCGGGACTGACAGAACTCATTGTATAGCAACATTTCTACTGATCATAAGATAAGGTTTTGCAAACCCTACAAGCTTGGCACAGTATGATATAAAGGTTGTATTGCAATGAGTTTGGTGTGTCTGAGTGGTTAAGTTATGCGTGAATTATGCAGGTACTTGAAATATACAATGAAATCAAAAAGATTAAGGTGTGGTCAGAATTAGCTCTAGTATTAATTTAAGATCTGGATCTAATTTGTCAAAAAAAAATCTTAAATGTGTTAATATAGTGAAAGTTGAAATACAATTTATTTTCTTAAATTATCCTGATCATACGTTAAGACAAATTCAGATAAATAGTTGAAGGCACATTTCACTTCCAGGTAAATGGGTTGAATCCAAAGTAGATCATTAGTGACCGCCAGAAATAATGGAAATTAGGTTTCTGTGCAGTGGTCATGTTAAATGAGATGGTCTTAGTGTTGGTTTTGGTGGGGTTTTTGGTTCCAGACATATCAACTACTGGCCTTGGGAATAATCTGCATCTACTAAGCAGATAAGTAAAGCAGTGAATGGGAAAAAAAGAATGAGTTACTCTTACCTCTACAGTTTGTCCTTCCAGGTCAGGAATGAGAATTGTTCTTCTAGAGAAAATTGCTCTGCTAATGTCTGCTGTACTTGCTCTATGGATAAATGATACCTCGTTTTCCAGTGGTTTCAGTCTAGCAACATTAATGGGAAATAAATTCACCTAAATGTACTATCAACTATAGTGAAAGCTGGATTTATTCATATACTCTTGTTGACCTGGGCTCCCTTGTATTAAGGATACAAATAAGAAGTTTAATTTTTAGTTTGAAAATAACTTTTATTTATCTATATATTGACTGGCTGAAATAAGTTGCCTCAAAGTGGCCAGTCTATGATCAGAGTACACACTCTGTAATAAATGAAGCGGAGGGTAGCTCCCTTTTATGGACACCCAGCCAGCCAGTTAGCTATAAAATCCCTCTTAATAGCTGTTCTCTACTTGCTTTACCTGTAAAGGGTTTAAAAAAAACCAACCCCATAGGTAAAAAGAAGGGAGTAGGCACCTGACCAAAAGAGCCAATGGGAGGGCTAGAACTTTTTAAAATTGGGAAAAAACTTCCCCTTTGTCTGCTGTTGTTGTTCTCCGGAGAGAGGAGATGCAGAGCTGGAATGGGGCTGAACTATGCTGTAGGAAGCTTTAAGCCAGGTATGAAAAAACATCAGATCATACCTAGAGACTACTTATTTAAAACCTCCAAATATGTAAGTAGATCAGGGAATGTCTCGAAAGATGTGATTAGGTTTATCTTTTATTTTTCTTATTGGCTTGTGGATTCCTCTGTGCTAACCCCCAAATGCTTTTGTTTTGTTTGAAACCTTTAAGCTGAACCTCAAGAGAGCTATCTTGATGCTTAATTTTTGTTTTTTTAAGACCTAGCAAAAAGCCTAAGTTCCAGATCTATTATTTTTCCTTTTTGTTTTTAATAAAATTTACCTTTTTTAAAAACAGGATTGGATTTTTGTGTCCTAAGAGGTTTGTGCATATGTTGCTTAATTAGCTGATGGCAACAGCTAATTTCCTTTGTTTTCTTTCTCAGCTCTTCCCCGGGGGGGGGGGTGAAAGGGCTTGAGGGTACCCCACAGGAAGGAATTCCCAAGTGCACCTTCCTGGGTTCCAAAAAGGGGGGTTTTGCACTTGGGTGGTGGCAGCATCTACCCATCCAAGGTCAGAGAAAAGCTGTAACCTTGGGAGTTTAATACAAGCCGGGAGTGGCCAGTATTAATTTTTAGAATCCTTGTGGGCCCCCACCTTCTGCATTCGAAGTGCCAGAGTGGAGAATCAGCCTTGATACACATACTCTAATAGTTTGAACACTTGTACAGAATAGCATGCATTACGTTTTAAAAAGATTGTCATTGGAGCTGGCAGAAATGACTAGTTTGACCTTAACAACAGTACACTGCTTCAGGTTTCTTCAGTCTATGAAGTCCAGGCAGGTGAGCTCTGTATTGCTCTCATCCAATCTCATTAATCTCTGAAGTAGCATTATCAGAAGATTTTTTTCTACCTCTGTCTACAAGAGATCTTGGAATCTTCTGCCCGAAGGAATAAGATGAGCCCATATTTCTTTCCTAGGGATGCACAAATGTGTGAGGCAGAAAGTGGTGCACTGTATGCTACTTACAATGGTGCTCTTTGTGAGATGCATCTTTAACATAGCAATACAACAAACGCTACCTTGCTTTTCTAATTCAGAGCAGCTGCTGAAAACATGAAATGGTTGCTATTGATTATTGCATCCATTCATAACTTGTCAGTGTGAAAGGGGTGCACATCTGTTAGCCCCAAAAAAGGCTTCCTGGTTATGATTTCCTCCCCCAATGCCCTGCAAACTGAGGTTTCCTGCCTTTGTCTGGAGAGTGACAAGTAGGACCCAAAGGAGTTCACAGAAAGGAAGCAGGTCAGCTGCACCCAATTTCCAACAGCACTTGTAAAGAGGACAGTCTCCTAAAGGGGAGCTGCTGTTGTTCAGAGAACTACACTTCACTGATCGAAGGAGTACTCCACATGTACATAATCTTGTTTGCTTTATTGTCAGTTGTGACCTTGCTTGTAAATAATCAGTCTGAATTATTGAGAGACCTCCTGAAGAGGCTTAATTTTCTGCTGGCTTTCTAAAATAAGGCCTCTTTCCCAAAAGTGTGCAGTGGTTTGCTGTGGTTTTTTCCTTGTGTGCCAAAAGGGTCATCTCCTTTTACTGGATGGATTGAGGGGGAGGGATGAACTCTCCTATAGTCAGGATTCAACTGTGCAATTTTCATTAGACTATGCATATATCATCTGAAAGTGACCCAGCTTGAAAGACCCCTAAAGGGAATAATGGACAACAAATCAGATATGAATTTACCTTGTTATACAATAAGGGAAAATGACCTCAGGTAAATCCACACTAGGAAAAATGTGTTTTTAGCATGTGTTAGTTACCAAGTGGTAACTAACACAAAGTAAAATGAGACAATTTGTAGTTTTAATGTCTGTTAGTGGGTCAGAGCAAACATTAGTAAGGAGCCTAAGGGTCCAGCTTGCAGTGCGGGCAGCTGAGCGGAGAAAAGAAAAGTCTCTTCACTTTTAGACTGAGCACATCTGATACACAAATTGACAGACACACATTCCATTTTCAGAGTAGAACTGCCCTTTAATGATTAGGGATATTAAGCAGTTATATATATATATATATCATTCAAAGAGCATTTCCATTCACATTTAGAAAAAGCTCATGTTTGTGGTCACTAAGCAAGCAAGATGACCAGGGTAGGTCTAGGCCAGTCAAGAATATTTTCACATTAATCCACCCATCTCTCTGTATTCAAATGAGAAGCAATAGCTGTTTGCGGCTATCATGTTGGTAATTTGGTTGCCAGGTATCTTTAACTGGACAGGAAGCCACATATATAGTTTGTAAGAGATTGGGGAGTGGGAACCAGGAGATCTTAGTTCTATTCCTGTTCTGTCACTGGCTTTGGTTAAGTCACTTAACCTCACTGATTCTTTTTCCATCTAAATAAAGATAGGATAAGTCCTACCCCACACAGATGTTGTTATAAATCTTAATTAGTGTTTGTAAAGTTCTTAGAGATCTTCAGATGCAAATCACTATAAAAAGTGTAACGCATTACATCAAATGGCAAAATCTAATATTATCCACTTTGTTGGAGACCTTCCATTCATTTATAATTTAAATTTACAATGGTGCATATAAGACCTGATCCAATCAGAGTGAAGTCAGCAGTCTCTTTATTTCAGTAGGAATTGGATTGGGCCCACAATGGTTTTCCACTCTAGAGAAGCTGTATACTGTGCTCAGGTCTTCCCTTCAGCAGATTTCTGAATTTGCTGCAGAGATTGTGCTCTTTGAGAGAGAGGTTCACCTGCAGCTTTAATTTATCCATTAAAGGCAGGAGCGCCGCCAGCTTTTCCGGCGCCCTAGGCGGCGGAAGGTCCCGCCCCCAAAATGCTGCCCCCGACAGCGGCGGCGGAAGGTCCCACCCCCAAAATTCAACGGACTGCCGGGGCGCCGGCGCCCCCCAAATAGTAGTGCCCTAGGCGACCGTCTAGGTCACCTAATGGGTTGCGCCGGCCCTGATTAAAGGAAATAACTGTAAAAATGGAAATTAAAGTCTCCCTTTAGCTTTCGAAAAACTGGGCTCAGATGTTCTGTAAGAATCAGCTTTGTTTGCTGAACTCTGGCTGCAAGAAGCCTTTGTTTAGATTAGCCTTCAAATTTAGTTCCATAAAGCTTTCTCTTGGAGCTGAGTCTGCTTACCAGACTTGTGTATCAGCCATATTCTGAAGTCACAACAAAATATTTTATCCTGATGTATTATCTCCAATAAAATGTATAGCACAAATATGAATAGTCTGTGTACTACAAGATTTCTAATGGCTAAAATTGTTTAAAGTAAAGAACTAAAACTGCATCCAGCCCCTGCAGGTGAAGGATAAATATAGCTCCTTGCAGAACATATTTATTATAGATGATTAATTTGAATAGTCCATAATGACAGAATTCTGAATCTTTATTTTTGGTAAATTGTATAGTTGGCCTATTTAGAACTTGAACGTTCTTCTAGAATGTATTAAACTGAGAAACTTAATTTGCTTCTAGTTAATCCTACTGAAATAGTTGTGGGAACAAGTTTAAGAATAGCAACAAAAATAGACTGGTTTAAAAATATTGTTTGAACTTGTGAATTCCTAATGCAAGTTTGATGCTTCATTTATAGTGAGCATATTTCAAACAGAACAAGAAAATTCACAGAAGTCCTTTTAATATAGTGTTGATACAACTAACATAGCCACTGAAATTCCTGGGGATTTTTTCCTCTGCTTCTTGTAAAGTAGCAAAAAACCACCAGACAGAAGTCATGAAAGCTCTGCTTCATGAGATTCTTGCTTGGATGCTATATCTAGATACTTCTTAAAGATGTGAACGATGAATTCAGCATTAAATCAGAGCTTATGGGACAGGTTATACTCATCTCCCTGTTCTTTTGGAATTGGATCACACTGAGTCACAACCTATCAGCCCCTGACTGTTGCTGGCAAAGTGATCTGTACTAGGTCAGCGCTGGCTCCAGTGTCCTGGCTGGTGTATTGGGGGACTGGAGGTTGTGCTAGGAGCTATGCTGGGTTCATAGATTATTATAAAGCCAGAATAGAGCACTGATCTAGTCTGATCTCCTGTATAATACAGGCCATAGGACTTCCATAAATTAAATTTGTTTTAACTAGAGCATATCTTTTAGAAAAAGATGACTGAGCCCTAAATATTCCAGTAAGAGTGAATGCTAAAATATCCCCTAAAACTAAGTTAGGAAAATATGGAACTACTCCTGAGGGCAATCTGTGCCAAAAAATAAGAAATTCTGCACCCAAAAAATTAAAATTCTGCACACAGTATTTTAAAATTCTGGGTGCAGACAGTTCAGTGGGGGATCCGGGTATGGAGGGGAATCTGGATACACAGGGGCTTGTTGGGGGGGTTCTGGGTGCAACGGCAATGGGATTCTGCAGGGGGTCTGGTGAAGGTGGTTGGGGCTCAGCGGGGGTGTCTGGGTGTGGGGGGGATAGAGCTTGGCAGGGGGGTCTGGATGGTTTGTTGGGGTGGTGCAGGTCCAGGGGGACTGGGGCTCATCGGGGGGGTTCTGGGTGTGTGGGGTATGTGGCTTGGTGGGAGGGTCTGGGTATGAAGGCTTCTGTATGCACAGAGGTTGGGCGGTTGGGGGAGCAGCTCCCTGTAAAGGGATCCCTCCACCTCAGGGCCGGCGCTCCCATTAGGCGACCTAGGNCGGAGTTATCAATCCAATCTGGTTGTTTGTTGTGGGGGAGACGTGTCATTATCCCACCACCACTGAGATCACAGATGTTAGAACAGCTCCATTCCGGTCACTGTGGAATAGTGCGCATGAAGGAAATTGCACGAAGCTATTTTTGGTGGCCTGGATTGGACAGTGCTATTGAGGAGAAGGCAAGAGCTTGTATGTCATGTCAGGGTGTGAGGAATGCACCCCAGTGGGCACCCCTACATCCATGGGACTGGCCTGAAAACCCGTGGCAACGTATTCACGTTGACTTCGCTGGCCCCCTTGAAGGAAGCATGTTCTTGGTGGTGGTAGATGCCCATTCTAAATGGCCAGAAGTCTCTATAATGCAGTCCACTACTGCAGAGAGTACTATCCAAAAACTACGAGGACTCTTTAGTCGTTTTGGTCTGCCAGAACAACTTGTGAGTGACAACGGACCGCAGTTCGTCTCTCAGGAGTTTCAAAGGTTTATGAAGGCAAATGGGATACACCACATCACTTCAGCACCATATCATCCATCCACCAATGGATTAGCTGAAAGATTTGTGCAGACAATGAAACAAGCTTTGAAATCGGCAAGGGGTCAATTATCCATTCAAAAGTGTCTGGACACCTTCTTACTATCCTACAGAAACACACCTCATGCTACGACCAAGGCATCCCCGGCCTTTCTAATGATGGGACGACAGCTGCGCACTTGCTTTGATCTGCTGAAACCTTCTGAACCCCGACAAATTGTGCAACGTCAGCAGCACAATCAAGTCATCAGGCGTGCACCCAGAGCAAAAGACCGAACCCTTAGCCCAGGACAGCCGGTTTTGGCTCGGAATTATACTTCTGGAGCTAAATGGGTCCCTGCCACTGTCATCGCTCAAACGGGACCTGTTTCCTACACAGTCCGGACTGCAGAGGATCTCACCTGGCGGCGACATGTAGATCAGCTGTTGCCAGGTCATACCAGTCCTCAGGACACATCTTCTGTTGAGTTGCCTGACTTCACGACCTCCGGCGAGACACCGAATCGAGAGTCACCTGTTCCTGCCTTTTCCCCTCCATTACTGCCAGCGGCAGAGATACCCCTCTGCCCGGCACGAGCTGATACCCCATCTTCACCCATTCGCCCTACGAACCCTGAACCCATTGTCGGGCCCGCGCCCAAGACACTTTCGGGTGCAACAACACCAGAAGTCCGCCGTAATCCACCTAGAGACAGAAGGCCTCCTCGTCGGCTGGATCTTTAGCTAGGGCGAACCCACGGTTACGGGGCAAAATAATCCCCCGGGGTTTAGCCGGGAATGGAGGCAGTCTACCCTCCTTCTCTAGTTTAGTGTTTGTTTTATTTAGGGGACATTCTTATTAAGGGGGGAGGGATATGTTGTGTATTTGGTTGTCGTGGTAATAGAACCTTGTGTTGCTATGGCAACTGAGTTAGATTATTAGGGGATAGCCCAGCCAGTTTGGCTGGGCTGTTGGTTGGTTCTGTGTGTGGAAATAAATGGCTGCTGCAAGGTTTACAGCTCTCTGTGTCTCCAGTGATTCCTGCCTAAAACTGTTGCCCCCAAGGATATAACAGCAGAGCTTCCTGTAGCCAGGGGAGAAAGCTGGGGGTGGGTCTGACCCAGTCCTGGATGCCATGCAGGGGAAGAGGAAGTCCCGTCCTCATCAGCCCAGCCAGGACTAACAGCGGAGCCCAGCACATGGTAGGAGCCACCAGCCGGGTCTTCCCCAGCTCCACCTCCTGCCTCACAGTGATTTACCTCTCTGCCGGCTGCCCTGGGCAAGCGAAACATACTGCTGGGGAGGGTCGCATGACTGCTCTTGTGGCTTCGCTTTGCTTCTCCATCAGAAAGTCATTTTTCTGCTGGGAAGCAAAGAAATCTGCAGAGGACATTGTGATGGGTTCCCCGCCCCCCCCCCTTCCAGGGTGCCACCTGATGTACTGGGGTAGCACTGAGCCCGCCTGTTCCAGGAGGCTGGGCTCCCTCACCCTGTCCTGCCAAGCCAGGCCCTCAAGCCTCCTCCAGCACACACACAGGTAGGGACACACCCACCTGCACAAAGACACAGACACGGAAATCGGTATTGCATGGGAAGGCTTTCACCTAAGGAGTTGCCCAGCACTCAAGTGCACTCCCCTTCTGGAGAGTAAACCCAAAATTTTATTGTCTTGTGCTGCACCGACAACTGTACAGTGTAAGCTAATTGAAATTTGCCCTCTCCTTCACTGTGGACAGAGATATGCACAGCTTTTTGCCCCCCAGTTATGAATTACACAAACTGGTTTAAAAACAAAAACAAGTTTATTAAGTACAAGAGGTAGATTTTAAGTAGGGTGACCAGATGTCCCGATTTTATAGGGACAGTCCTGCTTTTTGGGTCTTTTTCTTATATAGGCTCCTATTACCCCCCACCCACTGTCCCGATTTTTTCACACTTGCTGTCTGGTCACCCTAATTTTAAGTAATTATAAGGGATAGCCAACAGATCAAAGCAGATTACCTTAGTAAATAAACAAAAACTGGAAATTGAGCTTAACACACTAGATAGGTAGGATATAAATTAGCAAATTCTCACCCTGAGTGATAAACTGGCTGGCTGACTCCTAAGGCACAAGTTGCCTTGGCTTTCCCAGGTTTTCATACACATGCTAATGAGCCTTCTAGCCTGGGACCATCACTTCCCACAGTTCAGTCCTTGCCCATCAGGAGGTTCCAGGTGTGTTGTTGCAGGGAGACTGAGGTCTCCCCCCCATGATGTCATTGTCCCCCTTTTATATCTTCTTCCCACTTACTTGAAAGCTCTTTTGCTGTGACCTGGGTCAAACAGTTCCCATTGTGTAGTGCTATCTCTGAGAGGTGTCTATTGCACACAGTTCCTGAGGTAATCCTTGTGCTTGTGTTCATTTCCTCAATAAGCCATTAATATTGTTTGGCCTTTTTACTGTTGTACCTGAAAGGCTGCTTGTGGGTGTTTTCAACCCCATAACATGTTTCAGTGTAACATACATACTGAAACTTCATATACAAAGATAACACATACAATCCAATGAGATATTAATGTCTAGCAGATCAAGACTTTTAGAATGATACCTCACAAGACATACTCTGTACAAAGCATAGCCTAATTACATGACAGTGGTGAATATTGGGGTGTCAGAGTGTCACAGACAAAAATTCTGCACATGCACAGTGGAGCAGAATTCCCCCAGGAGTATATGGAACCAATGAATGAACCTTATTCATTCACAGATTAGAGGCTGAAATACACATAAGAATCTGATTGTGCAACTGTTTTTAAGCATTTTTTATTCCCCTCTCTTTCTGCTGTAGAATCAGCTGGGTATTGCCCTCAGACTTTCCACACCAGTCAGTCATGTCTCCATATAACTCCAGAATAAAGAATAAGAGGCAATATTAGACACAACTAACTCTAATACCATGAAAGAGACATTTCAGTCACTTAAACTTATACTTTTGTTAAGGTTACAACTTAATCCTATAATGTACACCCAAGGTTTCTTGTCATACATCTAGATTCAGATGTGTCCAAAGCAGGCTCCTAATCCAGCACACAGTTCAGCGGGAACTATTCATGCATAAAGTTAAGCATTTGCACAAGTGTTTGCAGGGTTGGGGTCCTGGTGACTGCCTCATTTATTCTTAATATACAAGCAACGTGACCAATTAACTCCCTGATCTTGGACACCAAACAACCTCACCCTTTAAATCTCTCCTTGAAATCCTCCTTATTTTGGTTGGGCTTCCAGGGTTGAAACTCTTCAACCAGCTTATAAAAGTAATTAGAAAATAAGCTTTTCATCATCTTATATTAAATTATATGCTAAAAACAAATCATGCTACACACATTACATACACAAAAATATGTAACCAAAGAAGAATCATCAGATGGAAGAAGATCTCACTCTCCCAACTCCTACTGCCAACCTAAGCATGAGGAACTGACCTCAGCTTCCCACTTTGTGGTACGCTGTACTGCCACATACCACCCACCCTAATTATTTGTATTATTATAGTGCTCAGAAACCCTGTCCCTGGGTGCCATTGCTGCTGCACCCCATCTCCAAGCATGCACTGCCACTCCCAGTCAAGGACGTTTATTCTTTTATAACAAAGGTTAAACAAACAGAACACAATCTTAAGTCAATACCTAGCCCCCAGGCTTCAGGGCCACCCCTCCCAGGGATCTCTGCCACTCCAGCTCCTGGCAGCTTCCTACCCTCAGCCAGCTCTGCTTTTGGCTTGGAGCAGCAGCCACAGGCTTGCTTCCCTGATACTCTGGCTCCACCTTGTTCCAGGGACTCACCACAGGAGTTAGCGCTACTCCAATATGGCCTTTGCTGCCCAGAGTTCAGCCTGTCTCAGTCTTTCCTCCCCAGTTGCCTACTAGCAGCCCTTTATAGGCCCAGGGGTAGCCCGGACCACTCTAATTAGCTGAATTAGGCTCACCTGCTCCAGTCCAGGGGCGCTGGGTTCAGTCTATCCACAGAGACCAGCTACCCTGTCATAACCCCATGCATGGACCAAGCCCCATTGTGCTAGGCACTGTACAAAGAACAAAAAGACTTTTCTTGCCCCAGAGACTTTACATTCTCATCCTACAAGCTAGGAGTGTCATCCCCCTGCTCGTGTACACATACTTGTGCTAGTTCTCGTTGAGCTAGCACAACTATAAATAGCAGTGCCGCTGTGGTAGCACAGACAGTGGCAGTGGAGGCCTGGATAGCCAGGCCAAGTACAAACCCACCTGAAACCGGGGGGGGTTTCAGATGTACTCGGCACCTCTAAGCTGTGCCTCTGCTGCCACTTCCCGTGCTACTATGGCTACACTGCTATTTATAGTTGTGTGTGAGCTCCATGTACGCAAGCAGGGGAATTCCACTCCTAGTTCATAGTGTAGATGTAGCCTAAGTATAAGACAAGAGACAGCAGATAGACAGACGGACAGAGGAGTATAAGGAAACAATAAAATAATATTGGTCAGCATGATAGGCAGTGGTCTCAGCACGCCAGCAGCCTGCAGTGTGTTAATATAGCAAAAATGGAGACAATATGTCCTTACAGAATTTTTCCACTGGCACAAACCAAGAGGAAGATGTATGGGTTGCAAACTAAGGTCCTAATTCTGCAGTGAACTCCATATAGATGCAGGGATCCACCTGCACACAGCTTAAATTACTATCGTTACTGTTAACAATTACTTTATATTAGAGGCAACATCGTGTAACTTCTTCCACAGAGACAAAATACATCTACTCCACTTATATCTTACTTCAACTGTATTCTCGCCTCTCTGCCTCAATTAAAAGTGTGCCTAAAAAGAGGTTGTCGTAGTTCTTAGCTAATCATAGTCTCCTTTTCTCACACTTCCATCCCAATTTGAAATTTCATTAGGGCTTTTTAGTTGTGAACTTATAAATCTAATTTTAGTAACTTTTAATATATGATTGAGATTGATTTTCTAGATAGCAATATTTTTCTCCATTTGCTGTATCCAGACTTTATCAGAGTAATTGTGTAAATAAAATCATAATTGTGCTATCATATTGCAAATAAATAGCACAATACATTATATAACACCCATGAAAATGGAGATGCGTAAACAGGTTTATGTAAATCATTAGTCTTCCAATCCAAAACTGTATAGTTATAAAATTAAATAGTACCTTTTTAAGGATGGCGAATATACGCAAGTACTACTGATATGCAGTTTCAAAATGCAGATCTGGTTCAAGATTCACTCAGACTTAGATGAATTTACATAAATTACGATTGTAGCCAAGTCAGAGAAATTAATCCCCATTGCTTCAATTAAAAGTTCTAAACTACTACCAAGAAATTTGTCAAAAAGAACGTGATTTTTAGTTTTAAATATGGGTAACTTGAAAGCTGTTTACACAAAAAGAACCTTGAATAAAGAACAGTTTCTAGTGTATATGTTTGCTGAAATGAAACTACACTCATTGCTGCTACAAAGCAGAACCTAAGCTTTTACCTCCGACTTCCTTTCTTCTTTGAACGCTTGGGATTTATGTAACCTGCTATATGTGCTCAGCCATTCTCCTCACATGCATATGTGTTCATGCATAATATGTGCTACTAAAGATGAAGCCCCTGGCTCCACTTAATACAGCTGCTTTTAGGGATCCTCAATGCTAGTGAGCAGTCACACCTTTGTTGGTGAAAAGGAAAAGTGCCATTCATTTTATGAGCCTTCAGTGCAGCCCTATACTGTAGGAAGATATGATGAGGTGAATAAACACCACATTGCTTGGCGGTGAGGAGTGATGTCTACGCAATTTTTCCTAGTCTAAGATCCTTCACAATCACTCCTCATTTACCATCCTGCCACTGCTCTCCTTCAATTCACCAGAAATGCTGCTTCTGTTTCCTGCTAAATACCTGATTTGGCTGCCACTTAAACCAATTTTATAACTTTGAAACTTCATTGACCTTAATGGAGCTACTTCTGATTTACCCCTGTGTAATAGCAGGCTTGTGTCTTTAATGGGTTAACTTCACAATAATATCCCACAACTTTGCGCGTGGATATGTGGAGAGAAACGAGTGATTCGGAGACTTACTGTAGCGTGACTGTCTGTTGCAAACTCACTTCCTGTGGGATACACACATTATTAAAGCTGGTCTGTAGCAAGCTGAAGGCAGAAAGTCTGAATGCAGGCCCACAGTATAGGGGGTGGGAGGGGGATTTGATTTCAAGGTCATGCAAGAAGACTCATGATGCTTCTGAGGGGGTGGAGCAGGTGCGTGCATGTGTGTGTGTGTGAAAGCATTTCCTATGTGTACTCTGAAGCCAGAAAACACCACAGAGCATGTGAGATCTTCCACACAAGAGGTTCTTGATTTTAAATAACAATAATTCCATTGATTTGCGGGGAAAAAGCCTTGGAATCTATTTATAATACTATATTTTCCCAAAATTATTAATAGTTTTTCTTTCATGGAGAGCAGCTTTGATCCCAGCCAAGAGTACTTGAAAAGCTTAGCTGCTGATGTACAGTGCCAGTTTTCGGTGAAACTGGAACTCTAAGTTTGAGATTGGTGACTCTTTGGGTATGTTTGCACTGCAGTTGGAAACAAGCTTCGCAGCTTGTGTAGAAAGACAGGCTAGGTCTGCTTGAGTTAGTGTGCTAAAAATAGAAGTGCAGCAGGGATAGAACAGCTGGCAGCTTGGCCAGCTGTCTGACTACAAACCCATCCAGACCCCCTGTGTCTGAACTCAGGTGGCTAGCCTGAGCCACACTACTCGAATAGAGCTAGCATATGTCTGTCTACTTCAGATGGGAAGCATGGTCCCAGCAGCAATGTAGATGTACCCTTAGAGTTTGAGGTTTTGTGAACCTCTCAAATTATTTTGGGGGATGGAGTACAAAACTACTGACTCTGCAAACCATTTTCCATGTATTGTGTTAGCTGGAGTAAAAGTTAAGTTAAATGCAGTATCAGGAATTGAACAACTAGCTAAAGGGAAGCCTGTGCTGTTTATTAGTGATAATATAACCACTCCCTGCTCTGCAAGCACTAAGTTTTTGGGTTTTTTTAACTTAATAGTCAGATAACTTTTTCTATTATGCAGTTAGAGGAACTATAGTGATGGGTGCCAGTATAAGAACCTAGATTAAAATGTATGGATACCAAATCATCCCTTCCTACTCTTTGATACCCAGATCAGGATCAAGGCTAGTTTCTGGACACAATGCTGTTACCTTACTACAGCCCCTCTGCTGAAATATGCATTAGAGTTAGTTGGAAGTGGACCTGCTGCAAAACAAAACTTCTCAGCACCAGCCACAGCCTTTTCCTGCCCTCAAAGCACCCTGCCTGGTGCCATGGACCAAGCCCTTCAGAGCACCACTCTGGGAATCTAGCCTCCCCCCCCAACTCCCCCACACACACATGTGGCAGGGGACAGGATTTTCCCTTTGTAAAATAATTAGATCAAACATTCATGCAAATACTCACACAGCAATAGCATGTGGGGTTTTAGTAAATTGCTTACTGTTACACATTTCCAAACTTCATAGGCTGATCTATTATATAATGCAGCATAGTAAATCAGTGATTTGCTGGACACTTTCAAAACACTAAACAACAAATTAATCACATTGCATTATGAATGCTGCAGTCCGGAGTTCTGCAAAAATTCTATCATCACAGGCAAAAAAAAAAAAAAAATGTCACATTTTCATGGATTTGGGAAACATACCACGCTTAATTGTTTGCCCATTTTTCATGGGGGTGGGGAGAACAAACTTCACAGGAAGAAAATTAATTCACATGTGGCTATTAACAGTGTGAAAAATGTCTGTGAAGCTCTGGTATTATTGTGGACAAGACCCTGATGCATCACCTTCAGAAATAAATTCAAGTTTAGATTTATATAATATAATCTAAATGCAGAAAATCAGAACGAACTTGTGAAATAAACATGGAAGTACCCCTAGATAAAGGGGGGGGGAAAGAACAACATTCAACAGCATCATTCATGGTAACAGTATGTTTTGTTAGGAATAAAAACTGATTTGGTGCATGAAGCGAAGTTTTTGGACACACATCAAGCTTCTAGAAATTTATATGAAATTGCATAAAACCTACTTTAATACATGTTGCTTTGTTTTTCAATCTTATATTTATCCATTCTTCTTGATAAAATATCACCTTTAGGACACCAGCTGAAGTTGGATGACCTCTGACTGCCTTACAGGAGAACAAATTGGCTCTGTGATATATTAGTTCTTGGATAATAGAGAAATATTGTGCATTTTATTGTTAAATGACATTGAACTGCATCCAGAAAACACTTACTGTTTCAAATGCTTGGGAATGGAAGAAACTGAATAGAAGGGAGCGGATAGTGCCAAGAATTCAAGTGGTTCAATTGTGTCAATGTTTTCATCTAAAATCTGGCTTTCTAGGAGTTTGATTTAGCTTCTTTAACATGGGACCAAATGTTGTCAGCTCCGATACTAAGTATAAATTCTTTCAAAACTGTAAACCACATTCCTATTTTATATTTTGGCCAAAATCTATCTTAAAGTATGGTAATTTAAAAGTAAATTACCATTAAGTTAATTGTTACATTTCAAAATGACCTTGCTAAAACTAACCAACATCTGTCCTTACAAAGTATTAGAGTTCACAAATTCCCTCTCTCATATAAGGTTAGTAATTTGGATGGTGTCGTGCTTTTGATTTGGACATATAACACCAAGACTTTGCATTGTTTTCCATCAGGTGAGAACAACATTTTGCTATTTACCCTGTCATAAGAATCTTAAATTTTATCTTGAAAGATTTGTAAAGTAAAGACTGGGAATTTCTCACAGCTCAAAATGCTTCACACAGAACTTAATCTTCAGTGGACTCTCATTTACCCTAGTTATTATGTAAAGAGCTCCTCTCATGTGGCTTCAGAACAGAAAGCCAATTACATATCCTGATACCGAGGCACAACAGGGCCAATTAAGAATGAAATGAGCTCACTCATTATGCAGAGTTTGCATTATGAGTAAGGCTACGTTTTAGTCACAGGTATTTTTAGTAAAAGTCATGGACAGGTCATGGGCAGTAAACAAAAATTCATAGCCCGTGACCTGTCCATGACTTGTACTATATACTCCTGACTACATCTTGGGGAGAGGGGTGGCCCAGGGGGGGTGCTGCGGGTGCTGGGGAGGGGAGGCTGGGACCCCCGCTGGTGCTTGGGGAGGCGGGCAGCGGGATGCGGCCCAGGACCCCTGCTAGTGCTCGGGACGCGGGGAGCAGGTGGCGCCATATGGCCCGGGACTTGCACTGGTACTTCGGGGGTGGGCGTTGGTTGGGCTGGCAGGCTCCTTACCCAGCTCCGTGCCTCCCTGGAGGTGGCAACATTCCTAGGCAGAGGTGTGGCCATGCAGCTCTGTGCACTGCCTCCCTGAGCACTGGCTCCGCAGCTCCCATTGGCCAGGAACTGTGGCCAATGGGAGCTGCGAGGGCGGTGCCTGCAGGCAGAGGCAGCATGCAAGGCCCTCTGGTCGCGTCTCCCCCCGAGAAGCCTGCTTCTGGGGAGCCCCCCCCCCGAGGTTAGCGCCGCCCAGAGCCCTCACCCCCACCACCAGTGCCCCACCCAAGCTCCTGCTGCTGCTGGGGGGGAGGGGCGGTGGCTGCTGCAGAAGTCACGGAGGTCATGGAATCTGTGACTTCTGTGGCAAACTCGCAGCCTTATGAGCACTCTCAGACAGATTTTCAAAAGCATTTAGGTGCCTAAAGGTGCAGATAGGTGGCTAATGGGATTTTCAAAATCGTCTAGGGCCCCAATCCTCAAAAGGTATTTAGGCACCTAACTCCCATTGAAATCAAGTATCTGGGTCCAAGCATCTATCTCTTGCTGTTGAAAACCCCATTAGGTGCTTATCTGCATTTCTACATGCCTAAAAATATCTGTCCCTGTGTCCTTAACTCTGAAATTTCTTTTCTTGGATCAAGACAAATCCTTAACATGATACAATGTTTTTCCTGTTGAATGATTATTCCTGACTGTAGCCCATCTACATTTACTTCACTGCAAACTTTTGGCCAGCTTCTCTGCTCATGTAAATCCTTGTAGTTCCATTGACTTCAGTGGAGCTGCACCAAGTTTACACCAGTTGAGGATCCTGACCCTCTGTTGCTACATTACTCCAATTCTTCTCTTGATTGTAACACGAATCAATAAGACAACTTTTCTTAAGTAAGCAATATTCACCTCTAGTTGTTGTTTTTTCAGTAATCTGGGTAGTTCTGCAAGTGGTATTCCACTCAGATGTGTTCACGCCTGGTGCACTGAGAGCCACAGACTTTTTCCCCACAGCAGTACTCGTCGGGGCATAGCGCACACCCTGCTCCTCTCCATGGACTTTCCCAAGGCCATATAAGGGCAGGGCCCTCAGTCAGCATCCGCCACTCTCCGGCCACCCAGCTCTGAAGGCAGCTGTGCAGAAATAAGAGTGGCATGGTATGGTATTCCCACCCTTACTACTGTGCTACTGCTGGTGGGGTGCTGCCTTCAGAGCCAGGTGCCCGGCCAACAGCCACCGCTCTCTGGCCACCCAGCTCCCAATTCAGTGCAGAAGTAAGGGTGGCAATACCGTGACCTAAGTTCCTGTAAGCTGCGCAGCTGGGGGAGGGGCGGCCCGAACGCAGTCATGGCTGGACCTGCTGTGGCCGTGGCGCCCAGCCCCTGGCCACAACTCAGTCACGGACCTGCTGCAGCCAGGGCACCCCTCGCCTGGCCCAAACCCAGCCCCAGCCCAGACCTGCCACGGCCAGGGGAGGGGTGCCTATCCCACAGCTCCAGCCCCAGAGCTGACACAGTGGGAGAGGCGCCTCTTCCCCCCCAGCCCAGGTGCTGCTGTGGGGAGCGAGAGCTGGGGGGGGGGTAGTCCTCTCTCCCCACTGTAGCCCTGGAGCACCCTCCTGCACCCCAAACCCCTCATCCCTGGCCCCACCCCACACCCCACACCCCCAGCCAGAGCCCTCACCCCCTGTACCCCAACCCTCTGCCCCAGCCCTGAGCCCCTCACCCCCAGCCGGAGCCTTCACAACCCCGCACCCAACCCTCTGCCCCAGTCCTGAGCACCCTCCCACACTCCAAACCTCTCGGCCCCATCCCCGCCACATGAATTTTTTTATATGCACCAATATGGAGGTGATGTGTGACACATCACCTCCATCTTGGTGCACATAACAAAATTCATTCCACACATGTGTGGGAAAAATTAGAGGGAACACATCCCTCATCCCAGGCTGCTTCCCGCAGCCCCCATTGGCCTGGAGCGGTGAACCGCGGCCAGTGGGAGCCGTGATCGGCCGAACCTGCCGATGTGGCAGGTAAACAAACCGGCCCGGCCCGCCAGGGTGCTTACCGTGGCGAGCCGCGTGGCAAAGGTTGCCGATCCCTGGTATAGTGTAAAAGCACACAAAAGACCAGATTTCACAGTGGGAGACCAGATTTCACAGGTCCGTGACAATTTGGTAGGGCCCTAACTATGAGGCCTGCCTCAGCACCAGGGCCTTCGTCTGATCATTTGGTCAGCCATCCTCAGGCATCCTCTACCTCTGTGGTAATTCTGGAAGACTCCTAGAAGGGGAAGGGGTCGTTCACCTTCTCCTGGGGTTCCCCATAAGAGGATCCATAAAATAGATCAGAGTCAGCAGACCTTGAAGAGAAATTCATCATCCTCTTCATCCATAACAGGCACTAAGCGACATCAAGACCCAGGTACCCAGGGTAGAGCTGGGCCATCAACTTGTGTCTCCCCGGTAGTGAGGCGGGAGGATCCTGGTACTATACTATTGACTCCAGAACCATCCAAGAGACAGCCATCGAGTTCGGTACCTAGGAACACTGTGGCAGTGCCATCCCTTTCAGTAACCTTTTGCCCTGCAATCCTTTATGGCAGCAGCAGATCTGCTATGTCTCTCTGTGCCTGCATCTCTGTTTACACAAGAGGTGAGCTCTACATTGGTACCCACAGTGATTCTATATCCATCACATCCTTTGACTTCGGGACCCAGTTTACAAATGCTTATGGCCCCAGTACTGATGAAGAAACAGGCACTGTCCATGGTCTTTGTGCCTGTGGGGCTGGTACAATTGCCCCCTCTGTCCTCAGTGCCTGCTACACTTCTGATCTTGATACCTATTTGCTTACTTACTTGGTACCTAGTTGCTTTTTGGAGTGGGGACTGGCTCCATCAGGCTCATCAGTACCAGCAGTATGCTCCTTCCTGGTCCTGGACCCATTCATACAGCCATCCCGGGACACCCTTACAGTAACTGATGATACCTCCCCTTCATTGGTCAACACACAAATTGGGATATCCAGTGGTCCCACTGGGGTGGGCTCCACCAATGCCCATGAACTACTCTGAGGACATATCAAATTCTGAGTCAGAGTCCAGCTCTCATTCATCTCAGTCTCAATGAAAGGGGTCAGGCAAATCATCCAAGCATCAGCTAGGGGACAAAAATTGGTACCGAGAGCACAGCCACTCTTATAGCAAGGGCAGACCATCCTGGTCCAATATGTACTGTTCCTCAAGCAACTGAGATACATTTTTACCCTTGCTTTTATACTCCCCTCGCTAGATATCAACAGTTGGTTTGCTGCTTTTGATCTTTGAAATACATATTTTCCCTGTGGTGGTATTACCCAATCACTGGAGATTCCTCAGCTTTCTGGTGAGGGGTGGGGGAACCGCCATTGCCAGGACATGGTCATTCCATTTGGCCTGTCTTCGGTTTCTCGTGTATTCACCAAATGTTTGGTGGTAGCGGCGGCCTTCTTAAGGAAGAACGGTATCCACATCTTCCCTTACCTGGATGATTGGCTGGTACAAGGTTCTTCACAGGATCAGGTTTGGGGCCACATCAGGTTAATCATCTGCTTTTTCAGTCATCTGGGACTCCTTCTGTCTGAACAAGGAAAAGTCTATATTTATTCCACCTCAGAGGCTCAAGTTCATTGGGACCCTACTGAATTCTATGAATTTGACTACTTTTCTTCCTCACAGGTTTTAAATGATTCATGACTTGTGCAAGTCCTCAGATTTCATCTGTCCACCACAGCTCAGACTTGCCTGAGATTGCTGGGCCACATAGACTGATTTCAACCATGAGGTATCACCCAGACACAACCTGAACAGGTTGGTGTCATAGGCTGGGATGTAGGTGGTCAGACCAGTGGTGGTCAGGCCTACTAGGGGGAGGGATAGCTCAGTGGTTTGAGCATTGGCCTGCTAAACCCAGGGTTGTGAGTTCAATCCTTGAGGGGGCCATTTAGGGATCTGGGGCAAAAATCTGTCTGGGGATTGGTCCTGCTTTGAGCAGCGGGTGGGACTAGATGATCTCCTGAGGTCCCTTCCAACCCTGATATTCTATGATTCTAATGTTTGCTGCAAGAGTCAGAAGCCAGGAATCAGAGATGTGGGTCAGAGCTGGAGTCAGGAATCAAGCCAAGGGTCAGAGCCAAAGTCAGTAGGTAGGGCAGAGAAGTAGGGATCTGGAACAAGGTGGGAACCAGGGGAATAGGCCAGGAAGGCAGGAATAAGGTAGGGCTCAGGAGTGAAGTGAGAGAGTCCAACATAGCAGTCAGCCATGGATTTACCTAGTTGCTCAGACTACTTCCTGTGCCGCCTTCTGGCTTAAATAATGAGTTCTTCTGGCTTAAAAAGCTCCCGCCTGCAGTAATATGTTCCCTGGAGTGGTGAATGACCCCAGACAATGCATGTGTAGGCATTCCCTTTTCTCACCCAACCTCAGATGTGACAACTGTCATCAATACCTCTCTAATAGGCTGGGGTGCTCACAAACTCAAGTGCTTTGGTTGGAGGAAGAGTTCAATCTGCATATCAGATTGTCCTTGAGCTCTGAGTTATTCGCAGAGTGTCTTGAGTCTGCCTCTCATATCAGGGGGCTTGTTGGGCCAAATTTGGACCAACAGTACCGTTGCATTGTACTATCTGAACAAGGCGTGTAGGGCTTGCTCTATTCAGCTCTGTCAAGAAGACATGAGCTTTTGGGAGTTTTGCAACACAGAGGACATCACTCCTGTAGTGGCACATTTACCTGACATTCAGAATCAGTTGGCTGATTTCCTCCACAGAAGATTCTTCCACAACTACAAGTAGTCTCTCAAGAACAGCATGCTGAAGTCCATCTTCTGAACATGGGGTGTTCCCTTAGTCAATCTGTTCACTGCAAAAGACAATAGGAAGAATCATCCATTTTGTTCTCAAGTGGGCCACAGTCCAGACTCTCTCAACGATGCCTTCTTGTTGGTGTGGAGACCGGATCTAATGTATGCTTTTCCTCCAGTCATTCACAAACAAACAAGATCAAGTCAGGTTAATCCTCATAGACTTGGCATGGCTCAGGCCGTGCTGATTCTCAGACTTCGATCTCTCCGTTTAATTTCCGCACCCTCAGCCTCTCCTCCAGGACCTAGTGCCACAGCAGTACAGTCACAAACGGCATCCAGACCTCAAGAGCCTTCACCTCACTGCATGGCTTGTGAGTGGCTAGACAAAGAGGAGAAGTCATGTTCCTTGGCAGTTCAAGAGGTTCTGCTTAACAGTAGAAAGCAGTCAACAAGGACAACTTACATGGCTAAGGAGAAAAGGTCTTCCATATGGCCCCCTAGTTATGAGCTACAACCTTCAGAGGCAAGGATCCAGAACATCTTAGAGTACCATCTTAATTTGAAATCCTCAGCCCTTTCCATGAGTTCCCTGAGAGTTCACCTTGCAGCAATCTCAGCTATCTATCCCCCTGTCCCAGGGGCTTGGTATTCTCCAGGTTGCCAGGACTAGATTTCACAAGGGAGTGATGTGCTTTTTTCCACCTATTAGGGATGTGGTGCTGACGTGGGACCTTAACTTTATGTTGGCAGCTCTTAGGAGCCTGCTTTTGAGCATTTGCTTACTTTTGGCCCGAACAGAAGACCATATTCCTCATAGCCATTACATCAGCCAAACGAGTATCTGAACTGCAAGCTTTGATAATGAGCCATGCTTACACAATATTTTTCAAGGACAAGATAGTCTTGAGGCCACATCCAAAGTTTTTAACCAAAGTAGTGTCAGTTTTTGATTTAAATCAGACATTAGAACTTCTGGTTCTCTTTCCTAAGCCACGTTCTAATAATGAGGAATTTCCACATATCTTAGATGTTAGGTGAGTGTTTGCCTTCCATCTGGACAGGACCAAAACTTTCAGACAATCACCTTGTCTTTTTGTGTCCTCTCCAGATTGTATGCAAGGGCAAGTAGTCTCAATGCAGATGATTTCAAGATAGATCACCCCCTGGATCACGACAGCATATTGGATAGCTGACACTCCTTCTCCAAACTCTCAGCCCATTCTACAGGGGCTCCACCTTCATCAGTTGCTTTCCTGAGAGATGTTCCTATATTGGACATTTGTAGGACTACCATGTGGTCCTCACTATACACATTCATGCATCACTATGCCATCATAACTGCATCAGGACTAGATGAAAATTTTGGCAAATTAATATTATAGTCATTGTTTAACTAGACTCCAAGCATGTACTGGGGGTGAGTCACCTGAGTGGAATGAACATCTGCAAACATTTGAAGAAAAAATAATTACTTGCCTGTTTTGTAACAGTTATTCTTTTTAGATGTGGGTGCAGATGTGTAATCCATGACTCACCCTCCATCCCCTGTTCCCTGGAGTCTTTGTTTATCTCTCTGGTCCAAAGGAATTGAGGTGGGGGGATTAGGGTAGCAGCACCCTTACATAGACTCAGAAGGGGCCACGAGGAGACCCAGGGTGTATACACTGTCCCGACAGTGACAGGTACTGCTGCAGGGATAAAAAGTCTCCAACTCTTGGTGCACTGGGCACAAACACACCTGAGTGGAATACACATCTGCACCCTCATGAGCAGCACTTACAGAACAGGTAAGTAACTTTTTTATGCAAATATATTTGCAGGTGTAGTTTGTTAAATATTAATCAATTTACACCTTAAAATAATTCAAATTCTGAAGCCAATGGAAATTTTGACACAGATGTCAGCAGGACTTGGGTTTGGTGCTTTTTTTTTTATTATAATTATTAAAGGTAAACAAACTGTTAGAAGCATAATCTTTCTTTATATAGCAGTAAAGGGGAAGGTGTCAGATATGCTAGGTCTATATCCTCATCCAAGAGCATAGCCCAAGTAAATTGTTGCCCAGGAGGGTTGGTGGAAGGCTCCTCTCCTCTCAACCCATCAAGTAAACATGTAGCCATTCCATATCTGAGTAGCGCTTCTATCTGAAACACACCCCCTCCTCCATTCAGGTGGTGGATCTATGCAGGAACAAGCCATCCCTCTTCATTCTTGCTGAAGGCTGTATTGACACTGATAATGTTGTAGACAGATCCACCTTTCTAGATCACCTCCTGTTATAGCAGGTGTCTTATTTAATCTTTACCTTTACAATTTGCTAACAGAATTTTTCTGTATTACATTTAATGTATTTTAAGTAGCAAAAATACTTAAATTCCTTTTTTTCAAACTTTTTTTTGTAGGTGAGAAATCTGGAAATGAACAAGAAGAAGTTGCGCTGCAGAATGCCAGCAAACAGATTGTGCAAACTGCCATTCTGCAGGCAGTTCAGCAAGTCTCTCAGGAGAGCCAACAAAAGGAGAAGAGAGTAAACAGCAGTGTGAGTCTGCAGTTAGAAAGAGGGGAATTAACCAAGAAGCATGAAAAGAAGTAAAAGAGTGAACTACTTGTTTTGGTCCTCCAGTTGGCAGTATCTCCAGCTTTCCTCTTAGTATCAGCTGTGTTGCCAGTGCAATGTTACTACTGTAAAGCAAACCAAAGTATAATCAGCACCTAGACATAGAGTAAAGCTGCAATAGTCCTCAATTGAGAAATATTAAGTGCATTAGGTGACTAACTTCATATTTATGCAGTGCCTCTTAAACATAATGAACAAAAATACTGTAGCTATAAAATAGTTTCAAGCACAATCTCTTCTTAAGGGATGGTTTTATATGCAAAAGCTTATTGTTAGTGCACTTCTGTATGAATCTTATGTGCATCATCTGTGTCTGTTCAATTGGCAGATATCTCCACTGAGTTACAGATTTTACTAGGGATTGGCTATGTCAACTAAACAATATATTGTATCGTGTAGGAGATGCGCTTTCAGGCTCCTTGAAACACGAGTTTGTGTTTTATTTTGATAGAATGTAGGTTGTACAAAATAGCAGCTGTAAAATGGATTTGGAAAGTTTCATGCACAAATCTCTTTTCATTCTTTTACAGTCTCTTTACAAAGTACATTATCTATGACTATCTAGTTCACTCCTTATGCTGCAGATGATGTAAATGTCCGGTACATTTCTAATCTTTTGCACAAAAATCATTTGTGAGCCTCAAAGATTCCTTTAATTTTGCCAATAAAAAAAGAAAAGAACCCAGGGTATTATACTGCTGCCTAATTCTTCCTCCAGTTTTGCAAATTCATATATGCTTAGATTTATAATAACTAATAGAATTAAAATAGCTAGAATATGTAAAGCTTTTGGATTTAAGAAAATTCAGGAGGTTGAAAATACACTATGAATTAATTTTGGGATAGAAGACATTTGTTTCCCAATTGCTGGGTCTAAAATGACTTCAACTATTTGCAATTTTAATATAGATTCACATTATATACATGTACACTAAAGTAACACTTAAAAAATGCCCTTAAATGCTAGTAATAGAAGTGCATGAAGTCTACATGAAAGCCAAACTAATTCAATGTGACTTTTTCACTTTATGTTCAGCTGTTGAATTGTAGGTTGCATTCTGATACTAGTGGAGTGAAGATCCACGTACACCAGGCAAGAAATGATCTTGCCTTTGCCTCAAATGAATTTCTGTAATACTGGCCAAAATGAGCACAAGCTGTTGCACATCTAGAAATATTTCACTTGGAGAAAGTAGATGCAGCGTCAGGAGTCTGTGAAGAGGGAGACAAACTTTCCTACATGCATTTGCTTCTCAATGAGACATTTCTCAGAGTATTTTTGGTTTATAGATTAATTGGCTATTACTTGGTGCACCCTATTGCTAGTACTAAACTACCGCCAGTGCTAAACTTCAGGGTTCTTTCTCATGGGCTGACGTTTAACTCCGTAATAATCACCCATCCTCTAATGTTCTGCTTTGTTCTATTAGCTCCCATTGATCGATGCTGATTTACACCAGATAATGATCTGGCCCTGTCAAGGTTTCACCCCCACTCTGAACTTTAGGGTACAGCTGTGGGGACTTGCATGAGAACCCCTAAGCTTAATTACCAGCTTAGATCAGTATGCTGCCACCACCCAAATCGTTTGAGTCATTTGGGAAACTCTGTCTTCCCCCCCAAAATCTTTCCCTCCCAAGTACTATAACCCTCCCCTGGGTAGCCTTGAGAGACTCCTCCACCAAGTTCCTGGTGAACACCGATCCAAACCCTTGGATCTTAAAACAAGGAGAAATTAACCACCCCTCCTCCTTTCCCCCCACAAATTCTTGGTGAGTCCAGATCAACCCCCTTGGATTTTAAAACAAGGAAAAATCAATCAGGTTCTTAAAAGAAGAATTTTAATTAAAGAAAAGGTAAAAATCCTCTCTCTAAAATCAGGCTGGAAAATAACTTTACAGGGTAGTCAGATTCAAAGAGCCCAGAGGAACCCCCTCTAGCCTTAGCTTCAAAGTTACAGCAAACAGAGATAAACCCTCCCTCTAGCAAAAGGAACATTTACAAGTTGAGAAACAAAGATAAAACTAACACACCTTGCCTGGCTGTTACTTACAAGTTTGAAATATGAGAGACTTGTTCAGAAAGATTTGGAGAGCATGGATTGATGTCCGGTCCCTCTTAGTCCCAAGAGCGAACACACCCACAAAACAAAGAGCACACACAAAAGCCTTCCCCCCACCCCAAGATTTGAAAGTATCTTGTCCCGTTATAGGTCCTTTGGGTCAGATGTCAGCCAGGTTACCTGAGCTTCTTAACCCTTTATAGGTAAAAGGATTTTGGTGCCTCTGGCCAGGAGAGATTTTATAGTACTGTATACAGGAGGGTTGTTACCCTTCCCTTTCTAGTTATGACAGGCGCAGTCCAAATCCAAATAAAACCAGTTTTTCTTAACCCTTAAATGATGGAAAGCTGAACTGAACTGCAATGAAACATCCTCCGTTTACTCATAGTTCTTAGTTTTTATTTAATGAATTTCACTAATCAAGGACAGACAAAAACTAAGAGAAGGAAGAAGCTGTTGTGTTGTTGTCTTTTATGGTCATATGACAGATGGGAGGTATCAACCTTGAGCAGAGAGATGGCTCCTGTCTAAACAACCAGCATATTGCTAGTTTCTCTGGAGGTCTAGAAAAGTAGATCAAGAGCAAGGTCCAATTCTGAGTCTGGCGGGCAGGAAAGGTCCATTTAGAATATGATGTTAGTTTGGAGTGACTCCATAGTTGGAGACTGAGGATGCTTTTCAGCCACTGAAATTCTCACTTGGAGAGCAAAGGAAAGGAGATGTCCATCATCCCTTTAAGGATAGTCTTTCCATTCACAGAAAACATCCCAGATTATCCTTTTCCTTCCCAAAGTTGCTTCTAAATTGTCTTTTTAACCCAAACAATCTTGGCTCAAATACATAAAAACCTTCAGTGCAGTTTCAAAACCTCTTTGAAATTCCGGTTCTCAAAACTAAAGTGCAATGTGCGTCATGTTCCTCCTTAGCTTAGTGGCAATATGGCCTCTCAGAATTCTAGATCACATTTCATTATGTTCAGTGCCTTAGCTATTCTTAACACTCTTTTCCACAGGTAAGTCATGTCCACCAATTCCATTGTCATGACAGAAGTCTGAGTTCTGGGGAAAAGGGAAAAGAATTCATTCTTTGATCTAGCTGCTTAATTTTCAGATTGAAACTATTCAGGCCTAATCACACTAGATTGAAACTACAGATGGGGCATGGAGGAAGCATTGAAAACAATAGTTATCTAAATAGTATAGTTTCTCTCAGAAGTACAGTGTGGGTCTTGTATCCATAGTATGTAACTGTAATACATATTGTACACTTAGTCTCTTCTGTTGACAATGGGAGTTCCCATATATGGGTTGCACCCAGAATATGTAGCTATGATCTCCCCTGTGTGTAAGTGAGCGGCAGTGTAGCTCACGGAAGAAAATTTTACCCTAGCTTAATGCATACTCAGTATGGTAAAGAAGCATAATCTGCTTCTTGGTATGAAAGAGTATGTTTTTGGAGAAAAATAACTGACTAGAAATTATTTCAGATAAAATGGAGGCCTTTTTACCAATACTCAAAAATGGCAGGTGGTGCACATCTCTAATGGGTGGGTGTATATCAGCAGCAGAAGAAAAGCAATCTTCACTAGACGCTCTTCATAGTGCACAGATAGCAGATCATGGGGGAAGATGAATGCAGTGTTCAACCCAAACACTCATCTTTTAACAGAGTTTGAGACAGACAATCGAAATATTTAAAGTAAGATATAGAATAATATTGCACACCACTTGCAGAAGAAATAAAAGGAGATATGAATAGATAGAAGTAGTCGTGCTCAGCCAAAAACAAAAATGCTAAGTAAGATTGGGCTCTTCCGTGACTATCCCCAGCCATGCCTACTGACATCCTTCGTGTTAGGTTAACTTCTATAACTTATTTCCAGGTAACTGAGCTACACCATATTTGTGATCAAACATTTCCTCTGAAGATTTGGGGAAAAATAGAAGCAAAGTGTTGTGTCTAATTGCCTGTGCAATGTATGTCCATACTTTTCATCTATTATTGGGAAAGACACTTGTTTTAATTTTAATGCATATATATTTTATTTATGACAAATTAACATTGTTGGTAGAGTTCGAACATCTTGTATATCTGTTGGTAATATCACAAAAAGAGTATTCAACATTTTAATTATAGTTACTGTTCACCATTGTGTCTAACTGATTTTCCACTATCATTCCAGCACCTGAGAATGGAAATTGTCCATAATAATAAACATACAAATCAGTTAAGTTCCATCAGTAAGAGGTGCTCTTAATTGAAATATATAGATTGTCCTTTTTATATGTGACATGAAATACAAATGCTATTAAGTTGCTAGGTTTATATTAACAGAAGAAGGAAAACAAATCTCGGATTCACTAGATAATCTCTCATAGTGTACAAATAGGAGATGATGGGGGAAGATGAATGCAGCATTCAACCCAAACACAATAAGAATAAAGTTCGTCTGTGTGGGAGAGAGAACCTTCTCTGGGGCTGGTCCAAGCCTATGGAATGAACTCACGCAAAAAATGACCCTCACAAACTTAACTGCTTTTGACTTCCAGTGCAAGGTGCATTTCTTTCACCTTGTCTTATCAAAGTACAAAGCAACAGATATATCTATTGAAAAACAACAACAAAACCCTACCAAAACAAGGCACTTTACTGCACATGCTTCTTCAGCTGGGTGTGGGGGAGGAGGGGGGACAAACAACACAAAACAGATGTTAGTCGCTGTGACTGGGGTCCCAGGGAGCCACGCTGAGGTCACTCAATTGAGGTGAACTGCAAAGAATGGGGCAGACAATCCCCAGGTGATTAACTGATGTTCCAGGTTAATGAATGTTCCAGATCTTACCCAATTCTTATTAACTAAACTAAGATTTATTAAAAAAAGAAGAGAGAGAGAGAGAATTGGTTAAAAGATCAATATACATATAGACATGAGTACAGTTCTGAGATCAGATTCATAGTAGAGATGGTGAGCTTTGTAGTTGAAAAGAGTTCTTTTAGAATTAGTTCATAGGTTATATTCCAATGCCCATATTCAGGGTGATCCAGACAGGACTCTGGAGATCTCAGTTTTATGGCTTAAGCTTCCCCTGCATGAAGCATCAAGCAGATCCGAGATAACAGAATCAGGACCTAAGGGGTTTTTATACAGTTCCAGGTCTTCTCTCAACAGCTCGGAGTCCTTAGGTGAACAATAGGCAATCATGGAGACTTTGAGGTAGATCTATTTCCTAAATATCACCGGTAATTAGCTACACAGATTAACGTAAGGCAATTTATCCATTGGGCAGTTTATCACACACTTTAAAGAGACATATAGACAATGACATTATTTCACCCAAGATTCATCTAAATGTTAATATTCCCTTTTGATCTCTGAATCAATAGCTATAGTGACAGACAGGAACTGTCTGTTTACATGGCTAACATCTAACAAGATACAAATAAACACATACGATTAGTATCACTAATTCTCTAACAATACAGGTTTGCACTTCAGAGTTCTAGCTTATCTAACATGGACTGGCCCTAATTACCATTCATATACTTTTCTAACATGTCTCTAAAGGTTGACTCTGGGTCATTTATCCTGCAGGATGCTTAACCCTTTCTAGCTATGTGTCACACTTTGTTTAAGATTCATTGCAATTATATAACAGTGGTAGCAACAATGATTTGCATGGTCATATTTTAATCAGATAATGTCACAGTCACCTTGGTTAATGTGTAAGCAAAAGCCTAATGGGAAGAAATTGTCTCAAGTAAAATTGTACTCCATTTTGCTAGTTTTGAATTAGTAAGAAGAAATTGTAGCCTTCAATTAGTAAGAAGAAATTGTTCTGAGTTTATTCTTTACTGATTGTGTTAATAATTGTTCTTAAAAAGATAGAAGTTTTATGGCTGTAATTGCCTTATTTACTGTTTGGTGTGAGTAAAAAATGTATGGTAATTAACTGAAAAAGGACAGCTGGGCCAAATGGTCAAGAAGGAAGTGGAGGAGTCAAGAGGTGTAACTTTCACCCGGATGGCAGATTGACGACCCTAAAGCAAAGGCATACACCCCAAGGACAAGATAAAGAGTGGAGCCAGAGGGATGAAAGAAGAAACAGCTGCGGATAACTCCCACTAACAGCCCAAATAATACTGATTGGAGCAATGTTGAACAGCTCCGGTGTAACACAGCAAGGTCCAGAGACTTATATGAAACTTATTACTATGAAAAAAGGGTGTATTGCCATGGGAGTTTGGGTTCATTCTGGAAGATGATGAGATACTACAGTGATGAGTGTGGTATAAAAACCTATATAGAATAGCTCTGTTAAAGGAATATTTTTAAGGAGACTGACCTAGTTGAATTGGAATAATTGGGGATGAAATAGCTACTTGAAAGGATAAGGGACAGACCACTTTCCATTGGTTACCCACTCAGGACCCATGAGGGAAAACCCCTGGGCTTTGCACAGCCTCACTGATCTCAATGGGGCCCTACAAGAGTGCAGGGGTCCACCTGTGCACAACAGCTTGCAGGATCACGTACTTAGTGGGTTAAGAAGTAAGCCTATGGTAATATATTCTTCACAGTAGTGTGGGATTATCAAAAGCAGAGGTTTTACTCATTAATCAGATAGAGGTTCTATTTTGCTTACTTAAAAAAAATGTAAGGGCATTATTCTCCTAGATCCTGCTTATTTTAGAATATTTCTCCCAGTGATTTATTTATTGGGGTTTGTGTATGGACCTGCAAGTCTTAAGCCTTAAGAAATACTAATTCACTCATTTTTTGCTTATTTTACTGACTAGTACTTCAGTGGACTTATAGGATGTGCTATGATGTTGTGGGTTTTTTTTTCCCCCCATTCATCAAGTGTTTATTCAAGTCTAGAAACAGCAATAAATAATAATACAGAGGAAAGGAAGCATTTTTCAACTGTCTTTAGCAGGTGTTCTCTCAGAATACATTACACAATTCAGGACCTTCCAACTATTTGCATTTGTTTGGTAACTATAGCTAAGTTTAGAAATATGGTGGGGACACGTTCTGTTTGCATACCGAAAGAGGAACATTAAAATGTGGTGTGAACATTAACCTAAAAAGCCTCTGTCACATGGTGGTGGGTGCTCAAAGGGGAGATAGATCCAGTCCCACCTGTGAATAATCAGTGCTGTGGTGCTAGGGAGCAGGTGATAGCTTGAGGAGCAGCTGGTTCTCCTAAAGCCAGAAAGAGCTCAACTGAGGTAGAAAAGCTGTAAGAAGCAGCTAGGCTTCTCTAGTAGGTGTAGGGGAAAGAAACTGTTAGGTGATTCCCAGGCATTTGGTTTGGGGAATAAGAGCCATAGGGGGTATAGAGTTGGGAGAGAGGTACCTGGTATAGGAACCAGAGCCTGGATGATGATGTATTAAGGATGCCTCCACTGAATTACAGCATAGACCTGGAACTAGGGGAAGTAGTTTGTGAGTCTAGGCTCACTGGAGTGAGACCACAACCTGGCTGTTGGTTATGGGGAAGCCTACCTGAATGGCAACACAGCTTCAGGAAGGAGCCCTGGAATCAAGGGGAAAATGTTTGTGAGCTTAGGGCTTGGAGGGGGGCCTAGTGAAAAGACTGCCTAGAGAGGTCAGGAGCTAGAGAGGGACTTACAGAGTGACCTGGATTGAAGGGCACTGGGGGCAGCTGGAACCTGAAGCCTTGGAACAAGGATGACATGGAGCCCAAAAAGGAAGGGCTTGGGGCTGAAGGGGCAAAAGGTATTCTGTAAGAGCTTAATAAACTAGCCCCCCAAGAGTGGGAAATGGCATAATACTCTGGTTTACGAACGAATTATTGGAAGAAGCAGGAGGGAACTGACTGCAAGGGGATCTACCATGACAGATGTACTCTGTGGCTACAGCCTCATGGTACGTGTGCCTGAGAAACAGCCTCTTTTTTCCAACTGTCACCACAGCAGTTGAGATCACCTGATGAAATTGAACTAATACTCACTAGACTTAAAAAAATGGGAGTCTGGTGGCAGGATTTTGTTAGCTGAGGGACTTTAGCTCTGAAATGCCATTCCCACACCCATACACAAAAGTCTGACGCTCAGTCCCCTAGGTTTTTGCCTGAATGGTGATTATATGGATTGGGTGCAGCTCAGTGGTGGATGAGAGGCTTCTAGCACTGAAACTGAGTGAGCTAATGTAGCTTATTTTTTTAGTATTGTTCAATAGTCCCAGACTACCTGATGGGAGTTTTTTTTAATTATTATTTTAGTTTAAAAATCAGGGTTTTTTTTAAAGTCCAATTTGGATATGTTCAACTTGGGCCTATGCTACTACCTAAACGAAGTGATTTAAGGAGAAATCAAGAATGGTAGACTGTAAATTAATGTCTGTAATTTACAGATCTGTAGATATTACCATATTCAAACATAAAAATATAGCTTCTACTGTCTCTGAAATAGACATGGGAATTTATTTTTCTTATTGAATGACCCTGTCACCTCCCACTTTTGCCCAAAACCCTTTCATTAAAAATATCTTTAGGGTAAAGCAAGTATGTCATAACTAATATAAATTCTCTGTGAGAAATAACTCACTTCTCAGGTGAAGAGAAATTGCTTGTAACTGAGGCTAGGAAGTACAGAAAGGACTCTTGTGAAGAGACAGACTAAGAAATAAAACAGGATTGCAAAAAAACAAAACAAAAAACCCTGATGTAATCTAGCAATAGGCCACAGAAAGCCAAATGGCACCAAGCAGCATAATAGGATCACTGAAAAGTCCTGATTCCTGTTGACAGTAGCGTGTTTAATGTAAATATAAAAGCTATGGGTTGACTCTTGGAATCCTTATTCAGGCCAAACTTTCATCAAAGTCTCCAGGAGTTTTGAGAGAATAAGGACCGTAGGCTCTGGTTCAATACTCTTTAAACAGAGCTTCACATTTCAGGACCAAGTCAAGCTTTTATTCATAGAGAAGAACTTTGAAAACAATTGTCCAATTAACAATGTATTTTTCTAGCAAATGTGCATAATACTTAGTTTTTTGAGGCACAAGGATCATGAAAATACAATAAACTAGGTTATTCTAGAATTGTCATTCATTCATTAATAGTCCCAGGTCCAAATTGTGCTCTTGCTTCCATAAGGTTCAGGGAAGAAAACACAATAATTGGTGCGACCTCATTCAAAGCAGCAGAAGTCTGAATGGAGAGGGTCTTCTACATCCTACCTCCTTTTCCAGCTAGTGCATGCAGACTCTCCATTTCCACTCTAGAGTGAGACACTACGTGTGGATGAGATCAGGGCATGGATGAAGCTAGCTGGCTGAGACTCAATCCAGAGAAGACTGAGGTGATGTAAATTGGTTTGGAGAAAAAGCTGGAAGAGATGGCTGAGAACATCACAATCTATCATTGATGAGGTTTGCTCTACATATGGTGGGGGAGGTGCAAAATCTGGGAGGCTAGATGGACTGTAAGAGCAGGCAGCAGCTATGGCAACATCCATTTTTTCTGTTTGTACACAGCCAGAAGATTGCATTAGTTTCTTTTGGATGCAGACTTTGCAACTGTTATGCATGTCTTTGTCACCTCCGGATTATACTGCTGCGGTGTACTCAGTGGGACTATATCTCTAGGGGCTATCTGAAATTGAAGCAGTTGCAGAATTAAGAGGCGTGTTTGTTATATGATACATCTTGCTGGGAGCACATGACACTACTGCTTTTGGATCTGCACTAGCTACCAATTAAGTAGCTGGTAGACTTTAAAGGATTGGTTTTGGCCTTTAGACAGGGCTGGCTCCAGCTTTTTTGCCGCCCCAAGTGGTGAAGGAAAAAAAAAGAAAAAGATAAAGCCGCGATTGGCGGCACTTCGGCGGCAGCTCTACTGCGCTGCTTCATTCTTCAGCGGCAATTCAGCGGCCGGTCCTTCCCTCCGAGAGGCACCCGCTGCTGAATTGCCGCTGAAGACCCGGATGTGCCGCCCCTTTCCATTGGCCGCCCCAAGCACCTGCTTCCTGCGCTGGTGCCTGGAGCCGGCCCTGCCTTTAGAGCCCTAAATGGCCTGGGGATTACTATCTGAGAGACCACAACTTTCCAGACCATACTGCCCTAGATGAGATCAGTGAGGGTGCCTGCATTAGCAAGTATGAGTGAGCAATAAACAAGATTCCTGTCTGATTGCACATAGCTGCCTGCCAGTGAGCTGTGCAGTACAATCACCCACTCTCAACATCATCTGATGAGTTGAAAGGACCATACTGCTGAAAGTGCCCTTCACAGTGTAATTATCTAGTAAAGAAGGTTGCTTCATTCCTTTATAGTTCTCAGAATAGTGATATTACTATCTAAAGCCAGTCCTGCACAGAAAAGAACCTAAACGCTCTGTCTGTGCCTTGGTTGTGGATCTTGCTGGAGCTTGGTACATAAAGTTCTGCTGAGCCAACTTTCCAGGGAAACCTTAGAATCAGCTCCTCACTTATCGTGATTACTTTCCAGATTATCCTCTGTGCAAATTTCCCCTGTCTGCCCTTCCCCCAACATCAATATGAAAATTAATAGAGAGTTGTAATTATTGTACACCAGGCTCTTAACACAGCCTTACCTGCACACCCACTGTGAGGGTCATGTATAAAACTATGACTGGGGAAAGAGTATCTCAGTAGTAATTCCAGTGACTCTCAGGGAGTGGAGGTTACTTCATATGCTATGAGTGTAATCCTGGCCTCACTGAAGTCACACCAGTGACTTTTGTGGAGCCAGGGTTTCACTTAATAACTGTAGCCATTATCTGGCCAGCAACTCTAGCGCTATTGATCTGTTAAGGATTGGGTTAATATCCACTTTGCCCTTTAGCTAGCATTTGTGTTAATAGGAAAGCTTGCTTTACACATCCACATCCATACTTTGTGTGGTGAAGAGTACAGTGTGCACCCAGGAAACGTGTTTACAGGCTCAGCATTTGGATCCTAGAGAAGGATGATATGCATATGAAGACATAGGCTTGATTGCATATCGCTCCTGGATCTGTGTGACCTGGAAAAATGCTGTAGTTAGATATGCACTAATACACAATTTTTAAGAGATCATGATGTCTATGTCTCTTCTCCCCCCCCCCCCCCCCCCCATGAGGCTGTTGTGTGTTGCTGGAACCCTGAGGAGGGTCCCCTCAAGAGTCTGTCACCTGTGGCTGGAACCTTGAAGGGGGCCCCCTGAGGGTGCTGTCACCTGTCGCTGCTGTCACCTGTCGCTGGAATCCTGCTGGGCCCCGCTGGCTGCCAGTTCCAGTCCCACAGCCCCTGGGGCTAAAACAGAAAACGTCAGGGAGGTCTCTGGAAGTCATGGATTCCATGACTTCCATGACATAAACGTAGCCTTACCTATGTGTAAAGTGTGTTTGGTTTAGAAGTTGCTCTGCAAAGTCTGTGCATTACTTGTGTCAGCTGTTCCTGAAGGGTTAAAAACTAGAGTACCTGTGAGGTTGGAACCCTTGGGAGGGTGTGTTTGAGGGACTGGGTTTTCTTTGGGGATTAGTACTGGTCCTGTGCCCCAGGGCAGCGGGGCTGCAGCAATTCATTTCCTAGAAATGGCATCAGACAGAGAACATGCCTAAAAGGCCAAAGTCAGCCATTGCAGATGGAACCTACCGAGACTCAGAGGAGCTTAAAAGCACCTGGATTTACAGCATAGATCCAAACACAGCTACCTGGTGAGTATCCATAAAAGGGAGCTAACCCCCTCCCCCTTATGGACACCCAGCCAGCCAGTTAGCTATAAAATCCCTCTTAGTAGCTGTTCTCTACTTGCCTGTAAAGGGTTAAAAAAGTCTACAGGTAAAGGAAGGGAGTGGGCACCTGACCAAAAGAGCCAATGGGAAGGCTAGAATTTTTTTAAATTGGGGGGGAAAAAACGTTCCCTTTGTGTCTGTTGTTCTTCTCTGGGGAAGAGGGGAACAGGGCATCAGTTATGCTGTGAGAAGCTGAAGGCCAGGTATGAAAATCATCAGAATCATACCTAGAAATTTCTTATTTGATGACCCAGATATGTAAGTAGATCAGAAATGTCTAGAAAGACGTGATTAGGTTTATTTATTTTATTTTGTAAGGCTTGTGGACTCCTCTGTGCTAACCTCAAATGCTTTTGTTTTGCTTGTAACCTTTAAGCTGGACCTCAAGAAGGTTATTCTTGATGTTTAATTTTTGTAAGTGGGATTTTTAAATCTAGTAAAAGCCTAAAATCCAGATGTATTTTCTTTCTTTTTGTTTTTAATAAAATTTACCTTCTTTTAATTTATTTTTTTAGAACAAGATTTGGATTTTTGTGTCTTAAGAAGTTTGTGCACGTTTTTTAATTATCTGGTTGCAACAGCTGATTTCTTTGTTTTCCTTTCTCAGCTCTTCCCTGTGGGGTGGGGGCTGAAAGGGCTTGAGGGTACCCCACAGGAAGGAAATCCCAAGTGCACCTTCCTAGGTTCCCAGGGGTTTTGCATTTGGGTGGTGGCAGCTTCTACCCAGCCAAGGTCAGAGAAAAACTGTAACTTTGGAAGTTTAATACAAGCCTGGAGTGGCCAGTATTAATTTTTAGAGTCCTTGCAGGCCTCCACCTTCTGCACTCGAAGTGCCAGAGTGGGAAATCAGCCTTGACAGGAGCTCAGCGAGGACTGTGAACACCTTGCTTGCAGGAAGTAGATGGTTTGAGGATCAGACTAAGTTGTTCATTCAGTGTTGTCTGGTCATTTTTATTAAACCCCAAGGTATGTCAGGACAGTCAAATTTTTTGTGAACACGTTGCAATAGGTGAAATCTGCTGTCTCTGAAGGATAGTCAACTATATATGACATAACTGACTGCGATGGGGTATACCAACCACACACTGGATCTGAGAGGGTTAAAACACAATATTGGGCCCAGGAAGCCCTGCCCCTCCAGAACTGCCAAGCATGCTTTGACTGGAGAAGTGGGTTAAAAGGAGTTCAGAAGCCCAGGCAAAGGGTGGTGGACTGGCTGCAGGAGCCTTCTCCAGGAAGCTAGACAGAAGGCTGAGCCTGAGAAGAGACAACAGAGTGGGTAAGGCTCACAGGCAGAGCTGTCTCAACCACCACCTATCACCCTTTGAGAACCAGCTGGTCCTGCAGGACCCTGCTCCATTTGACTCCTTTGTTATGTGATTGATGGTTTGGACTATAGGGGCCATGCCCCAAACTGAAGGGACATATAGATAGGAAGTAGTATCAGGCAGCAAACTTAGACTCGCTGCAGGGAGGACCCTGCCAATGTTGCTTCCCACAGGGCCCTGGGCTGGGACCTAGTAAAGAGGGAGGGATTGCGTCCCCCTACCATACCTCTTAAGAGCCAAGGCCCAGATGTGGTTAGAGAGCTGAAGATTCCCAGTTTAGGGAGAACAGGCAACTCTACTGTCCTGACAGAGAGGCAAGGGACCAGAAGTCCTATATGCTATCCACTATGTCCACTAGGCCACCCAGTCCTCTGAGCACCCTATCACACTGACTCACTCACAAATCCCATGATGCCTTATGTGA
Source organism: Platysternon megacephalum (assembly GCA_003942145.1). NCBI lineage: Eukaryota > Metazoa > Chordata > Testudines > Platysternidae > Platysternon > Platysternon megacephalum. The sequence goes on from QXTE01000024.1 coordinate 5,718,049, forward strand.
TTCAGTAACAGATTTCACTTGCCATTGTGGACATACGTGGTAGAGTGTCAAGACTGTTTCTACAATCTGTAACGGTTCGTGGCATAAAGGTCTTATAGAATGTTCTCCTTGTAGGCAGGTGTTATACCTACCTGTTCTGCTGATTGAGCTTCCGCTGGTAGGGCTATTAAAAAAATAAAGGCAGCTTTTCTTGTTTTGTGGTTAGAATAATTGTTTCCCTCTATGTAGAAATGAAAGAATACCAAATTTTGATTGAAATTGCTAGGGAATTGAGGGGGGCAGAATGTATTTAATCTGAGTTCGGTACATTAGTAGGACTAGTAATTATTTTAGCAAAGCAAACATTTATTTGAGAACTGTAAAACTGAGTCTGTTTTGTTAATACATACTAAAAAACCTTGATTCACAAGAAGTGTACTTCAGAACTAAATGTCCTACCTACAATCTTGCTATCTGTCATCCACAATCACTGTAAAATCTCATCCAAGCAGCTTTTGATTTCACATACATCTTCATGAATACCTTCCAGAAACAATACAATGCTACATAGCTGTCACTTTCTATCAAGGAGACTAAAGGGTTACAATAAATTGTCTCTTTTTGGAGGCAAGTTGTACCTGTCCTTTTGCAAAAAATAATCTGCCCAGCCATCCATGATGCAGTAGCCTGTATCAATCTAGACATACCAAAAAAGCCACAGGCACTGGCTGATGTTTAGAAATCTGACACGTTTAGGTTTTTAAGTGTAGTAGAAGTATCTGATGTCACTGTTGGAAAGGCAACTGGCTGAGTACTGTCTCCAGTCCACTTCCCTTATGAAACCTACACTATGTCCATTTTTATTCCAGAAGATTTAATTAAACAGATTTATATTTTTAATAAGATGTAACAGTTTTTTCTACATGAAGAAAATCTTAGCCCAGCTCTTACTAATGTAGGATCGAGACAAAGTTGTTAATGAAATCCTAGCCCCACTGAAGTCACTGGCAAAATTCCCATTAACTTAAGTGGGGCCTGGATTTCACCCAATAAAACTTTTATCACTGACTTCAATGAAAGCACAAACAACCCCTTAACCTAATAAAGCTGTTGCCTGCACACAATGCAAATCCTACTCTATGTCTTGGCAGCAGAGGTATGCAACAAAGCAGAATGAGCTCAGCTAAATCTATGGGGGGCACATATGGACATTGCTAAATTTATGTGGCATGACTAAGGTCAGTAGTGAATGCTGTGTGCTTTTAAGATTTTAAATCCGTGTTTTAATCCCCAATTTCAAACAACCTATATTGGAAAGGTTGGACATTTGTCTGTACTGAATATTTCTTAGCACCCTTATCCAAAAGTGACTCATTGGATACTCCAGCACTGTGTTGCTCTCTTGTGCTGAAGTAGAACAGAACCTTTAAAATAAATTGATTTTAAAAAGAATATTTTTCCTGTGCTCCCTAATAAGGAAATGGACTGTAACTTCAATGCAAATAGTTTTATTCCATTACCAAGAGATTTCCCGCTGCAACCACAGGCACTCAGGCTTCAATAAATTTCTAGCTATGGTGTAATATTTTGTTACAGAATATACAGCACTGATTTCTGTGCCAGGAAATTCATATACTCAGAATACCGGAGACTAGGGATGAATATGCAGGGCCGTCCCAACCCATACACAAATTACGCAATTGTGTAGGGCACCAGGAAATGTGGGGCACCACATTTCCTGGTGCCCTACACAGCTGCGTGCTGCTCCAGCCCCTGCTCCACCTCTTCCCCATGGCCCCTGCCCCTGCTCTGCCCCAGCCCCATCTCTTCCTGCCCCTCCTCCACCCCAGCCCTGCCCCCACTCCCCTGAGGACTGCAGCAAGGGTGGGCCTGCACTCATGGCGACAGTAAGTGGAGCGACCTGGCCCCAGCCTGCTCCGCTCCTCTGGCTCCCAGCCGTGCTGCCAGTGAGTGCTGGGGGGCGGTTCCCCCGACCCCCAAGGCTCAGAGCCAGGGGAGCAGAGTGGAGCGGGCTGGGGCCAGGTCACTCCACTTCCCTCGCCCCATGAGTGCAGGGTCGGGCCTGCCCTGCACTCACCAGACGGCAGGCAGTGGAGCGACCCAGCCCCAACCCGCTCCGCCAGCTCGTGCTGGGGGGCGGTTTCCTGCCAGCCACACACCCCCACGGGGGGGCTGCATAGGGCACCAAAATGGCTAGGGATGGCCCTGTGAATATGAATAAATGGTCCAGAGTCTGTCTCCCTGTCTGTCCATGTGTGTTCAGCACAGCACCTTCTCTGTAGTCTAATGTTTAGTCTAGTTTTCTAAGTTCCAAACCAAGCAGTGGAGTTTCAGCCACTTCCCTTGGGAGACTAACCGAAGCCAAACATAGCTCACTGTCAAGAAGTTTTCTTGGTATATATTTGGGGCAATAAGACCTCCTGTACAAATGGGTGCCTGGGGTCTGAATGTTAGGGCCTGGCATGGGGGAGAGAGTGAATGACTAGAGAGGCAGGCAGGAGCCCAGCACACAAGCAAGACAAAGCCGCGCAGCTGGAGATGCAGGCTTGCAGAGAGAAGATATAGCCGCTCCCAACTGGGAATGCAACCAGGGATCCAAATGATCCCTTATTTAACCTCTGTTAAAAGGACTCACTGGGGTTCCACACAGTACACCCATATCTAACGTCCACTGGCAAACTGAAGGGAGCACTGGCTGATTTGTGTGAATTGCTCAAATGATATCATTTCAATTACACAAACAAACATGGTGTATTCACTTTTATTGTATTCATTTAATGCCTTTATTTACTGAAGACGAGTCTGTGATGCTGGTAAACTCTGACCAAGGCCATAGGCTTTAGCTAAGAACTGACAAACTCATAGCTGGAAAACAAACCGGCTCATATGTATGTTAGTTTTGTTCAAAATAGATATTAGTCTTACAAGAATGTATTTATTGTTTAGAGTCTATGAAATGCTTGTATATTGCTGGGTGCATTAATCTCACTTGCAATGTCTGTATTCCATGCTATAAGGAAATATGTAGTGTAGTTGTGCCGGTCACAGGATATTACAGAGACAAGATGGGTGAGGTAATATCTTTTATTGGACCAACTTCTATGAGAGAGACAAGCTTTCGAGCCAGCGAGGAAGAGCTCTTTGTCACTCAAAAACTTGTCTCTCGCCAACAGAAGTTGGTCCATTAAAAGATATTACCTCCCCTACCTTGTCTTTCTAATAATGAAATATGTAAGTTTTGCTTTATAACTTTGAAAATGTTTGCTCTGAACTTGTGAATCATCCCACCCACCCAAGAGAATTACCAAAAATTAAATTGGCCAATCTTAAAACAAAAAACTTTAATTGCCACAGCCACCCTGGAAGAAATATGTGCAGAAGGCCTCATTCCATTTGTTTGAATGCTGAAAGCGGTAACTAAAAATAGTTGACATGAAGATTTTTCATCTCTTTGCCTTAGTTTGATGTTGTTGGCCCTATAAGAGTTCAAACAGCAGAGATGCCTAGGGTTTACCCGTAGGCTGCCTGAAAGACATTTTGAATTGACAGATTATCAAATCTCTGTCATCTTTAGGACTCACAGATGGTAACTCATTTGTGTGTATGTGTTTGCTTGCTTTAATCTGCAAATAACTCATTTATTTTTCCTAGTTATCAAACCTTTAGATAGTTTATTACAGGACTGGCTACAGGCATTGTCTTTGGTGTGCGGTCTAGGGCAGTGGTTCTCAAAGCCAGTCTGCCGCTTGTTCAGGGAAATCTGCTGGCGGGCCGGGCCGGTTTGTTTACCTGCCGCGTCCGCAGGTTTGGCCGATCGCAGCTCCCACTGGCCGGGGTTTGCCGCTCCAGGCCAATGGGGGCTGTGGGAAGGGCTGCCAGCACATCCCTCGGCCTGCACTGCTTCCAGCCGCCCCCATTGGCCTGGAGCGGCAAACCGGGGCCAGTGGGAGCCGGGATTGGTCGAACCTGTGGATGCGACAGGTAAACAAACCGGCCCGGCCTGCCAGGGGCTTTCCCTGAACAAGCGGCGGACCAGCTTTGAGAACCACTGGTCTAGGGTACCAATTGATCTGGGGTAAGTGACTGGTCTCTTGGGACTGGAAGCAACCTGTATATTTTGTGATTTTTGGTGTAAGTGACCAGTTATCATTAAGTGTAGCTTGCCTGGTTGGCAAGATAGACTGGAGAGTCTGAATAGACTGTCTGACTCCCAAAAGACAGTGATGTAGGAGTTCACATTTGTTACTGGCTTGGTGAAATCTAATTATAGAACATACCACCAGTTTGTGGTGTCTGCCCTGCTTTTGACATTCTGCCCTGAGGTTAGCACTCATGATCATGAACCACTCCAGGCAGCATGACAGAGTCCACAGTCTATAAGGAGAGTGTGAACTACTACTGATCATTGATTTGTGTAACAGTAGAACCTAAAGAACCCTACTGAGATTGGGGCCCTATTGTGCTAGGCAAAGCTGTAAAAAATGGTCCTGACAAGACCTCACAACCTAAACAGATAAGACAGGTGGGTAAGAGGGGAGAACAGAGGTGAAGTGACTTGTACAAGGTCACACAACAGGCAGATAGCAGAGCCAGGAAAGGAACAATCTGACTCCCACACCAGTGTCCTGGTGGCTACAGGACCATGCTGTTGCCCCAAGCGGCAGGAAAAAAAAAAAAAAAAAAAGCCGACCGGCAGCACTTCGGCGGCAGCTCAATCACGCCACTCCATTCTTCGGCGGCAGTTCAGCAGCGGGTCCTTCACTCCCTCTCTCCCTCTTCGGCGGCACTTCGGCGGCAGCTCAAAGAGGAAGAGAGGGACTGAGGGACCCACCGCCGAATTCCCGACAAAGACCCGGACGTGCCGCCCCGATACCAAACGGAGTGCCGCCCCTTTGTATTGGCCGATCCAAGCACCTGCTTCCGTAGCTGGTGCCTGGAGCCGGCCCTGGCTGCCACTCAACTATATAGATAGTGGAGAAAATACAATGAAAGTACATCCAGTCATTGAGCCAAACTTAGTGGAAGAATGAATATTGCTGGGGAAAACTTGACAAGATTGAGCATTCTATCAACCGGTATTCAGCCCCCAAAACCTGGAAAGGAACAGAGATTAGTGGATGGTGCGCTACAGATTGCTGCTGCTATAGAAAGAGGTTTACTGAAAAGCTCTTAATGCAAGTGTAGTAAACTACCCATGCCTGAAATAAAGTTTCTGAATTAAAATTCTCATTAGCTAGGGAGGATTGAATGCTTTTCAGTGCAGTTTATGTAAAAATGTAGATGAAAACGCTATTTAAATGCATGGCTTATGCAAAACATTTGGTAGTTCAATGGCAAAAATTACACTGATGCAGAGTTAAGGTTGCTTGGTGGTATGTCAACCCCTTGCTGAATGCTGACCTGAGCAAAACTCGAACTTCTGAAAACCAGGTAATGCCCTCTGCCCTCTTGCAGCAATGATCCAATGCACCCTATTAACACACATACCTTTACTCTACCAACCCCATAGTTGCTGAAATGTGCAAGCTCTTCATCTCTTATTTTCTACCCACAGGATTCCATCTAACACCATTACAGGACACACACACACGTTGTCCATGCCACCCTGCCTCTGTTCCCCTGGCACTGGCAGTAGCCAATGGGAATTATTTGCATACACTCCAGGTGCAGTCAATGTATTAGGTGTACCTACACTAAATGATGGAGGCAAATGGTGCTTTGCAATGGTGTTTGCAACATGAGAACATATGTGGATTACTTTGAGGTGAGTAAACAGAGCTGCAATTATGGTATGAGGAGATCTATGTTTTGTACCCTCTCGTGTGAGCAAAGGGAAAAGCTGCATGTGCCCCTTCAGGACCAGTGTGCATCATGTCAATGCAGAACTGTGTAAGTTATGTCAGAAGTAGGGAACAGGGCTATTATTATTAGCAGTGAGGTGGAACATGATATGAGAGGATTCTAATGCTTTAGCAATGGTTAAGTGAATGTGTAGATTGAGATGCTTTGTAAGGGAGTTATAAAGGCTGCGAAGTAGTTCCTAAGTTGTACACATGTAGCATTCTTTCTGGGGAGCTGGCTCAGTGTGAAAGTGTATACCGGGATCTGGAACCTCCTGAATCATACAGTGCCAAGGGGCAGTGTGAGTATGTGCATATTGAGCCATTGCTCAAAGAGGGTAGAGGGAAAGTGATGTGAGCAAACTTCCCTCTCCCCCCCCCCCCATTTATCATTTAATAGTGNATGTGCATATTGAGCCATTGCTCAAAGAGGGTAGAGGGAAAGTGATGTGAGCAAACTTCCCCCTCCCCCCCCCATTTATCATTTAATAGTGTTAGAGCAGTGGTTCTCAAACGTTTGTACTGGTGACCCCTTTCACATAGCAAGCCTCTGAGTGCGACCCCCCTTATAAATTAAAAACACGTTTTTATATATTTAACACCATTATAAATGCTGGAAGCAAAGTGGGGTTTGGGGTGGAGGCTGACAGCTCGCGACCCCCCATTTCTGTAATGTTTTTTACCTTAAGAATAAAGTAGGCTTGCTAGAAAGAGCTGTGTGGTAGCTTATATCTATAGCAACTACACTGTTATCTGTGTCTGAAGAGAAAGCAAGCAGGGGAAAACCTGTCTGAGCTGGGAATGACCCAATGAAGGCAGGGAACTGTCCAGCCTGGGAATATCCAGGTCAGAAGGGAGAGACACAAGTCTCCACCCAAGAAAGATAACAGTTAGGGAGTTGAAAGCCAAGAGTGGGTGCCCTTGCTGGACTACTGAGGGGAAATACAGGTGCCATTGCCCTGAACTGTAACAATACACATTGCCAAAACTGAAACTAAACCTAGTCTCTCTGAGTAGGACAGTGTCTCCACTGAGGAGCTCAGCACCCCTGGCTCATTATTGGCCCAGGAAACTGCTTGCCCAAATTATCCTATGCAGAAGCCTCCCTATTGGTCTCAGCAGCAGTTTCTAGTCCATTCCGTCCCCACTCCTGACTCCAAGCATGCTGGGAAATGATATTAGAGGGCTCTGGTAGTCATTACAGTTGTAGTCCTTTGTATAGTCTCAGTCTGTCACTCCACAAGCTAGCAAGGTCCAAGTGGTGGTTTACACTTTTACTTAGTATTTGTTAGCATGAATGTTTCAGCTGGGGTCTTCCTGTGGTAATTGTTCAATGTTACAAACTTGCATTAGAATTTCAAATCCCAAGACTTTTGGGGCTCCAAGATTAGTAATTAGTTTTCTGTATTAAGATATGTTACTTGGTAGAGATGTAGAAAATCAATATTGTCAGGTTATGGTTATCCCTTTAGGTGTAAAATGGTTAGTAGGGAGGGTAAATTCCAGTTTTAATTCATTACTGGGATGAAAATAATCAACAGCTAAAGCCAGTTTGAGACCCGCAACTACCAATTTGTTTATTAGGATGATGCCAACATCATGCCTCTTATAATTTTACTCACTGGTGATGTGGTCACTGATATAAAATATATTGTTCTGTAAGGGAGGGAGTAAGTCATGCTTCCCATTGGCTAGTGCTTATTCTCTAGTCCGTCTCTTTTCATGTGATAATTTATCTCAGTTTCACCTTCATCCTCTTGATGAAGTTAGCTGAGCTCTTTTCAGTATCAAATTACACAGAGCACATAGACTGATGATTTGGAGCCCTAAGCTCTTTTAACTAGCTTCTCCTTCCCTAGGCAAACCTCTTTATTAAAGATTTATTTCATTTGCCCATTGAAACTAGTGAATTACTTTCCATTTGGAAATTTTGCTAAGGTTATTCCCTGGCAAAAAGGGGAAGCAAAATCAATCTAAGCCACTGCAAAACCATTCCGATTATGTCTGTATCATGTAACCTTTAAAGAAATTTGATTGCAGTCAGGTTTCAGATTACCCGACCCAATATTATTATTTATTATTATAATTTTAACACTGCTGCAGTTTGGTTTATTTTAGAGCTTGATGATTCCTCTAATTCTGCCCTTTGGAAAGCTGAAAATGATACTCTGAGTTTAAACATTTTGCTAGGATCTTTATGGATCCCGGAAAGACTTTTAAATTGAGAATTTAGGCTTTGATGTTATGAATCATCTTCATATATTCAGACTAATGGAAAATTTGATTTCAGTGTTATTAGCAATATTGCACTGCAGTTGGTTGTGGGCTGCAGTACTGTTCAAGCATCCACAGAAAATGACCATTGGCAACCAATATCCTGATAATAGACATCTGCCATAGGTTTCCACCCTAAGTCCATTGTTGTTAATTTATATAAATAACATTGTGTGGGAGGTAGGTTGTGGCAAAGTAATGTTCTCAGGATAGATCCAGGGAGACAGACCCCTCCGTGAAGCCTCATTGACTTTGTCCTTTAGGGTCTCTCTCTCTCTCGCTTCTTCCCCCACTCACCTCCCACCCTATCATGGACCTAGTTCCAGGAATCTGACCCCTATTTTTTCAGTTTTGAGATGATCTGTTCAAATCTTTAAGTTCAAAAGTAATAAGGAGTGTGGGGATCTCATTCCCACTCCTAGCACTTACATCACAAAGCCACCCCACGAGAGCCAGCTTTTGCTCATGACAGGAATAGTATTGCATGCTATTATTGCTGTGAATTAGCAGAGCTGTGTGGGCAAGGCTTTCTCAGCATTATTCTGCATTATGTCCGCCTCCATCCAGTGCTATTAGTTTGTACCATAAGTACCATACAAAATTCATCCGATTTATTTTTAGAAAAAAAAGTCCTATCTTTGCAAGGCTTGGGCCTGATTCTCCAGTTCCTTGACTTCATAGAGTTTTCTGGGCATTCTGATTTTGCTGTGTTTTATGCACAATTGCACAGATGTAAATGAGTACACTGCATGCAAGGCAGTGGAGAATCAGACCCCGTATCTGTATCCATGTATGTTGAACTTAGCGTCGGATTTCATTTTTGCCAAGATGCATATAATCTCCAGTCTGTCTCTAACAAAACCCAGTCTGGATTTAACAAAACCCACTCAGTATTTTATTTGAATTATCTATCTATCGATCTATCCCTGATAGGCCCACTCACTGATTGAGCTTGTACAGACAGCAGAAGGCAGCAGTAGTGGGATCTCAAGAAGCTGGTTGGGGATTTGGTTGCTGCTCAGAATTTGTCTATAACCAGTTTATTGCATCAAATAAATGGTGAGTTTTGGCAGGAAGAGAGAATTACACCCTGATTCTGCAACTGCCTTTGTGCAGAAATCCACAGAGTTCAGTGGGGCGCCACGTGGATGCAGAGGTCTGCAGTTGCAGGACTGGGCCTTTATTTGGGCAGGACAGATTGTCCCTGTATATGTTAACCATCCCCGAGAAATCAATGAGCTGCACAGGGACCACACAGGAGTTCACTGTGGGCATAGAGAGACAGAGGGAGGGAGGACTTCAAACTTCCCTAGCTCACAGGACAGAGACAATGAGGGAAGAAGCCTGGAGGCCCAACTGATAGACAGCATGGAGAAGATGCCGCAAACCTCCCATCCCCTAATAGAGAAAGTGCCAGGCCCCCCTGAATATGCCAGAGCGGGAAACAAGCCTGCTACTCCTTCCTGAACAGGCTAGGGAATTGCAGACCATTGAATCTACCCACACTGACACAAGACAAAAGAACATATGGGGACTTTTTGAAGAAGAGGAGATCACCTGGGATGGGGACTCCATGGGTTCTGGCTGTTTAGTTGAACGCCCAACAGTCAGCAGCCTTGAATTGTTCCTATCAAAAGAACCTAAAATTCCACATGTGATCCCCGCCCACACTGGTCAGCCCTCAAAGTCTCAACTTCTTTTCAGAATCATTTCAGGGATTTAAAATATAATGTTGACAACTATATGAATCATTCCTCTTTTCTCAGAATATTTCTTGATTTCCTCTGTGATTTACAGTTGTTGTCATATATGTCTCATATATTATCTATAGGTTCTGTCCGTAAGCTTGCACATGGTTTCAATGTATATGTTAGGACAAATCCCACTTGTTAACATTAGATTTCTTTTGACACTATTAAAATGATAATAAATGGGATTAGGGTCATAGATGACTAATGTCAACTCTTTTCACTAAGATACACTGTATTTTCAGGCAAAGATTAGAGCATATGGGTCAAACTAAAAATATTGTATAGTTTTACATAAAAAAGAAGTGAACACAATAAAATGATACTTCCTCAATATGGAAAAATACTAGTACATAGCATCCTAATCCCACTTCTTCTCTTGATTAATAATGATTGAATGTAAATTGAAGCTGCCAACAGGAATAGTCCAGCAGCTACTCTGGTCAACCTTGCTTTAGGGTCCATAATCAATAAGAGTTTGCATGTTTTAGGCATACAAAATCAAAGCAGAAGTGTCCTAATACATGCATTTAACATTTGTAATATCAATACATATTTGAATAATAGGGGTTTGTGAGGAAGGGGGTTGAGGGAGCTCCATTTTCATTTGATACAGTTACCAATTTTTAAGGTGAAAAATATTCAACAAATTTGGAATATCTGTGCATATGTTCAACAGTTATAATAATTTTTATCAAATACTGCATTTTGGAATCACTATAAATGATTACTTATGTTCTGTCTCATTCAGACTACAGCGCACTGTCCAAATATGAGAAATACAGGCACTGCTTGTCATCGCTGTTTTCATCTGCAAATGTTAATGCTGATTTTGTTATATCATTGCAACACACCACACAGCATATGCAACATGGTAGTTTGGCACTGTTAGAGCTGCATCTCATAGATTACACCTCTACCCCGATATAACGCTGTCCTCGGGAGCCAAAAAATCCTACCGCGTTATAGGTGAAACCGCGTTATATCGAACTTGCTTTGATCCGCCGGAGTGCGCAGCCCCGCCCCCCGGAGCGCTACTTTACCGCGTTATATCCGAATTCGTGTTATATCGGGGTAGAGGTGTACATGCATCACTCTCACAAGAGCACTTGATTAACTTCAAAGTATCTGCAGGCGCAAGCATATCACTGGCTGGTACAATTTTTTGGAAACAGGCTTGGCACTGTTGTCGCACATCTATCCATGCTGAAGTGGATCAAAGGGTGGTGCGACTGGATCCAAATCACTCTTCCACATGTATGCCTGAAGACATGCTCATTGTACGTTTTCTATAAATGCTTCAATTATTAGTGGTAAGGAGTTGAGCTTTGATGTTTACATGGTACCTTTGCCAATTTTCACTGCCAATGATTTCTGCCATGCTTCTGACACAGTAGCACAGTAGGCAACCTATGGCACGTGTGCCGAAGGCAGCATGCGAGCTAATTTTCAGCGGCACTCACACTGCCCGGCTCCTGGCCACGGGTCCAGGGGGCTCTGCATTTTAATTTAATTTTAAATGAAGCTTCTTAAACATTTTAAAAATCTTATTTACTTGACATAGAACAATAGTTTAGTTATATATTATAGACTTATAGAAAGAGACCTTCTAAAAACGTTAAAATGTGTTACTGGCACGCGAAACCTTAAATTAGAGTGAATAAATGAAGACTCGGTACACCACTTCTGAAAGGTTGCCGACCCCTGCAGTAGCACAATATGATTGTCTGTAGCATACAGCCATGAATTTGGTTGCCTATTCAATGACATCAGACATTGCTGCTTTGATGTCACCCAGCAGAGAGGGAGTATCCAGCCCACAAAATCTTCAATGCAGTGTTTTTGCCGAGGTTAAAATAGGAAGTTACTGTATCACAGCCTGAGAGTACGTGGACATCTAATAGTCCTGGTACAAAGTTCTGGTGTTTTTTTGCAGTTGGACAAATGTCTATTACAGCTCTCTCTTGGACTGTGAATTCTATAAACACTAGAGATGTTAGACCCTATTCAAGGTAATGGTGAAAAGGTAAGACAAATATGTCAGTGTCAAATAATAATATTGATATTCCCACCCGTTTCTCTTTTGCAACCATCATCATTTGTTGAACAAGGCTATTGTCAGCTTCCTTATTCAAGGTTGCCATATTTTCTCTGCTGATCCCCACACCCTTTAGTTTATTTCAAGGGGTTTTGTCTCTGCGTGTGATAATTAGCTTGTGTTTTAGTATGTTTCGTTGGTGAAACTTCTTGTCTTGAATGAGTTCTGTACAAATTATGTCAGTCAACAGTTTCTTATTTTCAGTAACCATCAAGACTATGTTCTGTGGAGGTAGCTGGATACTTGTACTCATTGGATGCTTGCTTCTGTAGCTCTGCTGGCTCTTGTGACTCTCTTTGTGCTGAAGTCTTTGTACTTGTCACAGACAAGGTACACATTACCTGCTGCTAGCTTGTGTTCAGTGTAGGCTTTGAAATTGATCACAAAGCCCTTGATGATACCACTTGCTGGTGTACTACCCGAAGAACCGCCAATGACTGCGGGTGATGTCTTCTGACGTATGTCTAGTTTGACACCTCTGCAGCTGTATCTTTAGGCAAGACTTAGCCTTGGCAATCCTCATGTCACCAGAATCAGTTTACATTGCTGTTGGTACAGGAGCCAACTCATGTGACAAAATATTCTTGATATCAACCTCTCATGAACATGCTTGGAGGTTTATCAATCACTCTTGAATAGATAAAGTTAGTGTCAAAGAACTATGGTGGACCAACTTAGATATGCTTTTTTTGTCACTGCCAGTGTCTCTACTATCTGTGGTACTGTGCCATAGAACCCTGGGGCCCAGCTATGTTCAAAACCTTGCTTTTGATGAATTCCAATTGTATGGGTGTCATCTACATTGATTGATAGTGGTGCCACTCTACCACTGACAATGTTTACTCTTGTCTCTGGGTGTTTGAGGTCTAAAGATCTATGCACAGCTCTAGCCTCTTACTAGTGGCTTTTCTGGCCATTGCATCTGCAGCAATCCTTGAATTCAAACACGATACAAGAGATCCACAAAGAAGAAATGGTGTGTGGTGTGTGTTTGGTTTATAATCTGTTAATGTCTATAATTGTCCAATGTTTAAAAATTAATTCTCATAAATTAGTATGTAAGAATTTAAGTGAGCATGCTCTGAGACTACAAGAAGAATGTCTTGGGTATGGTTCAGGGGTGGGAGGGATAGGATGAACTAGCAAGGTATACTGCTGATACAGATATAACATATGTACCTCCTAACTAATTATGTTATAAAACAAAATATTAGTGTGAAGTTTTCATTGAAAAATAACTGGAATTCAATGTAAGTGGTTTCACTGTTTCCTGACTTTCGTGAATCAGGAGGTGGTGGTAATTGTTCATATTTCAAAATGCTTAACAGTGACAAGGTGTCATCAGGTAGTTTCCTTGAATGTAGGGACTTGAAATTCAGAATCCACAAAACAAATTGTATGGACACTAAAACAACATACTGCCAAAAACTTGCGTTTGACTACTGGACAAGAAGAGCTCTCTAGGGAAATGTGGCTTAGGAAGGGTATTGCTCATTGGAATGGGCAGGGCAGATGCTAGGGGCCCCTCACACTCCTGGATCCATACACCCTGTCCTATTTTCCCTATAGATTACTGCAGGATAGCTCCAGAGAAAGTTAGGACCCCTTTGAGCCTGATTTACTAAAGATGTCTGCGATGCATTCCTAAGAGAGAGGCACATAAGGAGTGGGCAGATTCTAAAAAGGGAGCTGCCAGAAGGAACTGTTTCCATTTTCCCAGAGGCAGTGCTAGCCCATAGGGGGCCTTAAGCAGGATTATTTTTGCCTCCCCCCACCAACACACACAACACATAACAAAAAGTAAATAGGGGGCCGTCTTGAGCTGCTCAGGACCCCTAAGCAATAGTTTAGTCTGCTTATGCCTAACGCCGGCTCTGCATTTTCCCCAGGAAGCTTGTGGAATCTGTTTGGACTTCCCTCCATGGTATGTTGCCTGTTTGTGGATATTCTGCTTTTGTTTGAGTAGCTAGCCCAAAAACACTGCACAGAAAGTTTAAATCTGACTTCCTTTTTTCTGGTGACATAAACAAATAAAATAAATGAAGCCTCTGAGAAGGGGTGTTTCTTTTGTTGTTGCAAAAGAGGCACTGGTGGCGGCAGGGCTGGGCTCCAGACATCATATCTCAGCCAGCTTTGTAAGGAGATCTGACTTCATATGCTAGGGGCCAAATTGTAGCTGTTAATTGCAGCCCTCTGTTGGAGATTGCTAGTGCTACAGGCTGCAGAAGGGCAAGGATAGTGGGGACTTGGTCCTGAGCTGCTTGCTGAAAGAGAAGAAAGGAGATCTTGTCCAAGGCATCAAAAATGAGGGAGTGGTGAAGTAGGAGGGGATCAGAAATATGCAGAACAAGGAGAGACAGTGGGGTTAATATTTTTAAAAAGACAAGGTACTTGAACTTGAATAAAATGTTGCTCTGGTACATTTACAATCACAGTGCAGATTTTTTTGATAGTCATAATCATAATACTTTAAAAAATGCTATTTACAAACTAATATAGAAAAATGCTCTACTAATATTACTTGTCTATGTTAGAGTACTGTATTTGTCACAGTGATGTTGCAGGATCCGGAGCTTGGGAAGGGAGGTCATCCATGAAAGGGAACCTCCTAACAACTACTCTGCACTCTGAAAAAGTTTAAGACCTATAATGTGCTCCCCATATGTGGGATTTGAACTTTCCTTCACCTATAGCTGTCATGCATGTTTTTGCAGCACAAATTTGGATTTTGAGATCCTTAAAAATTTAACTCAGTAAAACAGGTGTTCTAAAAAAGTCACTTTGGGTAGCTTCATCTTGCATGATGGTCCATAACACAGCAGGTGATGCTGGGTTTAACACATTTTGGCAGCATTACAAGACAGTCTTCATATGAGCAAAAACTGTTCCAAAAAACTCATCAGCGTTGGACATGAACAAGCTGCTTCTCAAAATCAGGAATGCAGAGCTGCTTAGTCTTTATTTTTTTCTCCTTTGAATGCACATTTACTTTGGACACAGTAAGGAAAATGCCACTCAATCTATTTTCAAGTTCCTCCATTGCACACCTACTAAGCCAGCGTAGTGATACCGTAGGTCTTGTTTCAAACTCATGCATTAAAAACAAATTGCTTTTTAAGCCAGAACTGTCAGACAAGCAAGGCTTGGATAGTGAACTGTCCACTGTGTGATATAGCAGATAGGCAAACTATCAAGGTAAAATGCATTTCTTTTTTACATCCTGTAGAGAGGCAGATTGGCCTCCCTCCAGTACAGAGGGGGTTAATTCCCACTGGTTGGTGCAACCAACCCCACCCTGCCCCTCTCCCAGGAAGTGCGGGGTTGGGGCAGGAAGTATAAGAATGGGGCTCTGCAGTTCAGTTGCAGCCAGACCAGGGAAGGAGGCAAATGTCCCGCCCAGGGAACTGAGCCCTCAGCAGAGCCCGCGACTGGCAGTGGGGAGAAAAGGCAACCCAGGACCCCAGAAAACAGAAGATCCCAGGGAGAGACCGGAGGAAGGGCCACCTGACTGTGAGACTGAGAGCCAGGTCCCAGAGGCAATGGAGCAGAGCCAGCAGGAGCCAATAGGAAGTAGCCCAGGGAAACAAGACTTTGGTCCGGTAGTGCTGCTGGGACGTGAGGCAGTGACTGCACATTTCCCCGCTGATCAAGAGGTAGGATCGCCCACCACTGTTAGGGCCCTGGACTGGGACTTGGTGGAGCAGGATTGGTCTGGGTCCTCCTATCCCTTAACCTCAGCCCCATATGTGGGGCTGACAGCGCGCTAACCCTTAGGCCAGAAGGCCAGCGACATAGACTGTTTAATTGCTCTGCTCCCGCCAGAGGGCCAGAGCCCTAGTCTATTGCTATTGCCCCAGGCAGGAGGTGAAGGGCTACAGACTGTTGAAGTGCTTCGCCCATGCCCAGAGGGCCGGAGTCCTAGACTCTGCTGTGCACCCCAGCCAGGAAGCCAGGGCTACCAGCTGACTCGTGCTGTGTCAAATCCTCCTTTTGGAAACTGGAACTAATATCTGGGTGATTGTTTGGTCACAAGGTGGACCACCCAAACAGCTGAGGGACATACTGACTCCCCGATGCCACCTCCTTGACCTCGAGAGGGAGGATGGTTACACATCCAGAAAGCACTGGATTTGATCCTTTTTATTTAGTAGTTTCAATCTGCTAATGGGTATAACAGAAGTTTAACAATTCTACATTTACAGACATCAACAGAGCAGGTTATTAGCACTGATTCAGACTTGCAGACGACACTTAGGCAGAGTCAGGGTGGCAGAGCAGTGATCAGCATCGTGGGGCAATGCTGGCATTGGTAAGGTAACCCTGACCACACAGGTTGTTGGTGCAGCAGTCAGGAAGGATCAGGGCTCAGGACGATGTGGTCATATGTAGTGACATAACGCAAGACAAGACATTGGAGTCAAGTTAGGGACATGAAGTACTGAACATCTCTCCCAATTAGAATAATAAATTCCAACCTGGGGGCACGGTAGTGCTGGTAACGATAAGTACTACAGGCACCCAACCCACGTTGGGTTGTTAGGAGCATTTTGCCTGGGAAGCTGCTTAGAAAACTAGAGGCAACATGGTGAATTCTTTTCTACTCTGTGGTAACCGCTATTTCATTTGACCTTATCAAAGCAGTTTTCTTGTGTATTGTATACCTTGTAATCGAAAAGGTCATGTCGACTAGTTTTGGAGGTAGCCTCCTGCCCCTACTCTTGGCTGACAAGTGCTTTCATACAATAGCTGCTGCAGCAAAATCTTGAAGATTAGGGATTGAGACTGCATAGTGTGCACAACACAGAAAAAAGAGTAGCTGCAACAATCCAGTCATTTCAACGTTCATTTAATAATAATTTTTTACAATTAATTATAATAAATTAAAAACACATGAGGTACTGGATATCTCAGTCTGGTACGGATTTATATTTTTGTCAATCATTCATATTTTATCTAGGGTGGAAATCCTGGCAGGAGGGAGTTTATAGTGAGAAGAATGTACACTGTCTCTTTATTAGCAAACAATGGGTTGGTTTCAAGGTCAACAATAGTTTTACTTCCTTTCTACCTCCAAAGGGCTCACCAATTCAAATTTCAGACCAAGTTAGCATTGAGAGAGTATTTGAGTAATGCCCCCACAGCAGACACCTAGATGTGAATAGCCCCAGACTCTGGAGGATTATAATATCTGAATCCAGCTCCAATTTTCTCAGCCCCTAGTTCTGTAATTGGCGAAATCCAAAACCCTGATCCACACACTTCAGAACTTTTGGGGTGGGGAAATGTAAAATCAGGTCTGGATTTTGCAGCTTTGGCCCTTTTCTAATCTATCAGAGCCTGGTCTATGAAAAGCAAACTGTTGGTCTTAGTCCACAGCTCAGTGTAGATGTCCACACTGCAAATAGCACTAATTAACTCCTTTATTTGCAGTTTCAGCTGACAAGTGCTAATGCAAATTCTATCTGTCCGCCTCTTCCAAAAATAGAAGCAAAGCACAGGTTTTTACTTTCTTCTCACACAGATATATAATAACTGGCAAGAAATTATTTGACTCATACACAGTGAATACATGATGCAAGACTTGCCTACAAGTGAGAAGAAAAGACCAGACCAGTGTCTCCTCCTTGCTATGACTGCTGTAGTTGGATGGCTCTCTACCTTTGCCAATGTGTGGTATTAGCCCTTAAAGTGATAGCTTGCTATCTACGATGCAAATAACTAGGTTTTCTACTCGGGTGTTTGTAACCATCTCTTGTTCAGATACAAAAGTGGAATACAAGGTTGGAAGAGAGATGATGGATTTTTTTTAAATGAGGTGGAGCAATTCCAAACAACAAAAGGGGTGTATTTATTTTAAAAATAAACAAAAAACAAGAAGATGTGTGCCTAATATCTCTCCTCATGTTGTATGCCTTTCTTCTGTCCTTGTCTGAGACTACAAACTGCTGGGCCTGTATCTCTCTGTTGTGTGTCTGTTCACTTAAAGAGTTAGATGCTCTGTAAACAATAACAGCCAATGGGACCAGATTTTCAGAAATGTTCAATGCCCAGTCGCGTCTATTCTCAACAGAATTTAGTATAGTGATTTCTTCTTATCACTATAAAAAGAATTAAAAATAAATAAATATCTGCACCATTTGATGTACAGAGAACATGCTCATGTGTTGTCTCAAAAATGCTCCCATTCAGGTGTGTTTTTCATATAAAATTTCAGCAGAATGAGAATTATGTTCCATTACCTTAAAAAAATTGGCCTATTGAAGAAATAATGGGTTCTGCTCTATCTGAATTCTACATTTGATGACACTGATGACAATTACCATGCTCTGTTACTGAGACTCTGACAAGCTGCCTGTTCCTCTGCAGAGAAAAATGGCTTAATTAATCTTCATTTTAACAGTCTAGCATGAACATCATGTTGACAGGTGGATCAATATTGCCAGTCACAATTTGGTAACAAGAAATGGGTTGATCATAGATAAGCAGAACTCTGAGGATTTAAAGCAACTGGGAGAGAACAAGAAAGTGTATTAAAGTCTCACATAGAGACCTAGGGACAAAGTAGGTAGAGAATACTTAATCAAATATTTATTAAGACCATTCTGCATCAACACAGTCTTTCTATTCCTTAGAATTGCATATATTTATCTTGGGATATTTCAAATCAACATTTTTCCTTTGGTCATATATTGATCACAGACTTTTAGTGCAGAATGTGATGTCTTTATTTTTAACATGTTTTATAGATGAAATACTTTTAAATCTGTTAATAATTGAAGATATGTTTCCCAAATGGAACATGAAAATGTCTGGGATAGATTTAACAGAAAAAGCAGTTGCAGCAAGGGACTGATGTTGGCTTTGGCCTAACATTTTTTAACTAGTTTGTCTCTCTACTGAACCTGATTGATGACTCATTTTGGAGATCAAGATCAAAATGTTCAGTCTCTTCTTCAAAGGAAATCTGAGCAGTCGGCTTGCTAGAAAAGGGGAGTGGAGGAAACCCATTAATATTAAGGACCAAAGGGACTCCTCTGTAATCAAAGTCAATGTAGATGTGCCCAAGTGCCCCTGCCAATATCAAGAAAGAAAATTATAGCCCATTTGGAATCAACCAAACCACTAAGAGTCCAGTCTACACAGGGACCAGAAGAGAAGCTGGCATTTCTAGCAGACATAAACAGTCCATCCACAAGTGACCAGAGAGACATCTGATCTGAGGAACCCACACTGTTCAACTAGAGCATGTATTGAGGAGTCAACACCAGAGTTGATGCAAGTCAGTCAGTGAGACAGTATCAGAGAAGCAACAGTGGAACTAGAGTCCATGGCAGGACCAGAGCAGAATGAGCTGTGCCAAACCACAGTGCAGTGTCATGTGGTGTCTAGACCCAGTGCTGGCCTGACAACCAAGAGCTAATGCAGCAACCACCAGTCTCTGCTGATTGGCAGGGAGACTAAAAAGCTGAGAAGCGGAGGGGCAGGGTCACAACTGCCAGAGGAGCAAGCAGGCTTCAGAAGGAAGGTCCTGCCAGCGAGCTGGTGAGAAGACACCCTGGAGAAGGGACGACTGGACCTACAAGCTGGAGAAGCCTACAGAACCAAACGAGGTAGGAAGGAGGTCAGGGCACAGCAGGAGTTGTTGAGGCTTGATTAAGCCTGTCTGGTTTCAGGACCTTGAACTGGAACCGAGTGAAGTGGGTGGACCCAAGTTCCCCTACCGATCTCTCAGCAGAGACCTAAGAACCAAACTGGTTTCCAGACCCCCAGAGGACTGCACTGCTTACTCATCTATCTTGCCTAATTTTTAATTCTGTGCTCATTGACTTACTACTCAGGAGTTTGTACAGTTTTGTCACTTCAAATGTTTCTATTAAATAAGGCTGCATCTTCCCACTCTACTTGGTTCTGTTCAGAATGGTCGGTAGTTCTATGCCTTAAAGGCAGCCTTACATTCAAGAAAATTCTTATTTCTTTCATACTCACTATCTCCTAATATTGTTGGTGATAGATTTCCCTAATTCCAGTTATGTCTCTGCTGGAGTATTTTTGGAGCTTGTAACCAGCCTTTTATAATTTTTTTTCCAAATCTAACCGGAGACCCCTTTTAAGCAGCTTGATTTTCACAAAGCATTGAAAATCAAGCCCCTTTATGGCATCTCCAGTAGAGTACCCATAATCACTAGCCACTTTTGAAAATCTTGGCCTATATTTACACCACCAAAAAAAAAAAAAACAGGGCAAGAGAGAAATACTAATGAAAAATAAATGCAGCCTATAGACTACCTTATTTCTTGTGGAAATTCTTCCATCCTTATTGTGCAGCACGTGGCTGCACAGCCTTCAGCCTAAATAGAATCACCACTAAACAAACATAGGGAATGTTTTCAAACAGGGATGCTTAAAGGTAGGTGCCTAAATAAAAGTGAGATTGTTTTCAGAGGAGGTGAACATCTTCAGCTCCTTTGGAAGTCCAAGGAAGCTGTGAAAATTAGGTCAGGTTTAGGCATCTGACTTTGAAAGTTTTGGCTCATAGATTTAAATTAGAAAGGTGTTGGGGGGAGTCATGTTGTTGCAATCATGACTTCCCTGTATAAACCCTGAAACTGTATCAAGGGTTTCCAAACATCTTGAATTCGTCAAGGTTCCTTTTACCCTAATATACTTATTAACCTGAACCTGTTTTATCGTAATTCATTACAAGAAGATTCATGAAGGGGGGGGGAGGTGCTTTTGAAACATTTGATTCATACTTAAGAATGGGAGATCTGAGGAGGTCATAGATGAGGGAAAAACTATATATATCCTTACACAAAAGATCAAGGCAAAGTGCAAGGGAAATACTGTATTGAACAGCATAAATGTGACTGCACAGGACGTGCACCGTAAATCCTTGCAGGGTTTGGGTGGAAGGTATGCTTCAGATAGGAATATGGAGAACAGTGCAAGTCACAATGCATTTGCATGTTGCTTGGTGTTGGGGAAATAGCCCTTAAAAAACAATCAGCCCATTGTTGATTAGTGCAGCATGACTGAACTGCCTTTTGTGAGGCCCCTAGGCCAGTTGCCAAGTAAAGTTGGTCTGATATGCCATTTTAAGGTAATATTGGTGAATGACTTCATTCCAGTTAGAAGATTACACTGAAAAAGTTTGAGCAGTTATAGTAGCTTCATGAGATAGGGTTGGATAACTTGATGCTTCACAGGGCTCCCTGCTCACACTACATTCCCTCAGTTGACTAGGAATTCTCAAACCCTTACTATAATCTTCCAGCCAACAGTTTACCCTCTAGCACCCTTGAAATGGCTAAGCACACAGGAAACCTTTGTAAATCCTCAGAAGATAACTATTATGCAGGTCAAAACAGAAGACCCCAAATAAGTCATCCTGACAATACTTATTCAAGGGAAAAAGGGAGCAGCAGCATTAATAACAAATTTCTCAAACCGAGCGTCCATAAATAGCTTCAAATGATTCTTTGTCCACCTATTGTCCCTAAACGATAGACTGAACTCTATCTGGAAACAAATTAGAGTCTACTTCCTCATAGTAGATTATTAAATACTATTAATGCAACAGATGACTGTTCGTTACACTGTGGAACCTGAATCATCAAGGGTTATCTTAGTAAAATGCTATGTCTGTGGAACAAAACTTTGTTTTTCAGCCAATGTTATGAGAGAGAGGTGATGGGAAAGGAGGATTTCAACCTAAAAAAACAACAACGTTGTCATTTAAGCTACTTAGAATAATTGGAAAGGGCATGGTGGGGAGGTGGGAGGAAAGAGAAGGAATAGTCATTCAGGCCTGATGCGGAGGCAAATGTTTTTACCTTAAAACATTGGAGACATTTTTGGAGAGTGGTTAATGATTAAATAAATATTGCCCCATAATGCAGCCAAGTAATAATGCTGTCCTGGGGACCTTAGGTTATCCACTATTTAAGTGCTATGACAGACCAGTTAAAGCTGTTTGCATTTGTCATAAGTAGTATTCAAATGAATATGTCCCATGAAGCAACATTTCATCAAATTTTTCATGACAGATATGCCACCAAGCGGTAGTGGTAGTGTTCAGCCATAACAGGCAGACTTTGAGGCAAGGGAAATGTGGTAGGGAAGGTACATTCCAGTCAAGTGATTTGCCCAAACTTATATAAGAAGACTATGGTAGAGATAATAATTTAAACCCGTGTCTCCTGAATAGCAGTCCAATGACTCATGTGAAAAACAATCCTTCCACGTTTCTTTGTTTCTCCTCTATAATGGAATCACCTGATTGTTTTTCCCAGCCAGAAGGAGAAAAGAGACTTCAGAGCTAAGTTCCTTGTAAGCTGCATGGCCATATGGTCGCACAGCAGCCTATTAAGAACCGCACAGGCACGCAGCGCTACGGCGCGGAGAGATGCCTCTCCCCCAGCCCAGACCTGCCGCAGTGGGGAGAGGTGCCTCTCCCTGCTGGCCCCAGCCCAGCCCCAGACCTGCCATGGCTGGGGAAGAGGCGCCCCTCCCCCAGCCCCAGCCCAGTCCTGCCACGGCCAGGGAAGAGGTGCTCCTCCCCCAGCCCCAGCCCAGTCCTGCCATGGCCAGGGAAGAGGCACCTCTGCCCCCCAGCCCAGGTGCTGCTGTGGGAAGAGAGCTGGGGGGAGTCCTCTCTCCCCGCCATAGCCCATGGGCAGCCTGCACCCCAAACCTCTCATCCCTGGCCCCACTCCGGAGCCCTCACCCCCAGCTGGAGCCCTCACCCCCCACACCCCAACCCTCTGCCCCAGTTCTGAGCCCCCTCCCACACTCCAAAACCCTCGGCTCCACCCCCACCATATGAATTTTGTTTGTGCACCAATATGGAGGTGATGTGTCACACATCACCTCCATATTGGTGCACATAACAAAATTCATTCTGCACATGCCTGGGAGAAATTAGAGGAACACTGCTTCAGAGTAGCTTTGATCAAATCTAGCTGTGACTAAATTTCCTGGCAAAGTGATTGGGGGCAGGGGAGGGGACATGACTGTTCTCAGTATTTAATTAGCAATCAGTGTTAAGAGGTCTATACATGTGACACACAAATAAGATCTTAATACCTTAGAATGTTATTTTATTTGAAAGGTTTTTGTTTTGTTTAATGAAAACAGCATAATTTCTCTCTTGCTCCAAACATTTTAAACAAATGGTTGGTAAAGTGCATAATAGCTCTTATATTACAATTCCCAGTGAAATCACTGGGCATTTTGCTATTCACTTCAATGGGAGAAGGAGTGAGTCCCTGGGATAAAAATTCCCTTTCAGATTTTATGATTCTGCCAATTACAGAAATGCCGAGGCTATTACATTATGTACTTAGAAACAAGTATAGAATGTAAATCTTTGTTGATATATTAATGCCAGGCTGGTGTGCACGTATAACTTTCATTAACTTTAATGGGAGCTATATAGGCATTAACAGAGATGAAATCACTTACTTAACATATAAGGTGGGCAATATATTTTGATTTTAAATTTTATTTATTTGGAATTTGGGCCTTCATGCCAAGCTTTTAATTTTTTTTAATAAGGTGATGTGCACAGTTTTAGACATGAGAACAGGTTTTGAAAGAGAAAGTCAGCTGCAGAAAAGAATGAGGGTGTTATTTGTTGTATGAAAACCATGCTCACAGTCCCTAGTGAGGATCACTGCTCCATTGTCTCAGGTGCAGTGCAAACAAACAGGTCTTGGTTGCTCTGTATTTTTTTTTTCCCGATGGCCAGCCTGAAAAGGTTTATTGTTGTGTTTGGGAGATGTAGAAAGGACTGAAGTTTTCAGCATATCTCTGGGAAATAGCTGCTTAAGACTTGATTAAATATAGATATTTGTGCCCATCCCTTGAAACAATGGTGCTGGATGACGACAAATCTCCTGGACTTAAATAGGAATTGAGAGAGAGAGCAACACATCCTAGATACTGGAAGCTGCTGAGTACTGTCAGGCCTTGTCAAAGGGGCCAGCTACTCACATGAGTAAGAACCATTCATGTGAGGAAGAGTTTGTAGGTAGAGCTGGGCAAAATTTTTCAGCCATAAGTTTTTTTTCCACCCAAAAAAATAGAGATTTGGGTTGACCAAACACTTCACAAATTCATGTTGAATTTACTAAATTGTTTCAGTCGGGGGAGGGACCCAAAAAAATCAAAACATTTTGTTTTGAAAATGTCAATTCAAAACAACTTTTTGGTTTTGAAATATATTTCAATTTTGTTTTGTTAAATAAATAAATACAAAGCTCAAATGAAAGCTTTTGGGGTTGAACAAACATTTTGTTTGTTTGTGGTCAAATATATCTTTACTTTTCCATTCGCAGCAAAATTTTCATTTTGGTTTAACCCAAAACCAATTTCTTTATTGTGGGGTAGGGCCAGCAGACTGAATAATCAGTTATTCACATAGCTCTATTTGTAGGACTTGATTCCTGGTATGACACATGGAAATTGTCACAAAACTGGAAAATCCTTAGCTCATGGCAGAATTCTTTAATTCTCACGAGTAGTATTAAAAGCAGTGTGTGATTTTGTGCAATGATTCCAAGAGGCACCATTTAAAGCTTGCAGTTTAGAGGAAAGATATAGGGCTTTTAACCCCTTTTTACATAGAGCGTCTGGGAAAAAATAAGTATCTTTTGTTAAAAAAAAATTAAAAGAAACACATTTTCATTTGGTTTCAAAGTTTTCATGAAATGCTTCAGTGTGTTTATGGCAAAATTCATTTAGGTGGGGGTAGGGAACTGCTTTCTCTTTTTCTTTTTCTTTCCCTCTTCTTATGGAAAAAGGGAAGGCAAATGTTTTTAAAAGTAGAGTGAGATGTTTTCCCCCCACCAAAACGAAATGAAAAATGTCAAACATTTTTTACCAAGAAGGAAAAATCTTCATCCAAAATGAGAACAGAAATTTGGGTGAAAAACCTTCTGTCTCCCTATTCCCTCCACCAACTTTGAGATGGAAAAAAATTTGACCAGCTTTCCCTTTGTGCCCTCTCGATTCCAGCCTGCTCTCAAGGCTGAGACAATTCAAGGTGTAACTTAGGCAGCCCAAACTAACCTTCCTCTGGGCAGCAGCCCTGCCCAGAATCATCAGAGTGGCATCTGCAATGGCCCACTTCTGGCATACTACCTACAGTGGGGCTTGCAGAATGGGACCCATAAAACTGTCTCCAAGTGTCCTACTCATTTTCTGTTCCAGAGGAATTCTCACCCAGCTAGACTGGGGGGGGGGGGGGGGGGGGGGCAGTGTTCACAGCCACTTTAGCTGTGGCCACAGCAAAAGGACCTTCCTGGAGCTAGGTAAAAAACCTCTGTATTATGCAAATATCCATTCAAATAGAAACCCGTACTTGTTTTGCACGTTTGATTTCTGTGACTACTCCAGCAAATGAATGTACAGGCAGGAATGTTTGGAGAAACAGTGAATTTTGCATTTTGTAATGATTGTCCATAGTGAGCTACTTTTAAACATGAATATTTGCATTCAAACCACGTCAAGCTTCTCACCTCCACTGCGGGAACAGATATCCTGCAGTGCCATGTGAACTACTGCCAATACAGCATGAATTTTGAATATACAATTCTCACAATGTATAGACAAATATTTATTTGTGGAAATGATTTGCAAAATAATTTCCAATAACAAATCTAAGAGAATCATAAGATGCTCATGGGTGGACTATGAATAAAAATAGAGGCCAAATCAGCTGAATAAACTATTCATTATGAATTATTTAGTCATCTATAATTAAAAATGGAATGCAATGTACATATTTAACAAATTATGTTTACACTAATTATATTAAGGAAAATAAATAGTCTCCTGTTTTTTCTGTGACTCTTGTGCATTTTAAAGTATTTTTTTATATAAAGAGCATTGGGAGGTAGACTACATAACATAAAAACAGAACAATTGTGCCACCTAATGCCCAGCAACAGAAATGTCAATCTGATTTTTCTTTTCCAAGGATCCTAAGCATCTTACAGCTATTACCATAAAATCTTACATCACTATATCTAATAATGCTGTCACTCAATGCAACACAATATTATTATTGCCTGTCCTTGTGATGACAGTAAATTACAAAGTTAGAAGCAAAGCTCTTCATTTATAATCATTTTCATTTTTATTTTTAATAGAAAATTACAAATGTTAAGAGAACAGTTTACAGTAGCAGTGGTTACGTGACCATAAGAATGAGAGAGGACAAAAGCAAAACACAAATGAACAAAGACAAGCTCTGTATCTCATTCAGTGTCCAGGAAGTTATCACCATTTGTTTACTGTAGTAAAAGAAAATATTATGAGACCATAAAAGTTTTAGAACTATAATATCCTACTAATAAACTTTTTAGTTATCAAGTCTTATCAATTAGCCTGCTCCTTTGAAGATTAGGCCCTTAGTCTTGAAATCTTTTCAACGTTCTTTCATAGGCTGCTGTCCTAGTTTTACTGATCTTTTGATGAGTGTGAAGTGCCCCAATCGGGTGGTAAAGGATTATTTGTTTTGCTATTTGTGCTTTTTGTAACACACTCTCTTCTGGGTAGTTAATATTCACAATGGGTGGGAAGCTTGGAGCTGTGTGCCAGGTGTCTGCCCCCTGTCCCAGAATTGCATGCACTTATTTATAGTGCTAAAATATACAAATAAAGTTATTTGGTTCACTTGTACTTTTAAAATGTATTTGTTCATATTCATGGCAACTTCTGCATTTTTGAAAGAGCATCTTAAACAATTTCAGTGCAGTTAGGCATTATGTAGCTCCTTTTAGTATTAAATAGCTGTACTGTAGTAGTATCAACAGACTTCAAATGAGATCCAGACTCCATCGTGCTAGGCGCTGTACAGACACAGAATAAGAGACAGTACCTGCCCTGAAGAATTTACAGTCTAAATAGATGAGACAGACACAGGGTGGAAGAGAAGTATTATTATCTTCATTTTACAGATAAGGAACAGAGGCACAGAGATCAAGTGACTTGCCCAAGGTCACAAAGGAAGTCTGTTGCAGAGCTGCGAATTGAGCTCAGTTTGTCTCCTGAGTCCCAATCCAGTGCATTAACCACAAAATCGTCCGTCCTCTTTCTTTTGCCTTCTATTTATGTTAGTTCCATTTGCTCAGGTGGTTCTTTTTGTCCCAGTTTTAGTTCTAACATCTATTTAATAGTTTACTGCTTCTCAATTGTTCCACAATCTCTTTCTATTAAATTTCTGCGTGTTGCTTAAAACTGTTCTCCATAATTGTTTCAAATATCTTGAATATTTTGTTAGCGTAACCAGAGGGTAGAACCATTCAGTTGAGAATGCTCTGCACATCAAGGACTGAGCTCTTGGTGTAGAAGAAAATTGTTTTGTTATCTTTTTTGATTCAGCCACTACATGATTGGGCTGAAGATACCAGAATATTAAATATGTATGTTTCAGTCTGAAAGTAACTTCTATTCCTGTCTTTTCTCTTCATACAACATGTTCATGCTTGTACTTTAAGAAAGGAGGAGGGATAGCTCAGTGGTTTGCGCATTGGCCTATTAAACCCAGGGTTGTGAGTTCAATCCTTGAAAGGGTCAGTGAGAGATCAGGGGCAAAATCAGTACTTGGTCCTGCTAGTGAAAGCAGGGGGCTGGACTCAATGACATTTCAGGGTCACTTCCAGTTCTATGAGTGTCATAGGTTTCACCCCCACTCTGAACTTTAGGGTCCAAATGTGGGGACCTGCATGGGAACTCATAAGCTTAATTACCAGCTTCGATCAGTATGCTGCCACCACCCAACTATTGGAGTCATTTGGGAAACTCTCTCTTCTTCCCCAAAAACCTTTCCCTCCCAAGTACTATGACCCTTCCCTGGGTAGTTTTGAGAGACTCCTCCACCAATTCCCTGGTGAACACCGATCCAAAAACCCTTGGATCTTAAAACTAGGAGAAATTAACCATCCCCCCTCCTTTCCCCCACCAATTCCTGGTGAGCCCAGATCCAACCCCTTTGGATCTTAAAATAAGGAAAAAAATCAATCAGGTCTCTAAAAAGAAGGCTTTTAATTAAAGAAAAGAAAGGTAAAAGAAAAACCTCTGGGAGATAGCATACAAGCTGATCTCACAGACAACAGATTTAAAACATAGAGGATGTTCCCCAGGGCAAAACTCTTAGTACATTAAGAAATAGCCAATTTGATTATTCCTAATACCCAAGACCAGTTACAAAACAGCAAATACACATAAGCTAATTCCTTCACTACATACTCACTACCCTGTTTGATTCCTGCTTCCTTTTCCTCTCCGGCCAGAACTGAAACTTACTCAAGACAAAGGGAACTTCCCTCGTTCCTTTTGAAATATCTTGTCCCCCCATTGTTTCCTTTGGTCAGGTGTCAGCTAGGCTAGGTGAACTTCTTAACCCTGTACAGGTAAAAGAGGCATTAACCCTTAACTATCTGTTTATGACAATGAGATAGGTATATCTCCATATATTTATTATTATTTAAGGCAGTGCAGATGTGCTGTATTAATAGAGGATTCTTCTCTGGTAGGAAACTTTAGATAAGGCTGAGTAGTAGTTTCAACCTTCTTTCTCCAAATAGGTAGACAAAACAAAACCCCTTTGGTATTGAAACTTCCCAGGCTTGGTATAAGCATGAGGTAAACTAGGGAAAATCAGATCTATTGTAATGTGTGAGGGATGAAAATAAACCTCTTGACTATTCTGTTTGCATGTTTAGGTCAAATATTTGGGAAGAGACCCATTAATGTGCCGTGTCTTCCACCTCATTCCTGCCCTCGGTTTCAGTCAAGCTCCCTTCACATCTAGAATGCCTTATATCACTGCCTGTGGACGAATAACTTCACAAAGCAGCTGAAGTGTTAGAGATTCAGAAATATCACACATACCATAATCTACATCTGGATTCTCCTATGCAATTACAGGGTTAAGGTGCTGATGTAAACAGAACACTAAGCCATCAGCCTAGCACTAATGAGTTTAATTATGCATAAATGACAACTTTCTTTAAGCTCTCTCTTGCAGTTTGCATATTTCTGTGATTATATAAATTACATAAATAGGGAAAATCTCATCTACCCATCCATGTTTGACATGCCTAACATTCTGTACACTATGCTGGTTAGAATGGTATTTAACAAAACAAACTATTCTGACATTGATCTATTTTCCATTTATAATGGTTAAGACTAAATTTTTGTCATGGATATTTTTAGTAAAAGTCAGGGACAGGTCACGGGAAATAAATCCCGTGACCTGTCCCTGACTTTTACTAAAAATATCCCTGACAAAAGGGGTAGGTGGGTTCAGCACCCACTGCTGCTGGGGCTCCCAGGTCCCCCACTGATGTGGTGCGTGGGAGCTCTGGGGTCTCCCTGTCCCTGGGGTTGGGTTACTGCAGGGTCCCCTCGCCCCCGGGCAGCTGGTAGCTGCAGGGTCCCCCAGCCACTAGCCGCAACTGCAGCTGGGGCTGGGCAGCTGTGGGGAATCCCCGCTGTGGCTGGGCAGATGCAGGAGGTCCAACGGCCCCCTGCTGCAGCTGGACAGATGCGGGGTCTGCAGCCCTGGTCCAGCAGCTCTGACTCCAGCAGCCTGTCAGCAAACTAGATACCATTAACTTGGGTTTGAATAGAGACTGGGTGTGGCTGGGTCATTACACATATTGAATCTATTTCCCCATGTTAAGTATCCTCACACCTTCTTGTCAACTGTCTAAAATGGGCCATCTTGATTATCACTACAACAGTTTTTTTTTCTCCTGCTGATAATAGCTCATCTTAATTAATTAGCCTCTTAGAGTTGGTATGGCTACTTCCACCTTTTCATGTTCTCTGTATGTATATATATATCTTCTTACTATATGTTCCATTCTATGCATCTGATGAAGTGGGCTGTAGCCCACGAAAGCTTATGCTCAAATAAGTTTGTTAGTCTCTGAGGTGCCACAAATACTCCTGTTCTTTTCACCCACACTCTGACTTCCACCTGCCTTGCTTACTACTTGCAGGGTGACCCCAACAGGCTCCCAGTCCTGAATTTTTCCCTACATGTGTGTTCTGCACTGTCCAGCCCTCTCCTGGACAGATCAGATATTATAGGTCTATTTCCCCTGTAAGGGGTCAATATCCAAAAGCCTTTAAATGGAGTTACCAAGCAGCACAGTTTAAAAACAATAGTGGATTAGTTTTGATTTAAAAATGAAACTACAAAGAGAGATTTTAAGTGAGTACAAATGTAAGGTATTAAAGTCAGAAATGATTACAAGAGAAATAAAGAGAAAATGCTTTCTGGGAGCTAAAACTTAAATTAGCTTGTCAGATTTTGTGCCAGATCATCAGCTGGTATAGACCAGTGAAACTGCTTTTGGCTTTCACAGAGCTGCAGTGATTTACAGCAACTGAGGATCTGGCCCATTATAAACAATGGAGTTCTGTGCGGTTACAGTTCCACTGGAAGAAAAGCCTAAGTGATTTATGTAATGACCAGAACTCCCTCAATAGAATAATAGCTACATAAAGCACAATCACCCTTTTTATATGTAATACAGGTATCTGCGTTCTATAGTCACACCTTGTCTCAGCCACCACTCCTTCCTTGCTGCTGTTGCCTCTCCACACTTCTTCTCCATCCCCTGTTGCTATCATCCTCTTCCTAACCCTTACTCTGTTCACCTTCATAATGTTGCTCATTATTTCTTTTGACTCTTTCCAAATTCTATCCCACCCTGGCCCCATCCCCTCTGTTACACACCCCATACCTTTTCTATGTCAAGTCTAGCAGGTCTCAAAACCAGGCCTGTAGAGTTGCCAGGCAGGAAACAGCACCATACTGCCATCCAGCAGCAGCTGTAACCAACTCACTCTCCACTATCCATGACTCACTGCTCAAAGGGTCCAACAAGCAGCAGCCTCATGGCTCCTGGTGGGCTCCCCGCCCTATATAAACCTAAGGGGCATTCCAGGAAGTGTCCAGGCAACAGTGTGGATTTAGGATAGCTGTCATGACTTGTCTGCTCTTGCACCCCTGGCTTTGACCCATGCTTGATGTGGACCTTGCCTCCTGACCTGGGCCCTGGAACCTGAGTTAGACTCTGATCCTTGGTACTGACCCCAGCCTGAAACTCAACTGAGAGCTGCTCTGCTATTCTTCTCAGATTTGACCCTGTTCTGACCCTTGGTCCTGACTGCTTTTGTCAGAATCCTGTCTCTCTCCCACCCTTCTTTCCCCATCTCTCTGTTACACTGGCTCACTCTGACTGCTCTGTTACTCCAACCCCATCTTTTCCAGCAGAGTAGCCATCATCTAACACTCCCAACAGCCTGCTTTCTGCCCAAGGGTTTAGTCTTGTAAAACAGGCTTAGCACTGTCAGGAACGGAGGATTCTTTTGCAGTGTTAAAACATTGTAATCCAGCTATTGCTATACTTAGAGCTCTGTCTCTCTTTATCTCTAGACAGTAGTCCCAATAGTTCCACTCACTCCTCCATTTTTGTTTCAAGGGGAGAAGAAGATGGGAAAGGAGAGGAGGAGAAGGAAAAGTGAAGAGTGAGGAATGGATTATTATTTTGATTTTTTTTTTTGCTTGGTTGGTTGTGGCTTTTTTTTTATTTATTTTTTTTAACCAGCTGGTTATAATTTAGTCATATTAATGTTCATTAGGAAGTTGACTTCTTTGAAAACAAGGGAATAGTGAATTATTCAGGTTTTTCTGTCATACCTTTGTACAGCAAACTCTGTACCTGCAACTGACTACACAAGTCGTTGTGTAAGTACAGAGAAGCAACTCCAGTGAGTACTGCAGTATTTAGCTGGAAGAAAGATGGACTGGCCGGGAGAAAGATGGGTGTAGCTGTGATGAACCCTTTCCCTAGCACTCCCTAGGCCCTGAACTGTGGAGGGGTGACCCCCTGCTACATGAGCATTAGGACTCAGGTTGTATCCTGCTGTCCTGCGCCATGTGGACCTTTGAAACAAATTAAATCCTAAGGAAGAGCCAGCCCCGGGGGCCAAAGAAACTGAAGATGGCAGGAGCAGACACAGAATCAGACCCAAGCGTTCCTACTGCAGGGACCATCTGGCACTGATATCTGCAGAGTATTTTTTACAACTCTGACTGGATAGTGTCTGCCTGGTGCTGTTTCCTCCAAGCTCCTCTTATCCCCTCCCTCCATCTTTTCACCTACTCTCTGTACACCCCTCCTTGCTTCCTTCCCTCTTCTCCCCTGCCCTACTCCCTCCCTCCCTCCAATGTCCTCTCTCTTCTTTCTGCTTAGCTAACCTCCTAACTAAACCCCATCCCAAAATTAAAAATAAATAAATCTTTGACCTACCATGACATTTGCTGGCCCCCTCTCTGTTCAGTCCCCTTGTGTGTTCTAGTCCTTTCCCCTACCCTTTGTCTGGTCTATCTCAATTGTAAAGCTTTGTGAGGCAAGGACTGTCTACTACTTTGTATGGTGCCTAGCACAATGGGGCTCTTCTGAATCTGTTCCTAGGCACTCCTGTAATAAAAATAATAATGATGCTATTTTATTTATTCATCTAATTCATTGCCATTGTCTTCTCCTTAGCAATAGTGTGGTTAATCAAGATGCAGTCTGCAGTAAATTAATATACACAAGAGTAGTCCTTGATTATGCTTTTAAATTACCTAAACAATACATGCCTTTGAATCTCTCCTAATCTGTAGGAATGAGGTTTGTATCAAATTGGAGGAAGGAGAAACTCAGGTTTAAGTATTTATGAAAATAATTAAATAAGGAAAAATCACAAAGGAAACTTCCACCTAAATGTTTGCTATTTGTGTTCTGGAAACATGTAATTAGCACTTGGCATATAAGTGTAGAGTATTGATGTCCTTATATTACAGGACACAATATATGGGTGAAATTCCCATTGAAGCCAATGTTGGCTGCTGATGTATATCGGAGGGCAGAATTTTGGTATGTTAGTATTTCTATATTGTGCTCCTAGAAACATAGACATTGAAAAACACTGTTGTAGCTTTAATTAATTGTATACAATTATTATTTAACTATTTTGATACCATTAGCCACATATATTAAATTGAACCGTCAGAATGAAAATAGTCAATAAGAAGATTTTCTTTTAATAATAGGATTTATATTGATTTTCTTCCAAGCTGAAAAATCAGCTCAGTATTAAAAATGAAAGTACAGATTTTCTCTGACTGGTTGAAATTAACATTCAGTATCTCACCCTCCCAAAGAATAAGCATTTTCTCTTTTGTCTTCCAAAAATCACCTCCTGTATGGTTTTTGGTGTCTGCTGTTTAATTTGCTTTGGGATTTTGGGTGCTTTGTCACCCAAACATTGTTTCATTTTAAGAATTAGTTGATGCCTTGCATCTTTCAGGTAGAGCAGTCTTCTCAAGTGTTAACGTCCTCACACTTGTTAGTTCAAACTGTCTCCTCCAATACACCTGTGAAATCAGTGGGATTGAACAGGAATGTAACCGAGGGAAAAAATCTGGCCATTGCTACAGGCTTTGAAAGATCATATGATGTCTTATAAAATATGCTTAAATATATGTTTGGGAACAACATTGCTCCTATTATGTATTGTATGGATGATTCTTCTCTCTGATTTGCATACAACTCCCATTGATTTCAACAGGAATTGTGCGCAAACATGTCAGGGCATAATCTTGCACAGGCTTTCTATTTTCTTTCTTTTCTTTTTTTTTATTACTAGGGTCCTTTCCATGACAATGACCTCTTTGTTTTTTAGTAAGTCATCTGCTTTTGCTGTTCATTCAGCACCCAACATGCTAATCCACTTTAAACACAAGTGTCTCCACATTACAATCAGTGACATCAGAAACGGGATTCTGACTTCAGGCATGGAATAAGCAGCAAGAGCAGATGAAGCCCTAGATGTTGAAATGCTTTCTTTTTATGTAAATATTTTTATAGTAAAAACAAAGAGGAAAAAAAAAAAAACTTCCAATGACACAGAAGCTGAATTGCCCCTGAATAGGATGATCAGTCATTGTTTTGGAGAGCCTCTACCTTGAAGTCAGTGGAAAGTCCTGTTTAAAAATCAATGGTACAATATGGCTTTTGGAGCTCATGGGGGCAGTGAAGTGTTACAAAACATTTCAGAGAAGGATTGGGATTACAGTCTGTGGGCCAAATTCTGAGAGGAATTGTAGTGAGTATAATTTATGCCTTCTTCTGGACTTCCCTCAACATTTACATTACATATGAGGAGGAGTAGAGGGAGTTTAAATGAGTGTAATTTACATCTAGGGTGACCGGACAGCAAATGTGAAAAATCGGGACGGGGGTGGGAGGTAATAGGAGCCTATATAAGAAAAAGACCCCAAAATCGTGACTGTCCCTATAAAATTGGGACATCTGGTCACCCTATTTACATCTATTCTCCGCTGGGACTTGTCTCTGAAGTCTGTTTTCTTAACTCACAGGCCAGAGAGCAGGATGCAGTGAGAAAAGCAGTTAAACCAAGAGTGTAAATGACAGTAGGCTACCCAGACCTTGCAGCTTCTCAGCATGTAAATTACACAGATTTTTTTACACATCAATGAATTGGTGTAAGTCAGTCAAACTTACCAATTAATTCTTTGGCCCTATGAATGCAAGGGAGGAAAGAGTCTTTCCTCCCTTCCCCTCATCCCAAAGCTGTGCAGGGTCTCAATGTGTGGATGAAGCTTCAGAATTTAGTAGCAAAAACCAATACATGCATTGTGAACACATATGACAACAACAAAATAATATAATATGGGCACAACCTCTGCTCTGCAAGTTACTATTAATTCACATTTCCTCAGAGAGAAGATGCAGCTTTTGGCCAAACATAAGTCAGTTGGAGCCCCACATACATATGAGGCAAGAAGTTAGCCCTTTTCACTTTTTAAAAAGTGACTTTGCTAGTTCTGCTGAATAAATTCCAAGTGAAATTAATGAGTCAGTTGTGATTTATACTTAGAATTAACCACTTTGTGGGCTTTGCTCAAAAAGTAATTATCATTTAAATTATACTGACCTGAAATGGTCTGTTTTTGTTTTTACTTCTATCACTTAGTGTTGTACTTTATTCTTAATGGATTTCTGAGTTGCTTTAGTCACTTACATTTGTATCATCTCAGCAGATCTGTAATATACAAATGTGCTGGCCAGATTCAAAGTGGGCTTTCAATCTGGCCTGTAATGCACAAGAGATGGTTGAATATGTATTACCTAATTTTGAATCTACTTGAACACTGTGCAAAACTATGGAATACTATTGCTATTACATATCTAATTGTTAAGGGCCCTGTTCTGATTCTGCCACCCTTACTCATATGGAATAGTAATTTATTCTGTGGGTATTTTCATTGAAATCAGTAAGCTCTCATTGAATTGTAAGGTACCTCTCAACATTGCAGTAGCAATGATTGCAGAATTGGATCCTAAATTACTCTACATAATCTTTTTATTAAGCAGTTTTGAAATATAACATTTAATAAAATGCAAAGGATTGAAGTGATAAAAGATAACTTGACACATAAATACATTGCAATTTTACCTTTACCTCAAAATGCTTCGTTGTGGTTTGTAGAAATATTATTTGCTCTTTCTCTGTTCTTTCGGGTCTAGATTTTTTTCACTAGCCCCAAAATGTCGAGATTAATGATGGTGGCTAGAAGGACTTGGAAGAATTTGTAGACTTGGACATAATGGGTCAGATCCTTAGCTGGTATAAATTTGGCATAACTCCCTTTACAGTACCCGAGGATCTGGTGCAATGGCATCATGGTTTATGGGTTTCCAACAGAGACTGTTACATATGTCATGCATATGTTGTGGCTTATCTTAAGCATATGTCTTGAAGTCCCCACTTCTTAAACATTGTGCCATTATCTGCAATCTGACAGTGAGGGGAGAGATGATCTGGGATTATAAAAAGTATATTTGAGGAGAATCAAACAATAGGAGAAAATAAAGGGGAAGAAAATAATGGAGATTGGAGGAGGGGTTACAGTAGCCAGTGCCCGTGTACGTGGTCTTTTCATTCTATTATAGCCAAAAGAATTAGAATAGTGTAGATAACCAGCAGAGAAGGCAGGGTAGGGCTTTAGAAACTAAGGCATAATTTAAAATAGTTGTAATGAAGTGTGCTTAAATAGTAAGAGCCAGATTGTGATACTCTTGCTCACACTGAGTAGCACCTTCTTCCACAAGCAGCCTGACTGAAGTGTATGGGACTATTTGTAGTGGTTAGATTCTACTCCCCATGAATAAAGGTATGAGAGCATGATCCTAAATGGATTCGATCAAAAATCTTGAGTTTTTTATTAAAACATGTTATTACATTTTACAAATTTTGGGTTATTTTAATATCATAGCTTCTTTGGTCCTTGGAAAAGAGAAAATGAATGTGTCACGCCTGACAGCACACAGACACCAGTGTGAGGAAGGAGAGATCACTTAGCTGAGTCAATTACTATGAAAACTGGAGGAGCAGACAGATGACAAGAGAAATTAAACAAATACCATGTAATTAATTCTCACAATACTGGCTAATGCTCTATGGCATGCCTTTCACTAACATTGTCAGAAACTATCAGTGAAACAGAGCTGGAATAATTTTCAGGCAACACTAGTACCATTGCCTGGTGGAAGAATGCTATTCTAAAATGGTTGGCTCTGATCTGGTACACAGCTCAGAGTATTTGTGAAGACATAGAATTTTAACAAGCTTAAGTTGTTCTATATTGATTTTCCTTTTTAAAATGACATTTCCTTTCCAACCAATATTTATTCCAGTTAACACACAAAAATATCTTTTCTATTTTACTTCCCCTGAGGACACTCTGAAACTACCACAGAAGCATACTAATATATGCTTTTGGTGACTTTCTCATGCTTACAACATTATGCTTCCTTCTATTTTAAGGGGCGCTTCTATTCTATTCTATTCTCCCATTAATGCACATGGGATTGATGTAGGCAATTATACAAATTGATAGGAGAATAAATCCTACATTTTCTGATTCATTAAGCACAGTAGAATGCCCACCTCCTATCTTATCATACCTCCCAGGCAGATGTATACATATAAAAATAATAATTAATGTGCATACCTTCTTCCTTTGTACTGTGCCATTTTCTGAATCTAGCTACAACAAAAACTTCTTTTTGGGGGCAGTGCTGATTTAAATTATAGGTGGCACTGGTAGCATCACCGATAGTTAAGGTTGCATAACATTTTCCACTATAAGCAACTGAAAACAGGTTCTTATAACTTTCCCCAACTTTAAATGTTCTCATTGAAATTTTTCATGCCAGATGAGTGCTTCAGGCTGAATTATTAAGGAAATCTTCAGCTAAAATGGTTCAGCCATTTCTGAGAACAAGGCTAGTGAAAAATGCATTGTTTTGTCCACATTAAAACAACTCTTACAACTTTTGTTGAGAAGTTCTAGTGTTTCTATCCTTTGGAGCAGGGACTTGAAATTTGGCAAGGAGGCGGCCTTTGTGGCCGGGATGTGCCTTTTGCCACCCCAATGAAAATTTAGTCCAAATTTGGTCAAGGTATAAGCCTTTGAAAAATCTTGGTTTACACATGGTCAGTAGAGACTTGTAAGAATTTGGCTGCTAAATTCTCTGGAGATTCTATCTATGCTGGACATGCTCTATCCCTTCACAGCTCCTATATGCCAATCAAACTGTGCATGCAGTAGTCTCCCAGAGTGACTGAGCATTCTCCAGCCCAGGGGTGCATGGACTGAGCACAAGTTTTCCTGCAATTGCACATCACAGCTGCCAGGGGTGACTGGGGACAGAAACTGAACACAGGGTGATTCTCTGTCCTGTGCTGCTCCTATCTAGTCAACAGGGAGAGGATGGAAATGGCCTGAATTGAATGCAGAGGGCTGATGGGGAAGGTCAGGAGCTGAGGGGGAAGCAAAAGAAAACTGGCCATGGTGGGAGGAAGCAGAGGAAGAATAGGACAGGAGCTGATGGGGGTGCAGTGGACAGAAGCAGAAAAAAGGGAGCAGGCAGTGGCTGAGTAGTATGTAGGCGCAGAAGGATAGAACCGAAAGAACTTGATCTGCTTGTCAAAGGTACAACATGGTACCACCAATGAAAGGCACAATGTGTTGGAAGAACCAGTGTGAGATAACATTGTAATGGCTGCTACAAAACCTGTGCTACTGTATTTAACTCCCTCACAGCCCTGAGAATCCAGGGAAATGCTGAACATTACCGGAAAAGGTTCAAACAGCAATTTGAACTATATATATGAAAGCCACAGAGCAAAATACATGGCAGGATGGGCAAAAATTGTTCTGCTCTTAACAGGGGCAGCCACAGAAACCTTAGATGTCTACAACAAATTCCATACAAATTGTGGCAGGGAAAGAGAGGGAAAACTGGAAATAATGAAAATGTTTGAGGATCATTGTCCCTAGAAAAAATATTACTTATGAAAGAGATGTATTTAGGATGAGAACACAGAATGGAAGAGAAACAATGGAGGAGTGTAGCGAGGGGGTATGACAGCCCTCCCAGATGAATGGCGGGACAGCCCTGACTGCCTTCTGGTGGGCAGAGCTGGGACACCCAGCCCGCTGGAAGCAGAGGGGCAGGACAGGAACTGGAAATATAAAAGGCAGGCCCTCCAGCTCAGTTGGAGAGGAACTGCCGGAGGAAAAGGACGTCACCAATCCACTGCTGGAGCTCGGACCTGACAGCAGCCGCTACAGCACCAGAGAGCCGGAGACACCAAGGAGCTGTTGGGGCTGCCTTTAGCTGTTCATCCCAGCAAGACGAACGACGAACCCGGGATCCACGTACCCCCCTGAATCGGAGTGTTGGAAGTAGCCCAGGGGATCCAAATATAGTTCGACTGCATTGCTGACTGACAGCCAGCCAGTTTGTTGTGCTGGATTCCCCGCTGACCCAGTTGCGGACCACTCCGCCACTGTTAGGGCCTGAGCTGGGACCTGGTGGATTCGGGTGGGCCCGGGTTGCCCTACCTCCTGCAACCCCACCCAGGGGTGGCAGGCTTCCCACTCTAGGCCAAAAGGCCAGCATTTGTCAGCGGTCTGCCAGAGACAGGACCCCTGACTGTTTGGTGCCTCGCCCTGCCTGAGGGCCTGGGCTTATAGACATTGCCGCTGTGCCCTGACTGCAGGCCAGAGCCCATTAATTGTTTGGTGCTCCGCCCTGTCGGAGGGACTGGGCTCTGAGGTTACTGACTGCTCTACCCAGCTGAGTGGCATGGGCCCCGGTGCTAATTCCCCCTCAACTGTGCCCCTCCAGAGGCCTTGTAGAGAGGGAGCATGGCTTCCCTACCAGATGGACAGCCGCAACCGCCCTACAAGGAGTTTGTCACAGACTTAGAACTAAATAGAATATGGAATATTAAGATGCTCTCATTAAAGATTGCTCTGGGGTGTAAGAGTATAAAAAAAAAAAAAGTCAATGAACGGTTACTAAGGGAGGTGGATCTGACACTAGAAATGATAAAATGTATATGTCATGCAGCAGAACAGCAAAACAAACACAGATAAAAACCCTAGAGCAGTATTTACGAAATGGTGCATCATGGGAAGGGTCTAGGTGAGTTGCATGTTCTAACCCCCTTCCCCCTCTAAGTTCCCCTGGGAAGCAGGCTCCACAGCAGCATCATGGAGAAAGCACCTCCAGGCAGAGGTGAAAGTAAGCTGGTACGCCCTGGTACGGCGTACCGGCAAGAGCCGGTTTGCCGTTCCTGGGCAGCGTGGCTTCCCCAGGGGGCAATTTAAAGGGCCTGGGGCTCCCAGCAGGGGCTGGAGCCCCAGGCCCTTTAAACTGCCACCAGAGGCCCACTGCTGGAGCCCTGGGGTAGGGCTGCGGGGCTCTGGAGGCTATTTAAAAAGTCTGGGGCTCCTGCTGCTTCTACCACCCCGGCCCTTTAAATAGCTGCCGGAGCCCCACCGCCACTACTCCAGGGCTCCGGCGGCTATTTAAAGGGCCGGGGCGGTAGAAGCAGGGGAGCCCTGGGCCTTTTAAATAGCCCCCGGAGCACAGGGATAGCAGGGGGCTCCAGTGGCTATTTAAAGGGCCAAGGGCTCCAGCTGCCTCTGCTGCCCTGTTCCTTTAAATAGCCGCGGGAGCCCCGCTGCTTCCCCAGGGCTCCCGTGGCTATTTACAGGGCCGGGGCGGTAGAAGTAGGGGAACCCCGGGCCCTTTAAATAGCCCCCGGAGCCCCGGGCTGCTGCTGCTACACCGGTGGAGGGGGCACTTACCTTACAGGGTGGGCTGGGGCTGGCTCTGACTCCCTCAGCCATGCCCCTTCCGCCGTAGGCCCCGCCCCTTCCGGGGGCCAGAGCTGGCCCCAGCGTACCGGTAAGTCACTGGACTTACTTTCACCCCTGCCTCCAGGGTTCGCGCAAAGCAGGAACAGGATGCTGATGCTGCCCAGGGGAAGTGCGAGCACAGGAGGGAGCACTTCTAGGACATGTGCGGGGTGGAGACAGGCTTCTGACCATCTGCTTGCTGGCTCTGGCTGCTTCCTCTGCGTCGCTGCTGTCTAGATCTCACTCTCACTTCCTCCAAGCAGCAGGCAGTGGCAGTAGCAAGGAGAAAGTGCGAGCGAGTGTCAGCAGCAGCCTTGTAGCAATGTGCAGCCTGGACAAGGGAGAGAGAGGCCAGCTGGGGCTTCAGGAAGGGGCAGGGCTGGGAGACTCAGAGCAAGTGGGCTGGGACCAGAGCCAAGCAGGGGCCTTGGGGTCTGGGCTGGAGGGCTGAAGTGGGGACTGGGGGCTGGAAAGATGAGGGAGAGCAGAGGGCTGAGAATGTGAGGGGGAGGGAGCAGAGGTAATGGTGGGTCCCCAAAAAAGAGAAAATGCAGTTGGTGGGTCACCTTAGTCAAAAGTTTGGGAACCACTGATTTAAAGCATATCCTGACATCAGCTCCAGTGC
Organism: Platysternon megacephalum; assembly: GCA_003942145.1. Lineage (NCBI taxonomy): Eukaryota > Metazoa > Chordata > Testudines > Platysternidae > Platysternon > Platysternon megacephalum. The sequence goes on from QXTE01000024.1 coordinate 5,758,952, forward strand.
TGCAATTTTTGACCCATTGAAAGATATCCAAACCCTCAAAAGGAGAGTTGGGAGCAGTACACTTATAGTATGCCTAGTAAGGAATCTGTTTGTCAAAATATTTCCTGAATCTTTTTGTTGTCTGTATTTTTACAGACAAACTTGCTGACAAGCATTTTGAAATAAATTACCAAAATATTTGAAACTGGCGTGATTATATTGTATTATTTTGACAAATAAAATGTGAATTTTGCAGTTTTAAAATATTGTGAGCAAAATTTTTAATTTTTTTTGGCACAGAATTCCCCCAGGAGTAATGTGGAATAATTATAGTGAAGAACTTGCTCAGAAAAGCAATGGATGCAAAGAAGATCCATATTTAGTGTCACTCGACTACACCACTGTAATGTGGAAAGTCACCAGCTGAACTCCTCTTCAATGTGTATAAATACTCAATTACCATATATGGGACAAAAACAAAGGATGATTAAGGAGTCTGATAGCAAAGAAAAGACTGGGAAAATACAATCAGACAAAATGTTACAATAAAGGGAACAAGATCTTTTCCACAGTTTAAAAAACAAAGACTCGGTGAGAATGGGGCAAAATGGGCACTGGCCAGTCAAAGCTACAGTAATGAAAGAAGAGTCGCTTTTTCATACTCAGTGATCACAGATGAAGGCAAAACCTCACAAAGGAATCGGAAGCATCTGCTCAAGATACCTGACAACTTGGCTGAGACAAGTGAAGTGAAAGCAATTCACGAACTGACCCTGTTATTGACCATGAGGCCGAACAGACTGTTACAGACAAGGATTTGCCTAAAGGGAGTTTGCAATCCTGCAAATTGGGAAGATTGCTGAAACATAGGCGCCGACTATGTGAGTGCTCCAGGGCTGGAGCACCCATGGGAAAAAAATAGTGGGTGCTTCCCCCTCTCCCCCCAGCGCCTCCCTTCTTCTGGCAGCCCCGCCGCTCAACTCTTCCCCCTCCCTTCCAGCGCCTCCCGCCCACTGTGATCAGCTGTTTTGTGGCATGCAGGAGGTGCTGGGAGGGAGGGGGAGGAGCGGGGATGGGGCACACTTGGGGGAAGGGGTGGAACTGGGTGGGAAGAGGCAGGAGAGGGGTAGAGCAGGGGCGGGAAGAGGCGGGGTGGGGGCTTGGGGAAAGGGTTCGGGTGGAGGTGGGACCTGTGTGCTGAAACACCCTCAGAGACTGATTGAGACATGTTAGGGTTGTGTTTAAGCAACCTGAAGAGTTAAGTCAGTTATTGTATTTTGTAGTAGTGCAATGGTTTAATTTAATAGTGCTTCAGTTCAGTCAGGAAATTCTAAAAAAGGGAAAATGTGCAATAGAATAAGTCCTCCACAAAGTATAGAGCAAGGGTCGGCAACCTTTGGCACACGGCTCGCCACTGGGAGCTGCGATCGGCCGAACCTGCGGACGCTGCAGGTAAACAAACCGGCCCAGCCCGCCAGGGTGCTTACCCTGGCGAGCCGCGTGCCAAAGGTTGCCAACCCCTGTTCTGGATGCTGTCTTTGGTTTCCTGGAACACTTCCCAGTGTACTGTTGCCAGCCTTGGTGATTTTTCACCAATTTGGCTACTTCTGAAAGGGCTCAGAGACAAAAAAAAATCTTCAATCTGTGAAGCTTTTTCAGCTATGGATTATGACTTGTGATGAAATCTGGGCGATTCAGACACTGCCTGTCTCACTGATTCACAGGTGGCCTTTCAGAATGAGCAGCCACCCAGGGGCATGTTAAGCTGGGCAGGGAGGCAGGGTATAAATCTGCAAGCAACCCACGTGCATGAGTGGTGGCTGCTGCTGTGGCACCTCTATGGAGTGTACTGGCCCAGCGGCTCCCAGCATCTGTTGCGGGCAGCATTTTTTGCCCGTTCCCCCCTGAACTATTGCTGCCCCCACTCTGTGCCCTCCCTGCCCCTTGGGCAGCACAGCAATGGTGAGTGAGGGTGAGGGGCTGAGCGGGCCAAAGCCCCCAGCCTCATTGGAGTCTTCTGTTCTGTGATATCGGGCACCCTCTCTTGTCTGGCCTGTGGCAGGAAACAAAGAGCCAGCCAGGCAGCGGAGAGAGGGTGGCGGGGGGATGCAGAGGCTGCAGCCACAGGTATGGGGAGGAATAGGAAGCAGCAGCAGCCTAACCTAACTTCAAGGGGGGTGTAATGGAGCATCTGCCCCACTCTGGGCTCTCAGGGGTTAATAGAGCCCTTGGGAGGCTGTGCAGGAGGCAGCCAATCAGGCTGGCCCATATAAGAAGGCTGCAGAGCAGAGCAGAGCAGCTTCAGTCACTCCCTGGAGCTTGAGGAGGGAGGAGGACTAGCTGCCTTGCAGGCTGAAGGCAGCAAGCACCCTGGATAGAACAGTGCTACAGGCAGAGACGCGGGGAGCTAAATGCAGCTCCTGGCACGCAGTAGGGATGGGCAGGCTGAGGCCTGAGGCAAGGGCAAAGAGGGTGCTGGGGCCATGGGGAAGTGGCCTAGGGAGATCTACAGAGGCATTGGAGGGGATGCAGCAAGTGGCAGCCATCTACAGGGTGCCTGAGCCAAAACCCAAAGTAGTGGATGAGCCTGGGTCTCTTCCCCTCTCTCTCTCCCCCCCCCTTGCTGCTGAGGGAACTGGCTGGGCCATTGGACTGCAGTACATTCCCCTGGAAGAGGGGAGCACAGAGTGACACGGGGCCAGGAGCAGAGAGGATGGTGGGTGAGACACCACCAGAAGAAGGTGCACTGACTAGCAGAGCTAATCTCCAGGACAGCCAGCAGGAGGTGCTGCAGTGGTGAGTGAACCCTGTCACAGGGGCCTCTTGCTCTCTGAGTCAGGGAGAGTATTACTGCTGGGGTGGGAGGGCAGAGCATATTGCTGCTCCGGGGAGAGCAGGGGAAGAGGGTTACTGCTGGTGGGGAGGTGTGGAAGGAGCAATATTGCCAATCTCTGCAATTTTTAGGCTATTTTTTTGCAGATGATTGGCAAAACCTCAAGCTTTGAGGTTGGCAACACTTGCTGTGGGGCAGCAACAAAGAAGCCTAGGAAAAGGCAGTCACAGGCTACAGCTACACAGAGTGCTAGAAAGATTTGTTATCTCATATCTGTACATGGTTCCTGTTCATAGTAAAGTGTTTATTTTGAAACCATGCTGCTTATCAGAAAAATTGTTTCCTTTTCTGTGGTTCATAATCTCTTTAACCGCCAAAGTAGTCCAAGGAAGGCAGCCCCCTGCACAAAGTGTGTACCATTGCTGGAGATTCACAATCTGTGCTAATTTTTGCTCTCACTTGCTCATTGAATCACAATGTGTTTATGTGACACCAGAATTTGGCCTAGAAGCTTGAACTCAGGTCTTGGCAGATTAAAAGTCTCTCAATTCACTTTTATGGAATTCAACATAGAATTGGAATTTTTGACCCTATGCTAAACTTCAGAAAGCAATTACATATTGTAAATTAAAAACTGATTTTCATGGCTGAGCATTTGTCAGTCATCCACTGACTATACACACCTCAGCTGAGTTGAAGGTATGAATGCATAAAATGACTAATTAATAAATGTGCACCTCTCTTGTGTAATGATGCTTAGACAACTTCTTCTTTAGAGTCAAGCTTTTTAAAAATGTTGCTCTACACACAGACTTAAAAAATAAAATAAAAGATGCATTTAATTCATTTTTTCCCCATAGGATATCAGTCATCAGCAATAGAACTCAATACCTCTACAGTTGTCCCAGTAGCTAGAGTAGTAGTATTTAAGGCAATGTGCTGAATTCTCAGCTGGTAGAAACTGGTCTAACTGTTTCTGAGCAAATAGTGATATAATTACATTGGCTGAAGAGACTTGCAGTCTGCTAAGCTGATTTACTGTAGCTAATAAATCACTATATCAATCAATCCAGTGCCTGCTTCATGACTGGCAAATGCCAACACAATGGCTGGCTCTGTTTGCTTTGCAGTGACAGTAGTTCATAAGGAAAACATTTGTATATCATTTGTTTGACTCCTTTGACACTTTTGAGGATTTTTGTTACGCTTATGTCAGTCTCCAGATCTATGGGATAATTGAGTCTACTGGATATTTGAGTTGTAAATTGAGAGTATTGAGTCAGAATAGTGGAATCAGTTGAGAGCAGGAATTGCTGACTATGTAAATTTTACAAGGCTATATAAATGTATCTTAAAATAATATACAAAGCCTAGACTTTTATAATGGTCAATCATTACATTTTGATTATAAAATTAGTGAATGGAACCTTTATCGTGGGATCTGAGTCTGGAGGAATGTATAACATTTTTGGAAAATACTTGTTTAAAATATTTGACAAAAAGCTCGAGCTATTACAAGCTGATAGCACTGGGATGATTGTGTTGGAACACAAACTTTTCTAGATCTATAAAGGAATGCATTTATATATTAGTGTTGTGCATGATATATACTAGAATGAAGTACGGAAACAAAAAATGGCAGCAACAATAAATGAATTGTGGAAAGAGTCTGATTCTCCAGTCTGTTAAACCAGTTTTAAGCTGCTGGGCTAACTCAAGTCAAATGACTGAATTCTCAACTGGTGTAAGTTGACTTCATTGAGGTCCATCATTGTAGCAGCACCAATTTACACCAGCAAAGAATTTGAGCCAATGATTAGAAAAGGGCCAAAGTAGACAAAGCAGTAGAAAATGTACTGTAGTGTATTCTCCTGCTAATGCAGGATGCTTTCTAACAGGTCATCTTCATGTCTATTAATAAAAATAGATGAGTGAGTGTTAAACAGAGACTGACCTGGTTGAAAATAATGCTATGGATTTCAGGGTGGATTTAATTTAAATCATTTAAATAACTAGTCAGGAAGACTCGATTTAATCATGGATTTCTACATAAAAGTGCATTCTTGTTGGTTGTTATAACCTTAATACATATTCTTCACAACTCAGAGATAGATGTGGGTTTCATTTTTAGAAGGTACACACTATACACTTTAAAAGTGATTTATTTTGAAAACTTTTCAGATTAGTTTTACAGCTATATCAGAAAATGAATGATTATTTCATTTACCAAAGGTAACTGAAGCAGATATTTATGAAGTCATTGGGAGTGAACTATCTCCAATTCAACAGGTTAATCATTAATATTTGGAGGATTTTCTTGCCATGCTGTATTAGGAGGAGAACATCACCAGACAAACATTTAAATTTTTTTACTTAACTAAAACAACAACATTATATATTCTGGATTTTTTCTTTAACAGCAAACATATAATATTTTAACAAAACAAGCATATGAATTTTTGAATTTAGTTAAACATTCAAGTTTTTTAAAATCAGGTTTGTTTTTGTTAATTGTTTACTAAAATAGTTAAATGAAATATTTAAAAAACAAAAACAAAAATGAAATAGCCTATGTCAGCCAGGTCAACATGAGAAACTTAAAATATTAGCTTCTGCAACTAACTCCGTCGTCTTCACCTTCATTTTCCTGTTTGTTCATAACCTGGAAAAGAAAAACAAGCGTTCCTGCTTTTTTTGGGTCCAAATGATTTCTCAATTTGGAATGGATTAGTCCAAAGGAAGAAAATAGTTTTTCTACACCAGCAGAAGAAGCTACTGCTATTAAAAGTGAGGTTATCACTTCAACAGTCTCTGAATCCAAGTGCTTAAGTGACTTCCACCAGTGCACTGGTATGACTTTCTTTAAAACATCATCAGCAAACATATATTTCTTGAATGGTTCCCCTTAGCGCTGAAGTTTATTATAGTTGGCATTATGGAGGGATGATTGCTGGATTCCATGTCATAGCCAACTGCTCTTCAGCAGTTAAGGTTTGACCCTGGTACCGAGTATTGAGAAAGTGCTTGTCCCATTCATTTTTTAATGCTTGTAATTTAACTCTGTCATTGCATATTTCTCTTAAGATCTCACTCAGTTCCTTCCAAATTTCAACAGTGTCATCAATAAAACAGCTACTTCCCTGCATTTTGTTTGAGGCTATAGAAATAGGCTTCAGGGCACTCAGCATGTGTTCAACATTTCTCTTAAGCCCAATGTTGAGAACTCTGGCTGTGACAGTGCCATCTATTCTTTTACGATTTTGTTCACAAACTGTCATCAAATGAGGCCAGTTCTTGATATAGTGCTCAAAACAGTCCACTACTGAGTTCCGTCATCTTGTGGGAGTGTTAGCTTGGTTCCTCCCACTTTTTTCAGAGCAGCTGTTGCAAAGTGGTTGTTACGGAAGTATTTTGCAATTTCAACAAGATTAACCTTTATTTCTGGAACACTGAAGTCTTTGGCTAGCAGGTGCATCAAATGAGCACTGCAACTGTATGGGACTCTCTTCTAAATAATTTCTTCTCACCTTGAATACATTTGCAGCATTGTCTGTGACCAAGCTGTGTATTAGACATTTGAATTTTTTTTCACAGTTTGTTACAGCTTTTACTGCTACTTCTTGTAAGTATTCTGCTGTGTGTGCATTTCCTGATGTATCAATTGTTTCTGTAAGGAAGACATTCCCTTCTGTTGTCATACAAGCACATACAACAGGATCATTGTGGACATTGCTTCACGCATCAAGACTCAGGCTAACAATTTTACCCTCTAGCCTTTTGCACACTGCTCAATTTCTCTTTCATACACTTTATTCAGCAATTTGCCTGCAACATCTGCTCTGTTGGATGGACTATATCCTGGTCTTAATGACTGAACCATGTTAATGAAGTGTGGGTTCTCAATCATGCAGAAGGGAGAGTTTGTTGCATAAACAAACTGGGCAATTTTTTCATCATTACCTCTTTTTGTAATTTGCTGGTTCTTATCAGAAACTTATCTATGGCTGTTTCTGGATGGAGATTTTTTTCTCTTTTTGCTACAGGTGATATACTGTGGCTATGGGACATACATGATGTGACTGAAACACTATCGCTGGCAGAGAACTATGAAACTATAGAAAATAATGGTGATCTTGAAGGTGGATAGTCTTCAGAATCCTGTATTTGAGGATGGATTCTCCTAAACAAAATAAGTCAATGCAGTTATTTAATTATCATACTGCTCATTTAGTATTCATTGCATTCAGTGACACTCGGTACTACTTTAAAGGTGAAATTGTAAAAGGAAGAGCTGCCTATTTCAGCTATTTATTTTTTATCACAACTGCATCTAAAATGATAGTACCATAGAGGAACAACTATATTTTTTGCTCAAACATAAGAATAGTCCAGAAGGAAGACAGGCAGTCCTTAAGAAAGAAGTATGAAATAAAAAAGTTTACCAACCTGAAGATCCTGCATGTTCAGACATGTTCCTTTCATAAACATCAACACAGCTTCCTCCTGAGAAGGAACACTTCTCATGATGTTTCATTCGGGCAACCAGGCCTTGCATTGCTTTGTTGCACTGTTTGCATTTTGCATGCATGCCTGTCTTACCCAGAGGTAGAGAAACTTCATTAAAATGTTCCCAAACTGGGTCTCTTTTATGGCCTGCTGCCATTATAGGTTTTCCTTTCTAGTGAGAGAATGGTATGGTAGATCTCAAATCAATGAAGGCTAAACTGAGAGACCTCAAGACTTCTGGAATATGCTGCTCAGACAGTTTCACTTTTATTTCTACTGCCTGTCCCTCCCTTCTCACATTATCTCCAGACGACGACTTCTTGTCCAGACCTATTCCGCCCCCAACAATCTTCTATTCATTGAACTTTTTGAAACTTTGCACTTTCAGGGGGTTAAGGGATTGACTCTGTGTACACAAATTTGCAAAGGAACAATAGGGTTGAGGTCTGTTATTTCTCACCTGTTTGTTTATTTTAAAACATTTTTGCCATTAACAAGCATGTTATCTCTGGAGACACAAATCCACAGTTTGAGAACTGCAAAACTAAGCATCTCTGATGGTATCTTCTAGACCAGTGGTCCCTGCCATGGCGCCCGCCAGGGCATTTATGTGCGCCCGCCTAGTGCCCAGCAGGGGAGAGAAGCCGCGGCCCCGCGCCGGGGACAGAACTCCAGGGCTGCAGGCTGCGGGCGCCGGTGTTCTCGGTCCCTGGCAGGTGCGGGGCCCACCTAGTGCCCAGCAGGGGGGAGAAGCCAGGGCCCCGCGCCTGCTGGGGACAGAGTACTCCGGGGCTGTGGGCGCCAGTGTTCTCTGTCCTCGCGGCTTCTCTCCGGCTTCTCTCTTCTCTCTCGAGTCATATATTATGTAATATTAAATATGTTTTTCATATTATTTAATGTACAAATACAAAATAAGCCTTGAAAAATTGTTGGCGCCCGCCACACTCTTCTGAAAACATGAGTGTGCTACTGGCCGCAAAAAGGTTGGGGACCACTGTTCTAGACTGAGCACTGAGTCCCATTGTGTAGATAGAAAGATTAACTTAAATCTATACAGAAGCCCCTGGAACTCCATAAGGTTGGGTCCCTAATCCATGAACTATTGGAACTCATTTACAAAACTTCTTAAACATTACATGAATATATTGTCTCGTACTATAGAATTTATAATCCCTATTCCATGATGAAACATTATAGCTCAAAGATATATCTTAATTAAACCTATCTTTAGGTTTAGATATGCTTTTTGCGGGAGAAAAACTTTTTTATAAAAAAAATCAGATTTAAATTTAAAAAAATCCCTTTTTGTTTTTTTGTGTTTTTTTTTAAATCCTTGCTTTTTATCCACCCTGATGGATTTACTCCCTAATCCTCTGCCATTGACTCCCTGCTGCTGTACCCAGTAGCGGCGCCAGCTTTTTCGCTGCCCTAGGCGGCGGAAGGTCCCACCCCCAAAATTACACCGACGACCGGGGCGCCGGCGCCCCCCAAATGTTTGTGTCCTAGGCGACCGCCCTGGCTGTACCAGAGGAGGGGCAAAGAGACCAGCCTTTAGTGATCCACCATTCCTCCCTCTATCTCTTGAGGCTGCCACTGCTCCCAAGAGAAAATGAACATAAAGACCTGAACCTGTGAATTGCTGAGCACCTTGTGGAAAGTGCTGACCACCCTTCTCTCACGCTGAATCAATGATAGTAAGGGTGCTTAGCACCTCACAAGATTTGGCTCGAAGAGCATAGAGAGCTGCACTCCCCTCCAACACTACCAGTGCTACCTAGTCTCCAAATAGCTGCCATCAGACCCTGATCCAGCTGCTGCTGTCAGGAGAGAACAAAGGTGGAGGGTGTCAGGCTGTAAGCATTCTAGTAACGTGCTGGGTTTTTTTTTTCCTGGCATTATTTATTATTATTCTTAAATCTAGCAAATGGGCAAATATTCCTTTTTGTTTTCTGATTCCAGAAGACCAAGAAAAATCACTCTGGATATTTTTTTAAGCAAAGAAAAGGTCACTCATGGAAAATATATTGATCACAAATGTTTGATTGAAACCCTCTTTAATGAAGGAACGTAGGGCATTTTACTGGCTTCTGTGTTAAAGACGTTGCTGGGATTCTTTTCTCTATCAAGTCTGAGGAAGTCCTATTACGAGTTCTAGCTAAAGCACTGGTCTGCTCAGACCACAAATCAGACATGATACAATCTTCAGTAAACTGGCTAGGTATTCAAGCTAATGATCTACAATAAACCACAGCTCCTATTTCAGAAAATAAATGAGTTTTCAAAAAACAACCTCTCTTTTTATACACAAACTAATTTCCGGATTCAAGGTAGATTGGCTTGAGGAGGAAACTTGAGTTTAGAAAATATTCAGAGGAACCTTACATTTTGTTAATTTTCCTCTTAGGCCAGAGGAGTCCATTTTGGATATGAAGTCCTATTTATGGTAAATTATTAAACTGTACAGCAAAAAAGTTCCCACTGTTGATGTAGGATTTAATTTCTTATTTCCGCATAAGAACTTTTCTGAGTAGCAAATCAGGATGAGCTTTCTGTTGTGAAGAGTGGTAAGATCTCGAATGAAATCCAGCTCCATGGTAGTCAATGAAAAATTTTTGTTTGATTTAAACAGAGCCAGGATGTCACTCCTAGATTTGGTGGATGTTGTTGTTTTCTATTTTAGTTTCTGAGTGTTCAACAAAATCTACCTTGGAATCTGTAGTGCCATTCAGGTATCAGTTGCAAATAGCACAACTTTGACCCATCTACCATTTATTACTATGTTTGCGGTGTTGCCAACTCATAGTTTTATGACAATTGATATTTGGTGTTTTCATTAAAGTCATGCTCCTAATTATGTGAAAATCTTAGCTTTAATTTAAAATGCTATGCTACGAATATCATTTCTGGAGACGAGTTTTGCCTGTTTTTCTGTCCACTAGAATACCTATAAACAGGTCACAATTTTCTTTAACATGTCAACATTTTCAAAATTATTTCACAAAGATTTTTTTTAATTCTCTATGAATTCCAGATCAGAACTTGTGAGCTGCTTAGTTGTGATTGGTCATATAGGTCACATGATAGTTTGTATTTCCTGAATGATGAGCATAAATCAGCTTTCTATTGTAAATTCTTGCAGAAAGCAAATTTTCACAGAAAATGAATACATAAAGTGTGAGAACATGACTGATACAAATTGGTTTAGAAATTAGAATGAATATTCAAGAAGGTTTATTTTACAATGTTAACCCAGTTCTAGTGATAACTTATGATCCTGAGGCTTACAGCTACCTTAGAGCAGGTGCTATATGATCTTGTGGGATACGCTTATTGCAAGTAGACTGCCAAAAGTTTAACCTACTTTTACCAGATATGTAAAGCCCTGTAGTAATCACTGATCAATTTTTATAGGTTCTCCTCCTGCTTCTACCTCAAAGTGATCACAGAAATCAATACTATAAATCTTTAAACTATTCTTAATTACATTCTAGTGTGAATTAATGCCCCTTCTTTGCAAAAGTCTTTAATCCTCCTTTAAATTAATCAGAGCACAGAACAGATTTTCAGAAACTCTGGCAGAAGTCCACAACAGGGAAATATTTTTTTTCTAAAATAGGTCATTGGCCAAAAGAGCCTGTACATCAGGGACCCACAGCTGAAGACAGACCCTGCCCATTGCCCTTAGCTGATCAGCTAATGAAGAATCCAGCAGGCACAGTCTTAAACCCTGCAGGGGTACTTGTTCCCTGGCTGCTCAATAGTGTTCCATGGTGGCTACAGCTGTGTTTCTGGGCCTGATACCTGCTCTCAGCTCATCACCCTCACTCCAGACCCCTGTTCCCACTTCCTGCTCCTTGTCCTTGGTTCTACTCCTGGTTTCCGACTCCTGGTTCCTGCTCCTGCTCTGGCTCTAGCTTGCTCCCTGGACTTGATGACTTGGCCACTAGACCTGGCTACCTCCATTTCAACCATTAAGACAGCTGCCCGCTTTGACCAATGAGAGGTTGCCCATGGCCTAGTTTTTGCAGTATTAATATTGAAACCATTAATTACGATCAGGTGTACTGTATATAATACCTCCAGTATGTCCCCTGACTTGAGAAAGCAACAGTAAACTGTCAAAATGTTAGGAGGCAGATCTCTCTCTTTTGGAAAACAGACCAAACTGCTTGGGATCCTCCCTGGAAGAAAAAAATTGAGACTGGTTGTGACGGGATCCCTGGGCTACAACCTAGAACTGGGGAACCGCTGTTTCCCTCAACTCTCCAGCCTGGGATGTCTCTCACAGTGCTTTGCTAGTGACAAGCAGCAAATCCCTCCAGGTGCTGTTATCATTCAGTACAACACCATGTGAAGCCTCACACCCAGCCAGATTGCATGAATGCTCCCATAGCCACTCATGAATCACCAGCCAGAAAGGTACCAGCCAATTCCACCCACAGCTCCCCAGCCTTGCATCCCAGAACTGTACTGTCTTGCCCTTGTCAGAAGCCTGACCAGTGTAAGTTTATTACCCAGTCCATCCCTCCCTTGTTATGGAGAGGACATACAAAAGCCATTGTAAACTGAGCTGAGATTTCCCAAGCACTTCAACCAAAACACACTGTTTTTAGGTAAAATATAAAACAGCTTTAACTACAGAAAGATAGATTTTAAGTGATAAGTGGTAGGCACAAAAGGTCAGAGATAGTTACCAAAGAAAATAAAAGTGCACAGTCTAAATCTTAAATCTGATCACACTAGGCAGTATTTCGACCAAGCAATTTTCTGGATGTTACTGTTCTTAAAACACAGGCTTCCCTTTTTAAGCCTGGGACCAGTCTCCTCAGTTGAAGTCTGTCTTCCCAGCATTCTTATTGCTTTGAGCATAGGTGGGGGAGGAGAAAGGCAAAGATATGATGCCACTGTCCCTTATTTTATACCCTCAGTCCATGTGCCTGGAAAATACTAGCCCAGACATGTCCTGGTGGCAGGGCCGGCGCTCCCATTAGGCGACCTAGCCGGTCGCCTAGGGCGCTGCTATTTTGGGGGCGCCTCCGCCCCCGCCGCCCGCAGAAGCTTCGGGGCGGGGCCTGCCGCCGCCTAGGGCGCCGGCAAAGCTGGCGCCGCTACTGCCTGGTGGGCTTTGCTGAGGTATAGAGTTGAGCAGTCCCCATTGTGTGGTGCTTGTGCAAGCATCACTTAATTGTTTATCCCTTGTTTACAACTCCCTTACTGATTAATGGTCACTTAACACCCTCCTGGGAATGGATCACTGCCTTTGTAGTAGAGACTCTGAAACTTACAGCAAAATCTCATAACTTCATACACACTAGCAATATTCATATTTGGACAGAACAATGGGTTTCAGCAGATCATGCCCTTTCATATGATAACTTACATGTCATACTGTGTATGAAATGTAGCATAATTATATGATGCGTGAATAGGGAAGTTCCAGGGTGCTGTTTCAAGATAGAGTGCCACGCTGGTCAGCCAGAGAAGGATATAACAAATGAGCAACAGTATCAGAAGAATGCAGTTGGTCAGTTTTTATCCCTCCGAAGGACAGATGAAGAACTGGTTGCTTTAAGCCTCAGAAGTAGGTTTCTGATGGCATGACACATACCATTTCCAAATCCTAAGGTCCACAGCAAGGTTTGACCTAATACTTCCAATTTACTGAGTTCATTGTTTTAATTCTTCTTTTTCTGCTGTAACCGACACAGTGGCACTGCTGTGCAGTCATTTCAGCATAACCTCCATTAGAGTGCTCTGGCTAAACAATGTACCAGGTTGTGAACACCCAGCAAATCACACTGCTACAATTCAGAACTCATTTAAAGGAGTAAATGACATCACCTGATCCATAGACAGCATGTGGGGTGGGCAGTTCTCAGTGAGAGGAGCCCTTTAGAGGATGGATAAAGATCGATAAAATCATTGTATGATGTGACAGTAGTATCACATTAAGAGTAATCTTGGTGACAAAGTTTAAATTTAAACTTTGTTAAATTTTAGGGTCAGAATTAGATAATGTACTAAATTAGAAGCCAAAGATAACCTTGAAGTCATCCAGTATCAAAACGTCAATAGCCAGAATCTTCAAATAGAAATCATTTGTTTTATGGGGGAAGGAAAATTTGTACCATTTAAAAATGAAGGACAAGCAGAAAATATTAGGATAGGGCCATACTGTAAGGAAAGACAAATTAAAGAAGTAACCAGTTCCCTCTCTCTGTGCTCTTCTTCAAAAAGAATGGGAACTATAGATTATTCACAGGAACAACATACTCTAAAAATTGCCTGACCAGGCTACTCTTACTACAAGTTCTCTTAAAGTCAAGAACAATATTTAACCAGGGGTTCATGCAACTTCTGCCACCAAAATCCTATGCACAGGGCATCAGTGGTAAAAAGTTTTACCACTGGAGGTTGGAAAATAGCCAGAACCTCCCCCACCTATCCCTCAGGAGGCTGAGGGTCAGCTGAAACATGGTGGAAGGATTGCTATGGTAAGTGGTGAGCCAATGCATCCTCCTCAGCAGTGCTGAGCCATAACGGTCTCTCCTGCGAGTGCCCTGACTGTAATCTAAAGTTACGCTGCATGAGGACAATGGTAGTTAAAACTGCCACTGATCTCCCACTTCCCTGGGTGAAGCCATGCTGGGATGCAGAATGCCAGGCAGACACAGGAAGGTGTAACATAGGTTCGGTGAATCTGTCCAACATCATTATATTCCGGTTCTTATCCTGTGCCCATAACCATGGTATCTGAGCCCCATCCAGTGCATTAAGTGACATGTCTTTCACTTGTGGCTCTTTCAATCTTTATTTTCTTCCCCAACCCAGGGGGGGAAATTGCATGTGGATTTTTAAAATTATTTTTATTTTTGTGCAGTGTGTTATTGACGGTAAGGTCTTGCACTTGAAATGGAAACTGATGAGGTTTGTGGGGATCTGTTTAACCTTGATAAAATGTTTCACTTTATGAAATGTTTTAATGTTGAGCAGAGACCTGTTGATAGAGTGGCACAGGGCAGGCTGGCCCTTTAAGGGAGTTGGGCTCAGCCCCACCTGCAGCCCCAGATGATGGGCACTGAGGCGTCTGACATGAGGCAGTCTGCTGTGGTTGGGAGTGGAGGGTGATATTTGCAGGAAATTGAGAGAGAGAAGGAGACCTACACCCCTCTCAAGGGGTAGGAAGGTACTTGTGCTGTAAACTCATATGGATGTTAGAAAGTGCTCATAGGCAGTCTGTAGTGGGAAGAAACTGAGTGAGAGAGAGGCAAACATGCAGAAAGCCCCAGAAGGAAATGTGAAAAAGGCCTAGCGACAGGCTGGGTTAGGAAGTGGTCCAGAAAGATGAAGCAAGTTGGACCTTCGTTTGCTACAGGACTGGAACCCAGCAGAGTAGAGGAAAGGCTTAGGTTTCTCTATAGGCCCACCAAGGCAGGTGGTGTGAAGATCTGACATGGAGGGTGACGAACTAGTGAGCTTGGAGTTGGGCTGCAAGATTCATGTATTGGACTTTTGTTTCTCCTGAAGGGGTGGGCCTTGGTGAGTGATCCAGCAGCACTGGGAGCTAGAGAAGTATTTTGGGAAGACATCAAGTTGACCAGAGTGGGGAAACTGATTCAGGTGTCTGTCTGGATGTCAAGAGAGCTAAGGTGGTTGTCTCACAGACCCATATGAAGTTTGTTCTGTGTATATATAATTGCTTTTTACATTATTTGATGCAAGAGAAATCTCTTCAACTGATCCCAACTTTTGAAAAATGCTTCCCATTAATCTTACAGAAACATTTTGCTTATAGAGATTGTAATCTGAATCCTGACACTAATACTAATAATTTGTCATAGTTATGCAAGGCGTTTTACAAGAGGCAATAAAAGTCCCTACACTGAAATTACACCCTGAAATAAAACTAGAATAGAAAGATAATGCAGTTGGGACTGGGGTGACTTCTACCCCCATTCATGCCTGAGTGAAAAATCTGGCCCTTAGCATGTGACTTCTCTAACTCAATAAGAGAATAAAAAATAAAGTGGGGGAAAAATAGGCCAACAGTTGTGCAAGAAGCACAGTTTTCCCTGCTGAATGCTATTTGTTAGCAGCAAAAAGCATGCTGCTGAGAGACATGAATAGCATGTTACATTTTTAAAGAATAGTGTGCAGCAGGTAATCTGTGGTGGGGGTTTTTGAGTTATATCGTGTAGAACTATGCTACAGGAGGACGTGGGTGGCTTACAACATGTTATTTATATGCTTGAGAGCACTTGATAAGAGACAGTTATTAGGTCTAAGTCCTTCAGAGAGCTCTTAGAATCATAATGTCTCAAGTTTAACACAAAGAGATGCAGCAGAGCAGGGAAAGGATTCATGAAGGCTGTGGTATGCTCTATTGGCGTTACTTTTTTTTTAAAGTTCTTATTTGCTAATGTTTTGCAAGAAAGTTTATAGCAAAGACTAGTAAGCCAAAAGCTTTCCCCCAGGGTCTCTGAAAAGCACTTTGTTTTCATGATCTGCCCTGGTTTCTGGTAGCTTTTCTTATAATTTTAGGTGGCAACAAAAACATCTGAAACTGATTGTTCAGTTGGGCTCTGTAGCCTTCATTGGTTATGGTATTGAATAACACTGATAACCCCTTTCAAACTCCAGTATTAGACAAAAATCCAATCTCCATAGCTACTCCAGTATTTAAAACATGAGGGCTAACACGATCATGTGAGCCAGCATAATTGTTGGAGGCTTGCAGCGCATGTGAGAAACAATTACCATATTTAATCAGGTGTACCTTTACTAAAAGTCTTATCACCTAGAAAACCTCACTTAAAACAGCCACGTAAATTGCAATGGTTAGAAAGAAATGGTGTCTAGTATCAGTATTTCTAATTCTTTCATATTCAAGCACATACCCACGTGGAATAGTGAACAAGAGTGGAGGTGACCAGCTCTGCTGAGGGTCAGGAAACAATGAACTCCAGGAAGCAGGCAACCTCCAGCCATCTGCCAGGCCCTATTTATAATAGGTTATGCGTATGCCCACCAAAGCTCATTAAGGTAAGGGTGGGGTAAGCCCCTACCATCCATCTTTGGGAGTGTCACCCCAATACTATCAGGGCTTTTCACCTGATAAGCCACTTGTATAGTTCTTCTTCTTTTAAAGTCTATCACCATAGTAACATGCAGTCACCTTAAGGAAGTCTCTAACATTTCACCCTTGCTACCAGTGGTCATCTTGTGGTTTCTACTGATCTATTACCGACATTATTAACCAAAACCAGCAGTTATTTTTCAATACATCAGCATACAAACCTAGACAGAAGCTCAGCAAATTCATTATTAACTTACTCATGCTAACTTATCTTTATACTATGGCCAACTTATCCTAAATATTAATGCCTAATTTGGCTAAGCTAAATATTTTACTGGACTAAGCCTGTTTTTTACTTATACCATTTATTTATTTTTTGTGGTATATCAGGTATCAGTAGGGTGACCATAGATCCCATTTTGGGCGGGACAGTCCCTTTTTTAAGCTCTGTCCTGGCTTTTTTGGCAAAAGTGGGCATTTATCCCATTAGCTCAATGGGACAAATGCCCACTGTTCCCAAAAAATGGGGTGTGGAGGAATGTGTAGGGTGGGGGGTGAGCAGTGATGACAGACCTGCACTCAGGGGAAGGCAGGGCTTGGGCAGGGGGCAGGCAGGGCTCCAACAAGCAACAACACCAGTCCTGTGTGAGGAAGGGGCCTGCCGCGACACAAGCCCCGCGTGGGGCAGCGGAGGGCTCGAGCTAGCCCCACATGGTGTCCCATTTTTCCCTTTTAGGAAATATGATCACCCTAGGTATTAGTCTCTTACATCCAGCTCTTATAATAGATTGATTTATTTTTCCTTTTTACAGCCTCCTACCAACCACACAGTAGTTTGTGCTATTATTCCTGATCTAATGTACGGTTTTTAAAAGTAGGAGGGAGGGGAATTATTATAGACTTATCGACACAAGATGGATCCTGGCCCCATTGACTTCAATGAGAATTCTGGCACTGACTCTATAACTATTAATTGAAATAACAGACACTTACTCTACATCTCCACTGCTTTCTAACAATCTTTTAATCCTTCCCTCTGTCCCCCATACCACCATCATAACATCTTTATCCAGGGCTGAAGAGCTTTCCCACCCCCTTGCATCCCACAGCCTGCGCTGCATTCTGATTCAAAGTCTCTGTTTGTATTTCAGCAGCATCTCTTTCCATCACCCTGTTTTCCCCTGCCCACTCTTTTGAACAAACTACCTATCTGCCATTCTTTTAAATATAATGCAAGTTCTCACAGAAGAGGGTTCCTGCTCTTTTCCTCTCAAACATATTTCTTCTAAACTCCCTTAATGTCTCTGACTCTCCACTGAGCCACCTCTTGCCTCTTCCCATCTCCCAATTAGGAATGAAAGTTCAATCAGGACCAAATCCATTAGAATTGTACTTGGGCTGGGGCTTACTGGTGACCCATAGTGGACAGCTAAAATGTGCCACACAGTGATAGTAACCAGTGCCCTGAAATGAGGGGTTTCTTTTCACAGAAATCAAACCTGACTGGAGCAAATGCATAAACTGAAGTTCTGCTGTTTAAAGGGGGAACCATCTAATCCAGTGTTTCTCAAACTGGGGGCCCAACTCAAAAGGGGGTTGCATGGCTATTGTAGGGAGGTCACAAGATCACAGAAAGGGTGGGGAGGAGCTGGCGGGGTACAGCCAGGGCCGGCGCAACCCATTAGGCGACCTAGGCGGTCGCCTAGGGCGCAAACGTGGGCGCCGGCGCCGCGGTCATCGGCGGTATTTTGGGGGCGGGACCTTCCACCGCCTAGGGCGGCGAAAAAGCTGGCGCCGCTACTGGGTACAGCAGCCCCGGCTTGCCAACTGCCCTGCTCTGAAGGCAGCGCCACCACCAGCAGCAGCACAGAAGTAAGTTTGGCAATACTATGAGTATGTTCCTGTGAGTATGGACAGTAATTTGCTATCACTTTTTTTGAGTTGGGGGCGGTCATAACAGGCTGAACTATTTTCCCATCAAAACAAAGTTTGAGAACCCCTGATCTAATGTGTTTAAAGGGGGAAGCATAAGGAAAATAAACAAACGTCTACTGAGAGAAGGGGCCTGACTTTTAGACATGTTGAACCATTGCAGCTTCTGTTGACTTTATTTGGAGTTGTGGGTGCTCAGCACTTGTGATTATCAGCCAGCTGTCATTTTAATTGATTTCCAAACACAGAAAGACGGTGGCACAGGAAAGAAAAGCAACATTTTAACTCTGTTCGTTGTTTGGCAGTGTATATAGAATTAGAAGGACTCTAGATTTTCTTTTTTATGTAGCTCTGTCATTTGTTTTACAAGATTTTAGTATTAAATACTAATAACCATTGATTTCTTGTTCAGAAGGGAGCACATTGCAAACTTTTGTGCAATCTTTTATTTAGTGCAACCCAGGACGTTTTTAAAGCCTGAAATCCATTTGCTCCAGTGCGTCTCTACTGACCTTGATTCCCCATTCATATGAGAGAGGAGGACATTTTAGAGCTTTTTGCTGCCATCCTATTTCCTTTTGTTTTCAGTTTTTGACAAGTCTTTTTGCCTTCACCAAAGAGCCACACTGCCTAACTGATTCATGCCAATGTCCACAGTGAATACTTAGGTTTCAAATGAAGGAGTTCAGAACAGACCTACCAGTACATACATACTTCAATTGAAAATATTTCAATAGTCTTGCCACCTGCAATGAACTGAAAGGGGGGGGGGGAGGTGGGAATTGTTCTTACTGTCTACATAACTTAGTCGAGAAAACCCATGTTTGTAGTTAGATCCATCCTGGAATAAAAAACTAAACAGAAAATGATCTAAAGTAACATGAACATAACTTGAAGTCAAACACTTTCATTCCCTTTTATTTGTTTACCATTAGATAGGCCTAAACTGCAGAATTTCAATCCAGACCTCGATTTCAAATCCCCTCTTTCCACCCAAAGTTAGATCCAGGGCTTTGGTTTTCCTCCATTTTTAGAAAGGGAAGGTGGGAGAGGTCAACCACAAAATTTTGATCTAGATTGAGAATACCACCAACTTTGTAAGAGGGGCACCTACAGAGGTTTTGTTGTAGGATGGTCTCGCTTTCAAATATAAGGGAGTGACAGTAGCACCACATGCAGTAAGGCAAAATGTAATGTCTTTAGCACATATGTATTTAATAGAAATGAAGGTCAATTCTTTCCTTTCAGATATCAACTGTGGTTTATTTGATCTGTAATTTTAATCCAGATTTGCCCATAGGATTTGATATTGCCATATTGCAAACATCATTGCTATAGTGGGTGGGGAGGGGGGGAGCAGGGGAGGGGGAAAAGGGATTTCAGATAATACAACTCTTCTGCTGAGTTCATAGTGTATAGAAGCTTTAACTACATCATGAAGAGAATGCAACTGGTAGAATAGTTTTCTAGTTTGTGCCTGTGCAGAACAAAAGTATTGAAACTCACTTTTTGAAACTCTTGTCAATTTCATCAGTTTTTCCTTAGTTTTACCACTATTATCATTTTCTTATGCAATTGGGCTCCCTGCTGACTTTCTAAAAATAAGTCTGAGCATCTCATACTTCCTTCCTTTCTTAGGCATGTCTGAAAACCACACCCACAATCTAAGGGTCTGTCTACACAACAGCTGGGAGGTGTGATTCCCAGCTTGGGTAGATGTCTGTGTATTAGCTCAGCTTAAGCTAATGCCTTAAAAATAGCAATGTGGCCACAGTGGCACAGATGGTGGCTCAAGCCACCAACCCAAGTACAATCCTGCCTGACCCTCTGAGTACATACCTGGGTGGCTAGCCCAAGCTGCTGGCCAGGCCACCGTGGCCACACTGCTTATTTTTTTAAGGAACTATCTCAGGCAAAGCTAGTACATGTATGTCTACCCACGCTGGGATTCACACCTCCCAGCTCAAGATGGATGGACCCTAAATTGAAGTTTCAAACATCACCTAGGCACTAGGTCTTTCCATTATGGCATTCCTCTTGTCTCAAAGTGTGGGGGGAACCTAGAATCTTCTCCAGCCTAGCATGGAAAGTATATCGAAGCCTACTTCTCTTTCCTGTTAGTAATGATAAACTCTGAAACACCATTTTTATGCCAGTGTAACTCCATAAAAATTCATGGGAGTATCCCAGTATAAATGTAAAAGAATGGAGAATCTGGTTCATTATATAAACATTCTGTAAAAAGAATGTTAAGGCTGCAGAGTTAAGCACTAAAAAGTTAAGAAATGAGGCTTCTAACTTGGCCAAGTTTGGGCATATTTTCACAAAGCGGACAAAAGGGCATCCCTGACGCTAGGAAGACCCTATTGCTAAATTTTCCCTGTTACATTGCAAGTCCCTGCTCCAAACCATGGAGATGCTAGAACTTCTCAACCAAACAGTTTTAACATGGGCAAAACAACACATTTTTTCCCCTTAACCTTATTCTTGGAAATGAGCTGAAACACTTTAGCTGAAACTTCCTACAAATAAACTCAGCCTCAGACACCCAGCATGGGACTTTCATAGGGTTCTCCCCCAGCCAAATAAGAACAGAGTAAACATTTCAGAATTTGGCCCTCCCCCCCGCCATCCTGGCCCTCTAAGTGCTTCATCCAATACTGTTTGCTACCTTACTTCTGTCTACTTCTTCTGTATCTGTTACACTCCTTCCTTTTCTAGTTGCCTCTTTTCTTTTCCTCTGCTTCTCAGATATGCACTCTTAAGACTACATTCCACTCCCAAAGGCACATATAGTGGTCCCAGACCACACTGGAAATATTGTAACTGCTTATTCCAGTATCTTCTAACTGAAAACAGTGAGAATAGAAGCTATTGCAATATTTTCAGCAGAAGACAGATCAGTAATAAGTGCCTGGTGTAAAGCTTATGAAAATCAGTAGAGGCAGGGGGAAGTTGTAAGATCTGGTACATCTTCCTATATGTAACAGACTATGCTCACATACATAAAACACGTAGTGGGCTGATCCTTCAGACCTTATTCATACAACTTCATTCCTAATGTGAGTAGCCCCCCTGGCTTCAATGTGACTCCTCCCTGCAACCTCCCACTCATGATCCAACTCCAAAAGTTATATGTGCAAATAAATGAGGTTTGTCAGTGAAAAGTCTCTTGTATCACTTGCATAAATATACACAACTTTGAAAGTGAGAGACTTTGCTTACAATTTTGTAAATAGAGAGCAGTCTTTATTTCCTGGCTACTTCTAAAAATATAACCGTGAATGTCAAGATGCCAATCTGAAGCATCTAAAGTAGTAGCATCTGATTTACAGTGAAGAATTGTTACATTACAGTAAACTGCAAATAATGAACTGTAACTGCAGTGCACTTAAACATATATTTGCACCATTAAAAAAAAAGTGCAATCTACAAGTCAAAGCATGGGGGGGCATGCAAATGTTTAGCATGTCTGGCACATAAATACTTTGCAGCGCAGTCTACAACAATGCCAAGTGAATGCCTGTTCTCACTTTCAGATAACACTGTAAATAACGGGGGCAGCATTATTTCCCATAAATGTAAACAAACTTGTTTGTTTTTAGCGATTGGCTAAACAAGAAGTAGGACTGAGTGGACTTGTAGGCTCAAGTTTTACATTGTTTTGTTTTTGAGTGCAGTTATGTGGAGAAAAAATTCTACATTTGTAAGTTGCCCTTGCACGATAAAGAGATTGCACTAAAGTACTTGTATGAGGTGAATTGAAAAATACTATTTTTTTTCTTCTTTACAGTGAAAAATTTGTTATATTATTTTTATTAAGTGAGTACTGAACACTTTATATTCTGTGGTGTAATTGAAATCCACATATTTGAAAATGCAGAAAAATATCCAAAAATATTTATAATTTAAATTGATATTCTTTATTAACAGTGTGATTTTAAACTGTGATTAATCCTGACTATTTTTTAATCTAGTTAATTTGTTTTGCTTTAATTGAGTTAACTGATTAATTGACAGCCCTAGTTTCAAACCTTATTATTTAGGTTTTGAAGTCAAGCACTTGAAAGTTAAAACATGTAAAATTTAAGGTTGCCCATATAATAATAATTCCATCCTGTGATGGGGTGGAGCCCCCACACTAGCCCTGCAATAGCTGAATTAAGACAGGTGGGCCCAATCAGCTAATTAGGCTGCAAGCAGGGAAGATTTAGGCTGGCGATAGCTAATTAAGGACAGGCTCACCTGTGCAGGAACAGGCAGAGCCTGTACAAAGCCGGATAGCTGGTTGGTTTGTTTTGGTTGGGGGGGGGCTGCTTATGGGAAAGACTGCAGGGAAGTAGGCTGCAGTCAGTTCCTGAATGGAGGGAGTTGGAGGCTGGATAAACCCAGAGGTGGGGGGAAGCCAGATGTATAGGAAGAAGCCCAGGGAAACAACAGCAACAACAACTGTGGCTGCTTGTTATAGGGTGCCTGGGTTAGAACCCAGTGTAGAGGGCAGGCCTGAGTTCCCCTACCAGTCACTGGGGAGTGGCCAGGGTGATGGAGGTGCTATCCAGACAGCAGGTCTGGGCTTTGAATTCCCCAGAAGGGGAGGACTTTAATGACTTGGCTGGATAGCTATACCATGGAGAAGAAGCTGCAGACCCAGGAGCGAGCGGGGCAGCAGAGCGAGAAGACCGGAAGGAGAGCACAAGCTGGCAGAACTAATCCCTAGGACGGCCAGCAGGAGGCATTGCTCACAGTGAGTGGATCCTGTGACAATTTCTTTTGTGCTTATGTATTTTGAGACAGTTTTTAACTCTCTTTTTCCATGGATCCCTTCCTCATTCAATGCACAGGATGAACATACAAAGGGGCAAATTGAAGGTTGTACTGGCAATTTTATACCTGGCATTTCCTAAACTTTGAGTATTTGAATTTGCAACCTACATAGCATTGCTTTAACCTACTTTAAAAAAAAATAGAATGGCTGGATGATAGTACAGCACAAGCTAATTTCAGTCTTCCACAAGCATTTGGAGCTGATTTTTTTTTTTTTTTTTTTTTTTTTTAAAAGAGAGAATCAAATCTAGAAAGGCCCTTTCCTGTCACTCATGTATATGAAGTGTTGAGGTTGTCAGCTTCAGAGTGAAATCAAGTGTTTCCAACATGGATGGTTGAAAAGTCTTAATCTTTTGCTTCATTCATGCTTTTGAAAAATGTTAATAGATCTACTAGGTTTTTATTGATGCTTGCTAAAGATAGCAGTGAAGCTGTGGCAGCATAGTGGTGGCATGAGTAGCCACCTGAGTACATACCAGGGTCCCTGGTGGGCTTGTACTCAGGTGGCTAACTTGTGCTGCTGTGACTTAACTGCTATTTTTACCTCCATCAAAGCTAGCTCAGGTATGTCTCTGTATGCTGCACTCACACTTCCCAGTTGCCATGTAGATGCAGCCTTAGGAGGCATGTTACTGCTTGTGTTCTAGGGACGGTGGTGGTTAAAGATGTGACTTATTGCAATCCTTTAAAAAAGGAAGAGGAGCTGTGAGAGGGGACTTTCTTTGAGGGCAGTAGTAGAGCTAAATTGGGCACTGCACTACAATGCTGCTACCAACAAAACCTTTGATCCTGCAGACCCTTATGCACAGCAGTAGGCATATGAGTTGTCTCACTGAAGTCAGTGAGTCTTGTGCTCCTGTGTCAGAGGTGCTTTGGAAAATCCCATGCTTAAAGATGGTCTTAGAACCCTAACTTTGGCCAAAAGTTTCAAAACCAGTAGTGACTATTCATGCATGTACATAACTTTGCATCAGTCATTGCAGGCTAGGGGCCAAGGGAGCTCAATGACAGGCGTAGATAACGGCAGACTCAAACTATCATATTTGCAGATTTTTGATTTGATTATCTTTTAAAGAGGAGGGCAGAATTTAAAAAAAAAATATTAAAAGCATCCCTCCACCCCCAGGACTGTGCGCCATGTTTTAGGCAAGAGGTAGTGGCATGGTGTACTTGTGAGTTATTTTATATTGAAGTTATAAAACATTTGAGGGTTTATAATAAGATTGTCTCCTTACTTCCAACAGAAGTGCTGCTTCCAACTGCTGATTTAAAGGTTTAAAAAAAAAAAAAAAAAAAAAAAAAATTGGTCCCAGAATATAAGTTTAGGATTGATGTTAGATTCTCTGGGCATGTAGATCTAGAATATACACCCCAATCTACCAAAGAGCACATATTAGCATAGTTTCTGCATTAATTTTTAATTGGGTGCTAGTCAACAATGCAAATTGAATTGCAGTTGTTCAGCAGCCCTGTGATTGTGCTGTCCACCCTAATTAACAAACAGCTTCCTCCTTGAGTAGATTAAAGGAGGTAGTCCCATTACCCAAAGCTATTTCAGTCAGGGTTATAGTGCACCTCATCAGAGAAGTGTAAAGTGAGGCAGCATTTCAATTAGCTGTTATACAGTAGCTGCTTTTTAGTTTCTCAGCTATTTTTTTTAAAATGAGTTTTTAAAAACTCTCCTGACCTATCTTCCCATCATCCCAATGTACACAATAGAGAATGTTTCTCTAAAATGTCATTTCACTGTTAAAAGCAAAACTAAATCTGATCACGTTCTCACTGTTACCACAGAACTGTGAAGTGAAATTCAGCACTATCCTGCTTAATGTACAGAAGAGGGGCCTCTGGGCTTGACTCTCCATCTAGCATCACCTGCACAAAGTGGGTGTAAATGCTATTACCTGATTAAAATGGCAGCTTACAATCACATTACACTGGTGTAAATGGCTATAAAAGGGGCCAGGCCATAGCAAATTGAGCCTCTCGTTTGTTCAGTTGCACATGGAAGCCTGACAAAGATGGCAGAACAGGTTATCACCCTCTGTGGTTCTAGGGCCTGATCCTACTCCTACAAACAGGTAAGAGCCTTCCACATGGACCTGAGTACCCTCACCTGACATTGAATTTAGTGTAAAGCCCTTAAGCACCGCGTTAAGTCCCAGTATCAGTTTAATTTAAGCACATGCTTAGCTTTAAGCAGCTGCTTAAGTGGTTTGCTGAACTGTTTTCTAAACCAGCAGCTCTCAATCTTTCCAGACTACTGTACCTTGTTCAGGAGTCTGATTTATCTTGCATACTTAAGTTTCACCTCACTGAAATCTACTTGCTTACAAAATCAGACATAAATATACAGAAGTGTCACAGCCCACTATTACTGAAAAATTGCTTACTTTCTCATTTTACCATATAATTATAAGATAAATTTATTGGAATATAAATATTGTACTTACATTTTAGTATATAGTATATAGAGCAGTATAAACAAGTCATTGTATGAAATTTTAGTTTGTACTGACTTCACTAGTGTTTTTTATGTAGCCTGTTCTAAAACTAGGCAAATATCTAGATGAGTTGATATACCTCCTTGAAGACCTCTGCGTACCCCCAGGGGTATATGTACCTCTGGTTGAGAACCACTGTTCTGATTTCTCTGTATTGTTTAGATTTTCCAACGCCTGCTTCTGTAAAGGAAATACAAGTTAACTCGCATTTCAGCAAGTTGCTTCCAGCTGCAGCTTGCCACTGACGGAATCATACTTATCAGAATGCATGTGGCTCCATATATCACCTACCCTACGGTTATAAGCCAAGGTCTGCTTAAAAAGAAGCCATTTCAGTTCAGGCCATTCGATAATATTAAATCAAAGAATATACTCAACACACACACAAATGACTTGTTGTGCTGGTGGTCCTGAAAAGGAAAAGGACTCAAGTAGAAACTAGTGGAACAAATGTCAATTGTATTCAAGTTCTTCTCCTCTACCTTATCCATCACCATAGGATCTGTACCCATTGCCAACTTGGCAACAGGTATACTTATGCAAAGGTGTGAATTCTTCATGGGGAAACTGCAAACAGACTTTATTCCCATCCAAAAACCAAGAACTAATCTCTGAGCAGTTTATTGAGGATGGTGAGAAATTGAGAGAGCTAATATGGCACTTCCTCCACAGTCGGCCCATGTATGAAGGTAAAGTAGATAATTAAGCAGTCCTATCAAAAGTTAGAACCTCTGTCTGTTAGCAAAGTGTAGATGTACCTGAGGAAGAAATACATATATTGGCATTTTCTCCAAGAGCATTTGGCTCCAATTTTTTTTAAAAGATCCTAACAATTTGTGGTTCTCCTAATGATCACATTTCACTTTTTGCAGAAGTTGGAGTGTTAGCTTGGATGTTTTGGACACATTCAAATTGGGCAGTTTCATTCTGCCTATAGCATTCATTGTGTACAATACTCCTTTTCCTGCTCTGCAATGTTGAGTGGTGTGGCTGTTAAAACATCTGCCACATTTCACCTCAGTGACGGCTGAATTTCTGTGATGGGTAAAGTGAGTTCATTCACTATATATTGGTGACTTCCAAACTTGTTTTGGTTAAAGACACCTTTTTTCCTTTTTATTATTATTATTTATTGATACCTTGGATTTCATTACCACCTACCCTCTCCATTCCTCTGACTTTTCCTTTTTTTCCTCAGACCCTGGCATGGGGATCTGCAGTATTGCACAGAGTCCATCTAAAATACCCACCTTTAGTGAGATTGAGAATTTTACATAGGGGTGGTCAGAACCCAGAATTTCCTTTCTGTGGGAAATACTGAATTAAAAAAACATTCATTCCACATCAGAACAAACCTCATTTAGAAATATCCCATCAAACAGGAATTCTGAAAGGTAAATTTGAAGTCAAAAGAAAATGTCATGTTTTCAAAACCCAATTTGAGGCTCCCTCAGCTGCCTGGAGATCTGACAGCCCTGCATCCAGACTCCCAGCTGTAGACTAGGGAAGCTAGAAGCCCTGAGAGTCCTGGTTCTAGCTGTTGTTTCCAGGGCTGCCAGGCTCTCAGCTCAGGAGCAGCCCACCAGGTGGGCTACCAGGGAGGAGGGAGAGCTAGCAGGAAACCAGGCAGGTTTCCCTAGGCAACCTGCTTAGCTTCCATTGGAAGACGACTAATTGAAAGTGACATGCTCCCACAGAGCATTCTGATTTAATCAAATTGACATTTTCCAACAGAAAAATGTTCCTTTAGAAAATTTTCTGACAAGCTGAGTTTAAACAGACCCAGCAGATTCTGATGTGTCCCTGCCCACAGAGTGTTAAAGGGCTGCAGCTGCATTATCAGGACTGGGGCACTTTTCCAGGGGTTTTGGGAAGGACTGACTGACAACCCCTCAGAAAGCCACTGGATTTGTGGAGGGAGCAGCCCATCAGGCCAGCTTGCTGAAGAAGCAGGAGGTGGGACCAGGCCTGTCCTCTGTCCATTGGACCAGCTGACTACTAACTGGCCTCCACCAGAAGATGACAGAGGGGAGACCCCAAATCAGTTGGCGGGGGATAATAAAAGCCTAAGGTGAGGGAGAGAACTTGGCTTTAGGCTTCACGACACCTATGGCCATAGGCCCCTCCTATTTCTACATATCTAGGGCAATCTAGAAACATGAAGGAATCTTGGCTTTGCTTTAAGATTTTTAAAAAGCAAGTTTCTAACCCTCTTTCCTTTCAAAGAGCCTTGTAAACATCACCTGTGTAAATTCACTGATTGTGAGATTTAAAAAGAAGCAGTAGCTAAGCTCCCCTTCTGCAGCAGGAGGCTGGGATGGTGTGAACTAAAGAGCCAGTTATATATGGGGTGACTCACCTCATTAATCCTTTCCTGATTCCTCAGGTTGGCCATGTGCTCATGAGGGACAGGAATTGGTTGGTTGGGTGTGTGTGGTGGTGGGGGGGCATAGGGACACTGCAAAAATGGCAAGGGTAGTTCTGCATAAGGGCCCAGGGAATGGTTGGATTGTCTCCATTCCCTTTTGTGAGGGAAATGGTATTGGCAAGTCATCTGGGTTCAAGATCTAAACTGGTTGGGGAGGTGTGACTCTTGGGGTGACCAGGATTGTGGGTCACTTGGTTACACCCTGCCTCCAACATGAGGCAGCCTGTCTTGTGGTATCTGAGTGTGAGCACCTGTGCAGTACCAGCCTTTATATCACTGCAACACTCTTCAGGACTAAACCTGCAAAGCAAAGTTAGGACTGGCAAACATTAGGTGCACCCAATCCCTTGAAGAGCATTCCTTGTAGTATCCAGCCCCTGTCACTGGACACTCTAAGAAATTACCAGGTGAGCTGCATCCCAAAAAGAATGTATACACACAGCTGGAAGGTCACAACTCAGGTTTCACACTCTGCTTAATAACACAGCACTGAGATATATTCATAATAAAACAAGAATATACTTATTAACGAAGATGGAGATTCAAGTGATACTGAGTCAGGATAATGGACGCAGAATTGGTTACAAATAAAACAAAAGTATGACATGCTTTCTAGACACTAAGACTTAATTTAATAGGCTACAACCCTTGTCTAAAGCAGTTTCTCGCCCTCTAAGTCTTTCTGCAGAGCTTGCTGGTTTTCAGTCAAATTGCCCATCTCCACCCAGGGTGTTCCTCCATGAAATGGATAACAAAAATGGCCTCTTGCTTTTCCTATTTCCTAAAGGTCATTATCCTGATTCTGGGGACAGACGACTCCCTGGGGCTCAGACTCCAGAGCAGGGATAGGCAACCTATGGCACACATGCCAAAGGCGGCACGTGAGCTGATTTTCAGTGGCACTCACACTGCCTGGGTCCTGGCCACCGGTCCGGGGGGCTCTGCATTTTAATTTAATTTTTAAATGAAGCTTCTTAAACATTTTAAAAACCTTATTTACTTAACTAAACTATTGTTGTATGTAATCTATTATAGACTTATAGAAAGAGACCTTCTAAAAACATTAAAATGTATTACTGGCACGCGAAACCTTAAATTAGAGTGAATAAATGAAGACTTGGCACACCACTTCTGAAAGGTTGCTGACCCCTGCTCCAGAGTATTCTCCCCTGTTGAATTTACATCCACCTGTCAGTTTCCTCCCAGGGTTGCTGGCTCCAAGTTGCCTTCTCTTCCCCATGTTAAACTTTTTCCTTTTGCTTCACCTGCAAGTGTAGCATCCATTGTGTTTGGCTCACAGTGCTTAATTTACATATGACAGAGAGAACTACTTTCCCTCCTGTCTGGAGGAAACTTGTTTCTTCCTTGGTTTTGTTAGACTTCAAAGCACAATATCAGTAGGCATACATAATTCCTTGTAGAATGTCAATACATACATTTCACGCAGATATTAATGACCAGTTTGTCACCAGCCCGGAGTCTCCTTTGACAATCCCAGACTTAAAACATTCATTATCATCTGGCTTTTAACTAGTCCTTCAACATTTTATGGAGGATGTGAAGAGTTGCCTAAGGGGTGGCTCTGTCTAGAGTTCAAGAAAGATAATCTCTCTCGTTTCCTGCCAGTTGCCATCTAGAAGAATTGTTCCAAAAGTGGAAGGGNTCCTTGTAGAATGTCAATACATACATTTCACGCAGATATTAATGACCAGTTTGTCACCAGCTTTTATCTAATACCTTACAACCCACTTCTTGGTCAAGTACTATGAAAATGGTGTTAAGCCTGACAAACTCGCTACACCTGCTAAGAGTTGCTGACAGATTAGTGAACTGCTGATGGGCCTCTGTCACAAAGGAGATTCTATCCAAGTTGGTTCACTTATCTCAAATAGAAAATCCTGTTGTTCAGGGGTTCTCAAACTGTGGGTCAGGACCCCAAAGTGGGTCACAACCCCTCTTTAATGGGGGTCACCAAGGCTAGCTTGGACATGCTGGGGCCCAAGGCCAAAGCCTGACGGCTTCAGCCCTGGGCGGCAGGACTCAGGTTACAGGCCACCTGCCTGGGGCTGAAGCTCTTGGGCTTCGGATTTGTCCCCCCTCCTGGAGTCATGTAGTAATTTTTGTTGTCAGAAGGGGGTTGCAGTGCAAAGAAGTTTGAGAACCCCTGCTGTAGTTAACAGGGATTTGTGTGCTACACACTTGCCTTATTTATACTAGCAAACACTGTTTATGGTTGGAAGAAGTGTCTTCCACAGAACTCTGAATAGCAATTATTTTGGGTTCACAAGAAAATGATCAAACTGAACTTGGAACCAGTATAAATAGATTCTAAAGTGAATTCTAATATTCACTGAAGCGTTTCAATTTCTGTCATACCTTATAGGTTAAGCAAAACTTAAAGTAATGCTACAAATTGTATTCACTACTTCTAATCAGGCCTTTCAACCATAAAATGAACTATTTAAGGATGTAAAGCATAAAAATACAAAAGTATGAAACAAGCAAGATTTCTCCTCCAATTTCTTATTTTATCCTTATAAGGTAGTCTATGTAAATTGCAACTAACGGAGATTGTCGTTCTCCAAGAGAACAGGCATATTCAGTATGTTTGAGTTCTACTAATTGAGATGAACTTTGTTACACTCAGGAAAACTTACTTTGTAAATTAAACAACATCTAGAGAATGTATATATGGAGATCCATAGATTCAAAGATAAGGTTATTTTTTACTTAGGTTCTGAGGACTGTATAAGACTTAAAAGATTATATGGTATCTGTCCCAAGGCATGTAAATCTAGTTACACAGTAATGTAAAAATACACTGGGAGACCTAATCTTTACTTTTAGTCTGAAAAGTGGCTTCCTTTCATAGTTGTTGGATCAGGATTCATGCTGATTCAAATTTGACCTATGAACTTGGGACTTAATAAATAAGGGGATATTACCTTTCCAGTGATTATACAATTCAACATTATTTCTTATAATCTAGGGAAAACTCTGGCTATCTGTATAGTCTGCTCAACAGACAGCTTCATTTTCATGTGTTTCCACTATTGCATAGTTTTCCTATCAGCCAAACGGAGAGGCGTTCAAGTCCCCTTACAGTTCAATGGAGTTGAATGCCCGGAGTCTCCTTTGACAATCCCAGACTTAAAACATTCATTATCATCTGGCTTTTAACTAGTCCTTCAACATTTTATGGAGGATGTGAAGAGTTGCCTAAGGGGTGGCTCTGTCTAGAGTCCAAGAAAGATAATCTATCTCTTGTTTCCTGCCAGTTGCCATCTGGAAGAATTGTTCCAAAAGTGGAAGGATTCTCACTGACTTCCAAAGGGGTTGGATTGGGCACCAAATAAGGATAGTACAGACTTTCCTTTTTAAAAACAACTAATGATGACTGGTCTCTGAATCAGCCATAATTTCATTAATGAATATCATCCAAGTGCTGTTTACACCCTTTTCCAGAGCACTACTGACGATGTTAAAGAAGGCTGAACTGAACACAGTTACCTCTGGACCACAGTAAACAGCTCATTTAACGCCATAATTTTCCACTCATTGTAGTGCAAGACATTTAATGGATTCATGGAACTTTCTTACATCTGCAGTCAGAGAGAGCTCTCTATCCCCTTGTAATTTCACACGTCTTGGCACTTACTCTAAAGAAAACAATATAAAATCCATTACTCAAGGATATCATAAGGATTTTGATACTTTCTAGAAGACTATATAAAATATGACCTGACATAAAACAATGAGATTACACTAAACCCTACCTTTTTACATCTGTAATAGTTACAGTATTGATGATCTTCATTTAACAAGCCATCCATATATGATTTGTTACTAGCATAAGTTAGCTCTATTTTTAATTTCATTTAACTATTAGAATGTTTATGGAAACATCTTTGGATTTCTTAAAAAAAAAAAAAAAAAAAAGTGCTACAGCATTTGCATAGCTTTTCAGCATTAGCTAAATACTTTTGTTCCAGGAAACACTTCTTCTTTTAGGTTTCTGCAAAATCACTCAGTTAAGGTGACTACTTTCCCATAGTCTCTATTAGACACATCTTTATTGGTCTGTTGGCAACCATGCACCTCAGTTAACCCTGTGTAGAGAGCAGGTTACAGAAAATTATTTAATTACAGCATTAAGACTTAGCATTAACGTGACTTACTAGTTTTAGTGAACAGACCTACGCTACCTGGACATCTACACAGCAGTGACTAAAACTCCTGAATCCTGTCTCTGCATGTACTGTGTCCGGTTTAAAACCTGTGAACTACTTGAGTGTTGTCCCTTTTTTTTCAGTTGTTCTGCAGGCCCAGCTTGTAGGATCTGTAGTGCAGAGGCCTTGGATCAAAGTTGTCCAAGGTAACAAAGGTCCAACTCCGAATGTTTTATATAAAATCCTTTAGGAAAAGGCGCGAAAGGGAAGCAGACTGAATTAGTTCAAACAGAAAGATCTACTGATGCTGCCCAAGGAGTCTGTTGATCATGTCTGGTAAACAAGAGGAGAATGGGACCAGAAATTAATGGGCCAAAATTAGAGTGGCAGAAGTTAGGGTTAATTGGTGCTCAAAGTATTATCCCCCTTGGGGTCCCCAAAAAAGGCTTTGGGTGGGGATCAAAATGGCTGGGAGAGGAGTGGACTGAAAGGAGAACCTCATGGCTGCCACTGTCTCCTGGGATCCCAGGATCCACCATGACACCATTGGGGTTTCATCATCCTGATCCTGAGAGAGATCGCTTGACCTGGGCAAGGGACCCCGATGATATCACCACATCCACCAGCTTTTGCTAAATCCTGAACACCAGCTGGAATCTGAGACTTGGATTCCTGCTGTCACCTCCTTCCTTGGGCATTCTCTTCCTTCTTCCTCCACCCCTACCTTATTTTTTTCCTCCAGCAGCAAGGTTGCAACTAAAAATCCACACCAGGGACTGACACTGCACTTCCTATCTTTGCTGTTATGGTCCCTCATTTTGTCTCCAAGGAAGCAGGATAAAACTTCAACTCCAGCCCCAGATCATTTTCTACTAATTTATTTTCACTTCCCTAAAAAGGACAGTTACTACCATCTTTAATGCCATCTAAATGACTGTCAGACAGGGAGATTGCTTATAAAAACTCTACAGCTAAAGGGAATAAGATATTTTTAAAATAAAAGGCTTATTTAATACTTCACATCATAAATGTTTCAGCTGTTTTTCCTTTTTCTATATCTTTAATAAAAGTTTATTTTAAAAATTAATGGTGATTGCCATAGGACTGAATAAGCAAAGGTCTCTATATTTGAAACCCTGAACATCCTGTTACTGTACAGCACTGATGTTAACACCTGGAACACTCTGGGCCACTTGTTTCATCAAATGTAACGGTGTAGGAAGATCTGTTGCATTAAAAGATAGTGTTTTGCAGAGGAAGTGTCTAGTTCATTTCAATGGAACATTAGGCATTATTTGCATGGGGATTTTTTTAAATGGAAGTATAGGAATGCCCTTATTTTGATCAGTTTACAATGAGGACCAATCTGTGTTTTCAGGGTTTGTATACTCATTTGTGGATCTCACTGCCATCGTTGGATGCTAAGCACATGCAGCTATGGGCAGAATTTTGTTTTGCCTTGAACTGCCATGCTCTGAGAGCTGCTACAATTTTGGATCTTTAAAACTCCTTCTGTCCTGCAGGGGATTTGATACAGATGAAATTCATGGAGTTCCTGACTTAAGGAAAAGACACTTTTTTCCCTCTGTAAGATGGTGCAAATTTGAGGGCTTGAGGACACTAGCTGTAGGAGAAACATAGAATACAAGTGACATGGCCTGAATGGAACTAGGGAACTCTTATAAATGAATGGAGGTTTGATTTATTGAAGACCTCTTTCCTGCCATGCTTTGAAATGCAGAGATGATTGCTTGGAGGTACCCTCTTCTCCTTTATGCAGGCCTACATCAGACATACCAAACCTGGGGGGGGGGGGTGGGCATCAAAATTGGGCTTGGTTTTGGCTTGTAGCTTGTTGTGGTTTTTTGTTTTTTTTTTTTAAATAATTTGGCTCCTGGCAAGCAGTGGCTGGGGGACGGGGGAGAGTCGGGGTGCACAGTGGGCCCACCATAGTCCCAGACTGCACGCCGGGGGATCTAGTCACATAGAGTGCTGGGGTTCTTGGATTGGCTTGTTTTGGTCTTGTTTTGAAATGGGATTAGCTTGATTTTTGGCTTATTAAAGTCAGGGTTCTTTACCACATGAAAGTTGGCAACTGTGGCCTACATCCTATTTTTTGTGTGTGTGAAGGAATTGGTGTTAGTTGATTGGGAAGAAACCCCAACAGTGAGCAAGTTAGTGCATAATTAACCATCTTGAGGTTTATGAACATTCCTATGAATTAGATAGGATGCTGGAGTAGATGGGCCAGTGGTCCAATACAATATGGTAATTCTCATGTGCCTGCTCTTCCTTCTTGCCAACTTCATCAGTGCTGGTCACCTATAATGTCCCATTTTACTACCACTGAACAAGACTGGAAATGTGTACATTTTTAACAATGAGAATAATCATTGGAACAACTTACCAAAACTCATGGTGGAGTCTCCATCTCTGGTGGTTTTTAAATCAAGATATGCTCGGGTTCAAACAGGAATTTTTTTTCCCAGGAATGTTCTATGGTGTGTATTATGCAAGAGTTCAGACTAGATGATCATAGAGGTCCCTTATGGTATTAGAATCAATGAATCAGTATAAAAAATTAATGAGAGCAACAATTCATCCTTCTGAATATGCTTGGACAGTAAAAGTAGTGTACTGGTACAAAACTCAGCAGGCAGTCTTATGAAGTCAAAAAGTGACCGGTGACACAAGGCTCACATTAAGAACTTGACTGCAGCTATAACTTTTCAAACTGAAAACCAAAGCATATATTCCTATATCTTAGTGCTATGGAAAGGAAATCCATGGTGTGTGTGGTCCAGTCTTTCATGACAACCCAACATCTTTCTTTCTTTTTGACCATGCACTGCTATTGATGTGCACGCTACTCTCAGCTGACCTCTGAGACAGGTCTCCTAGTACTTAAACTCATTTCACTGAAAGTCCAGGAGACCAGCCCTGAGATATCAATGGGACCTCTGTGGACTGAAGACACAATTTGACTCTCTTGTAGTTAAGAATTTATGATTTTGTTGGATCAGTGCAGGTAGCAATGAGCGATGTATGGTATGAAATGCAAAAGCCCTATCCAGGAGACACAAACTGCAGTGCCAGTTTGTGTGGTGCTGCACCATTTCTCAATAGTGTGTGTGTGTGTGTATATCCTGCTTAGTCCGAAACAGTGAGCCAAGCCTACTACACCCAGAAGTCTCATGAAAGACACACGAGTCCTTTAATGCCTGTCCACAGTAAACCACATAATCAAAGTTCTTCTGAAAAAGTTAACAGGTTCTCCAAGTAGAAAGTAGCAGAACTTTCCTCATCCGCTGCCTCACAGAGGAGATTATATATGTCCAGTGATTACAGAGAAACTGAACTGACCCCTAGAAGATCTGGAGAGGCAGAAATAGTAGTTTTTGAAGTTGTGGAAACTCTTACAAAAGTTCCTTCTTACTATTATCTAAGTACTGATATGGCTCCCATCCTGGTAGGATCTGAGCACTTCACAATCCCCCAGCAAGTTTATCCTTGCATCACTCCTCTGAGATGTGAAAGCACTACTATCTCTGTTACAGAAAGGAAACTGAGATGCATAGAGATTGTTACCTGCCCTAAATCACATGGAGTCTGGGGTAGAGCTGGGAACTAGATCCAGTTCTCCAGAGCCTCAGTCCACTATGTTAATCATAGGGCCACCTCCTACTCCAAGAATGATTTGGACAAGTATACTTGGTTTCTCTGGCTGTCTGCAGCACAGAAGTGGTACTTAAGCTACTATACCCCAAGTTAGATGGAGACCCATGTACAGACTTAGCCAGTTTCATTAACATTTTAGGCCCATCTCTAATTAGCTTTATTGAGTTATTCATGCTAGCCTGTGCTCAGGAAGACTAAACAAAACCTGAACAAATTATCTCCCAATAGGAGACATTCCAGGTCTTTTCATTCATGGATGTAGCAAATGAGCACTTTCATATTTACAATGGAGCTACAGCTGAACAGTGACTAAAATCTGAAACATGAAGCAGAAAGAATAAGCTTCATTAATCAGTTTTGACCTCTACAGGCAGTTTACTTCAGTGTTAAAGTGACTGAGAAGCACCTATATTTCATGCCTGTATGCCACAGAAATAACCAATTAGGTACAATATGCTAAGGCTAATTATAGAAATGATGATAGCTGGGTATGAAAGGCTGAACAGAACAGCTCACAGCTGGTATAATGGAATCCTTTACTCCTGAGATCTTGCTGAAAGCTGTATCTTGCTATTGTATTTTCTTCCTCTTTCTTTTGACAAACACATGCAAATATTTTTTCAGCATGACATAATAAATTTTCAGGGCATGACCTGATCAAGTGTTCCCTGGTGTAAACAGTGTGTGGTATTTACACAAATTGGCTTCCACAATTTATTAAACTAGGGCTGGGTTTCTTTTATTGCCTCTGAATGTTTTTTCTTTCCAGTTTCCTAAAGGAATAAATGATCTGTGAATTTTTAAATGGAATAAAAGACCTATTACAGCCATATCCACCACCAGCCTATCACAGGGAAGTTAGTAAACCACTCAATTAGAACTGAGCGGTAGCAACCTTGCAGCTGGAATGCCATTATGTTGTATTTATAAAGCACTCTTCATCCTGGGATTCCAAAGCACATTGTATAAACTGAATTGCTATGTAATCACTGAAGTACAGTCACTTCAGAGGTGCTATATATGTATGGGGATTGCCATTGTGCTGTCACACCTTATTAATGATTTTAAAGTTCTTTGAAGATGTAAAATGTTAATTCCTGGCACTTACATAGCTGGGTGCTGAGCATGACCTGCTATAACTAAAGTTGCATAATAGCTTCCATTCTAATTCTCAGTTTTTCAGTCATTCATAAGGCTCTCATATTCATCTTTTGGGCCAATGTTTTCCAACAGCATGGCCTCAGACTGAAGGCATTTTTTCCCAAAAAGAGTTTGAAGATAAACCATTCAACCACTTTTGATTGAGAAGAGAACAAAAGTGGAAGATAGGTCCATCAATGGCTATGAGCCAGGATGGGCAGGAATGGTGTCCCTATCCTCTGTTTGCCAGAAGCTGGGATTGGGTGACACGGCATGGATCACTTGATAACCTGTCTGTTCATTCCCTTTGGGGCACCTGCCATTGGCCACTGTCAGAGGACAGGATACTGGGCTTGATGGACCTTTGGTCTGACCCAGTATGGCTGTTATGTTCTTATGTAAAAAGGGAATACTCTTCCCATCTGTTTTGAAGCCCCCTCCCCACACACACACCGCTGATATTTGAAACCTGAAATTTGGTATAGAAATGACTTTGGGGAACTGTGCACGAGCTTGTTCTGAAAGAAACTGGCTTTGATTTCTCCATTATGAGTATCTGAAAAAATGCACTTTGAGCCGGTGTGGTAGACTTTCCCCACTGCACTCATTAAATGCTCATGTAAGGAAAGCTGTGCTGCCTGTGCACTCAGATCCACAGTAAATTAGCTTTGCCATCAAATGGCTTGTCACCTATATTGCTGAATTCAGTAGGGAGAACTGAGGAAGAGATGTTGTGCAGACCTTGTAATTTGTGCAGGACTTGAGGAACTTGGATGCAACAGTGACGGGAGTTAAACATTTACAGAGCTACAGGACAGGCAAGGGCTCCTAAGGCATCCTTGATTATGCCCCTGTACACCTTGTAATGTGCCCAAGGCGTGAAGGAAGTATTCTACAGAGCTCCTAAAATGTGTAGGAAAATGTGTCTCCCTTCTGAAAACATAGGTTTTAGGAAAAGAAGCCCTTCTTTTCCTATCTGCCCAAAACCAGCTTCATAATGTATTTAATTTTACTATTTGACACAATAAATCATGTAATTAAGCTCTCTCTGTGTGGGTATACAATATTGCACATGCAACCTCCGTTGCAGTTTCCTGAATTTCTAATGTTTAAGTGTGCAATATTGATCTGTTAACGTTTTTATTGGTGTAGCTTTTTGGCCATATGACTGCTCCAGCTGTGCAAATTGAATCGGGTGGAACACTGTCGGAGATGCTGAGACACAAGTACATTCTACTAATTTCTGATTATCTTTTTTTGTTACTGAGTGACAAGTCAGTGTTTAACATGTTAAGTGTGGCATTAAATATGCTCTCAAAAAATGAAGTACACACTCACTGCAGGCAGATCAGCAACAAAATATTACCGGGATTGTATGTAGTTAATGAGAGAGACAGACTTAAGATGCCACACTGTCATTTTTAAGTAAATTTTGAAAAGGATCATTTATTTAATGCTATGGATTGTGGGACTGGCTTAGAACACCAGCTGGGAGAAGGAGTGTTCTCAACCTAAGAAGATCTGAATAGGATCTGAAAAGTTACTCCTTGGGCTGCAGGGGCGAGTGGCCACCCAGATCCCCCTGAAAAGAATGAGAAGGAACAGAATGGACTCCCCTATTCCTGGAATGGGGCAGTTATTCTAGTCCTTGACAAAATCTAAAGTTCAGGGGTCCCAGAAGCTGACTGGAAGGGGGTGGCTGCAGAAAGACAGGTCGAAGTTGCTTGTGTAGACTGAAGTTTATGAACGTTCCTGGAGCTAAGTCATGCTTACCAGTTGCATAAGAACCTGAACTCACCCAGATTTAGTCCTGTGATAACCAGGCACAGAGCTCTCTGGTGCACCCACCTTTGGTAAAACCTGGAGTCAGACCTTCTGGAGTGGAACTCTGAATTTGTGGAGTTCAGCCTTCTAAATGCCATTGAGTAGGGTTACAATTCAGAACTGCACCTCTGATCCCTTTTCAGGCCTTTCTGAGTGCACCTCTCCCCTAGTACCACCAGTATAAGACCTCATGCCTTGACCTACATGGGGTAGAATCCCACGACTGCCCTATTCTTAAAGGGGGTGCAACAGGTCCAATAGCACCACAACAGGTCCTACTTGACTCAGTACATGTGATTCTTCCCTTAGGGAGCCACGAAGCAGCAGTGAATGCAATGACCCAGAACAGCCTTCCTAAAACACAGATTTGCCTTGTTCCTACTGTTAAGAACAAAGTATAAGAGGGTTTTTGTAGCAGAGTCTATACACATACATATCTTACCTAAAGGCTTAGACAGGCCTATCTTGCTCTAAGCTTCTCTTGAAGTTCCCCTGTCCTTCAGGGACTGCCTCTTTATATCCAGCTCAAAGTCTTTGTTCCCTGCTGTGTTTCCTGAGCCTAGTTAACCTAGTCTGGGCAGCTCAGCAGGGGGTCAGTGGTGGACTTCAAAGTAGATAGCTCTGCATTACCCCTGAAGTGTTTGCCAGGAGCTGGCTTTCATCTGGACCCATTATCTGGCCTTCCTGCTTATGTGTAGTCAATCCCTGCTTGAAGTAATTCCCTACAATGGTCAGCCGAATATGTAGCATTCCTAAATTATTACAGACTCCAAATCTGTTGTAAGTATCATAACGTTTGTTTTTTATTGGGGAGGGGGAAGGGCTAGGCTGGAAAACACAAATGTGAACCTAACAAGAAGGAAAATGATCAGGAGCAGGAAAAAAAGCACCAGCTGAGAGCAGATCTACGCTATAAACGTACAGCAGTATAACTACATCGCTCAGGGGTGTGAAATCCATACCCCTATGTGATGTAATTATACCGAGCCTGTCAATGGGAGGGCTTCTCCCACTTCCATAGCTGCCACCTCTTGGGGAGGGGGAGAACCTATGCCGATGAGAGAAACTCTCCTGTCGGCATAGGTGGCATCTACACTGAAGCCTTACAGAGGCGCAGCAGCACCAGTGCAGCTGCAGCATTTAAGTGTAGACCTGCTCTGAGTTTCCTTTCTACCATTACACTCTGCCCTATCCCCTCAGTTCCCTCTCCACACACAGGTGCACTCACTTCCATCTACGGCCGAAAAGTGGGAAAGCAAACAGCAGAGCTACATGGTTCAGCCATAGCAGAAACTAAAGATACTGTAGTTTCACTGCTTCTAACTTCAGAGGTAGAAACTAGTACAGCAGATCATCCTCCTTCAGTCACAAGAGTCTCATTTCAGAATTTCATCCGCATCAATGCTGGGCTGTCCCTTTCTTCTATGAGTCTGTGTAAATGACTGGAGTAAAAGTATGGAATTAAGCACCATTAAGATCTCTTACATTAGCAGTTTCTGTTAGAGGATGCAGTCTGCATCCAGTAATCTGCTTTATGCCTCTGAGGCTCTCAGCCCCTTTTTTAACTTGCAGTATTGATAGATGTACTGGGTAATACTGGAACTCCATGGGGTAGTGCTGATGCTGCATCAGTGGAAAGATGCTTAGAATATAACTCGAGCGCTGAGTCAACAGTGATTCACTAATGGCTCCAGTGGTGCGGTTTTAGTTTTTATTTGGGGGCATGGAGTGTGTCAGACAGTAGTTCTGATCCACTGGTGACAGAAAAGATGTTTCCTAATTTAGATACAGGGTGCCAAGGTGCTACCATGATAGGAAGAGCATTAGAAATGCATAGGTATTTCAGATAGTTGGACTGTAACCTCAGCTCACACAAGGGCATTATGGTAAGAGTACATTTGAGGGGGGTGTTTTAAGGGACACTTGCTTATTCCAATTCCCCCTGCTCCACTATAAGGGAAGCCTATTTAACATGACAAAAGGCCATCTTTTCCTGGGATTTTTGTGCAATTGACTGATGGTAACACTTCAGTCAGTAGGCCAGATTCAGCTCTGATCAAAGCAGGCTTGACTCCACCTGAAGTCAGGGGAGTTATACCCAAGAGGAGTAAGGGAGAAGACCCAGCTTTGCAAGAGACCCATTACTGTAAGACGACTAGTCAGTCTATCAGGGCTGAATATTTCATAATGAAGAACAACATTAAAACTTTTGAGTAAAAGTCCCAGTATTTTAGGGCTTGTCTGGGTCATTAAAGTCAATGGGGAACAGGATCTGACCCTTACTCACACTATAAGATTTTGTTGAAATACCCTCTACCCCAAGTTTCTTACAAATCCACACAATCCTATCTTCCTCACTTGTCTGTCTTATTTTCTTTCGGTTTCTACATAACATCTATCAGTGTCATAGCTAAGTGCTGCACAAAATTAAAGAATGCAAGTGCTCAGGAGGGACAATAGGTATGACAGAAGTAATAAGAACTTAAGCCCCACAGCCCAAGAGTAGTCATCCCTCATGTGTAGGAGATCTTTGCAGTAGATCATTAAAGTGTGAAGTCAATGAGGTTGCACAGGTGTAACAGAGCAGAAGATGGCCCAATGTGCCTTCAGTTCACAGCTTCATAGTGACAATTATATATACTTTAAAAAGTTATGCAATAGTGTGCTTGAGAAATGATGCATAATATTCATCTACCTAATCAGGTTAACAACCTGATTTAATTGATCCTAACCACAGCTTTATGTTTAAGCAACAAGATATCAAAAGCCATGCTTAGTATCCCAGATTTCTGTAATAAAAATGTTTTTCCAAAATGAGGGTAACAGTAATTTTCCAGTCCAGGTAAGTGGAGATGGGCTATGATTGGGGCTTGCCAAACCCAGTTGTTTTTGGTTTTGTAGGGACACACTCCACTTGTGCGTGGGGTTTTTTGTTTTTGTTTGTTTTTATTTGAAGTTGACTTACAGCTGAGGAACATGTGAAAAAACCACAACCCTCCACATTTCAAGTCTCCCCTTGTCATTCATGAGTACCTGAAGCTAAATACTTATGACCTTAGTGCTACAAGGGGAATAAACTAAAAATATACACACCCTAGGCTCAGCATAGCAAATCTAGATGCTATATAGGAGCAGGCAGTAAAACAACCTCCAGCATTGCCAAAATGCATACAGGAGTACACAGTAAGGCATCCCCTGGTATTTTCAATGTTCATATTAGAGAATACGGTAAACCAATGCCCATTATTGACCACATGTGCACAGAAGCATCCACAAAACTAGCCACCATTACCTTAAACAGAGTTTCACGCAGCAAATCAGTCCATTAACCAAAAATCCATCATAGTATTAGCAAATTTACATCGGGGCGTGGGATCAGCCAGCCCCCACCTATGCACTTTTGCTTTGCGAGTCAGGACTACTGCGCGCTTCAGTGTGAATTTTGTTATAAGATAATGCTCCAAACTGGGTGGCTTCAGCTTAGCAAAATGCATATGTATGGAGTAGTTCATTTTGTGCTCGTGTGCATTTTTGTTAGTTGCTTTCCTGCATGCTGTCCTGTGCCCTTTTATTAGGACTTAGGGGAAAACAGCCACATAGTCAAAATACATGAGTTCAAAAGTACACTGGCTCCCGCGTGTGAGCCTAGGGGTGGGAAATATACCTGTGTTCATATTTTCTTCTTTAATTGGATCCAAATCCTATAAGCCCATTTCTGGCTTTTTAGTTTGTAAAGTCTAGTTCCTGAATATATCCTCCAAAATGTACGTTAGGATTCATTGTATTGTGTAGAGTCCTTTTAATAGGGAAGAAATACACTTTTAAAGCATGCAAACTTGATCTGCTGATTATTAGCCAAGTAAAGGAAGTTTCTTAGCAACACTTTCTTCTGTGGTATGAATTATGTTTCGTCAGTAGATTGGCTAATGATAACCTGACTTGCCCCATCTATATAACAAAATGTATGAAATAGTACATCTGACTTTCCCTGTAGAAAGTTATAAATTCATGTAATTCAGAATAAATGAATATTGGGAAGAGGAATGAGAAGGCCAAAGAAATGCAATGTAGGATGGAAGATTTTGTTTGAGCTGCTGCCAATCACAGCTGAACAGAGAAACCATGCCACCTCTTCCTTCCTTGTATGTACTTGTTCCTCTTTCTCTTCCCCCTCTGGGGCTGACTGCATACTAGAAGTGAGGTGCCATATTTTTCAATGTGTGAAATATACATATTCATGGGAGGAAAACAAATGCTTATGCAAGAACAGTGCATACACTGCAGCCTCCACCTATGCCCAAGTGACAAGTGTGTTATATTGTATAACTGTCATCTGCTAACTGATTTTTCAAAAAGGTGTGGTTACCACAGCAACTTCTCTATACTTATTATTTACAGTGTGCTACCATTTGAATATTGTACTGAGCAGATTCTCTTTACTCCGAAGGTTAATTTACATACTTTCTGTTCTACTTAAACTGTGGCTTTCAGAACTCACCAAAAAGTTATCTGACCCTCAAATCTGACAGAAGATTTGCGGAAGAGAAGCAATTTGTACCCTTCAGTTGAATTCTGTCCAGGTCACAGTGTTCAGAGATTAACTTTGAATTTAATGTCCTGACTTAGAGGTTCTGCAGTTGTACTGGTTCCATAGCTGTGACGAACTGTAGCTGGTAGAGACTAATACGGCTAGCCCACTCCATTGTTTTGCTTGCAGATGCAGGAGCAGGCTGATCAGATCAACAGCACACAGGATTCAAAGGAAAACTGTACTACCATGAGCAAGCTGGTCTGCTTCAGGTGAACTGCAAAGGATAGTCTCATTACAGCATTCTCTGCCTTTTTCTTTCTTAACATTATCACAAGAATGCATTGATATGTATTCATCAGCAATGATACAAACTTCTACCTCCGGGGGGTGGTATGAACGTGTTTTCATTAATGAATGTACATATCCATCTGTCTACCTGTTATGTACTTATACAGCCCTGTCATTGTGGTATCTTAGTATCTAGCTATGTTGGAGTAGTAAGTCCATGTAATGTAGGTTAAAAAAGTAATTAATGGTGGTTGCCCATTTTTCTTCAAACAGCATGCAAGATTCTCATTTATGTGCCCTGACCTACTTGACTTGACTGTCAAGCTTTCCTTAATTAAACAGTCAGAGGCTGTGGGACCAAACCAGAAGCTACTTGCTTTGTCCAGATGCATTTATTTGCTGAGAAGCAATGTAGCCTGTTCTATTAGTTTTAGAAAGTTGCATTTTGCTTGAAGTCCTAAGGTACCTAGAAGCAGTGAAATTATGGACTGAATTCTTCTCCATTGAGCCTTAGCAGACTTGTGGGGGGAGGCAGGGACTGAGGAAAATAATCAGGAAGCCAGTTCTGAGTCCCCTGTCCTGCACTGTCCAGACCAGCAGAAATTAGAGCTGCTAAGGAGTATACCAATGCAAGCTAAGCTGATTTTAAGCAAACTACTGCATTAAGCTCCATCAAAAAGGGCTAAACCTGTTTGAGTGGTTTAAAATCAATTTGTCTGTCCACACTACAAGCACCCCACTATAGATACTTGCTACAGGGATTGAAGGGGGATTTCCACCCTTTCAAGAGGCATAGCTAGAGCAACGAAAATTCTTCCATTGACCTAGCAGTGTCTATACTTGGTCTTAGAACAGCTTAGCTGCATCTCTTAGGGGTGTGGTTTGGTCTGTTGGCAGTGGTTCTCCCTCCCCTCTTTTTCCCCTCCCCCCACCTCCACTCCTGAGCAACGTAGCTACGTTGACCTAAGTTTTAGGTGTAGACTAGGTATCAGTTAAGCTGGTGCAACTTTTCTAATATAGACAAGCCTGAGGGTAGGAAA
Organism: Platysternon megacephalum; assembly: GCA_003942145.1. Taxonomy (NCBI): domain Eukaryota; kingdom Metazoa; phylum Chordata; order Testudines; family Platysternidae; genus Platysternon; species Platysternon megacephalum. The sequence goes on from QXTE01000024.1 coordinate 5,803,704, forward strand.
GTAAGAGTGTGTCTCCATTGCAATCCGAGATGTGACTGTAGCATTCATAGACATACCCAAGCTAGGTTTGGTGTAACTCACTTGAGTAACAATAGTGATTAAGTCACAGCAGCACAGGTTAGCCACTCAGGTACATACCCAGGGTCCTGGGCAGGCTGGTACAGCCACGCTGCTGCATGTGCTGAGGTGGCTTCACTGCTATTGACATTGGAGCCAGCTTTGATCTAGCTAGCTCCAATGTCAAACTTGTGTACCTCTAGACGTGCTGCAGTCTCACCTCCTGAGTGCAGTGTAGACATACCTCAAGAAGAAATGAGGACAGAGATGTTACATAGGCAGGGGCTATACAGCTGGCTGACAATGAATTCACAGTGATCTTTATCCCATTACCAATTCCTTGAGCCTTCAGAGAACAAAAGTGTAAAACAATAATTAGCCACAAACACAGATTTTTGGTAGTGTTTTTGCCCATGCCAAAACCTGAACTAATTATAGGCAATCTAGTAAAGGAACACTTCAGAGAAAACAACCCAGCAGGAAAATGAGTTTTTACAATGTTATGTAAAGGAACATAGGCTGCTTTAATAGCAAGGAAACTGTTTTGCGCAGAATTAGCCATCAGTATTAAACATCTAGGTAGTACTCAAGTACAGCACCAATGTGATATTGTTACTATAGCATACATCTCCCAGGCTTACTTGTCTCATTACTGGTTTAGATTTCAAATAAAATACTAATAATATGACAAGCTGCAGAGAAACCAGAGAATTTTTATATAACTCATATCTGCCAAGATACAAAAATCCAGGGACAATTACACTAAATGTGTGTGTCATAAAGTTTAATAAACTCTGGCAGCTTTTCCCAAGTCTGCTTTGAAAACCCTTAAGTTTTAAAGATAATGGTGATGAAATTGATGGAGAAAATTCCCACAAATTTAAAGGGGAAAGCAATTGGCATTTTCCACTCTATAAATGCACACTGCCATGTACAAATATTACAAGATATTTATGTAATAATACGTTATGCAGCAGTTACTTACCATGAGCTCAAGGCAGATAAAACAAGATAAAGCCAGTTCTTATGTAACTTAGATGGAAAATAAATATATATATATATTTTGGTCCTACTCCAAATCAATAGCCTCCTACTGCAGTGGGAAATAAATACATGTAGGACAGTCTCTAGGTATGAGGCTAAAAGAGTTTCAAGTCAAAAAGACGAGGAGAAAAAAATAAGTTACACCAACTGTTACAGGCAAAATGAAATGAATGAGCTTTTTTTTTTATTGCTCTATCCTAGCTTCTGGCTTGTGCAGCTGACTTATGTAGTATGTATAACCCACATAATGCCTGTTGTCTTCAATGGAGTTGTGCTGGATTTAAACTGGTGCAAGTGAGATCAGAATCTGGCTGACTTTGGTGGCATTATGGGATCCTTTCTTTGGAGAAGCTGTCTACTCTTGTGCAATGTATTAAATATAAATAGGCTCAGGCCTTTTTTCAGTTTATTCTTTTAAAATGATACTCTCAATTTAGTTCAAGCCCAGTGACATTGCAAAATCTGAAGTAAATGGGAAATATTCAGTGTTGGTTTTTGTTTTTAAAAGTCTTTACAGATTTTTGGATGTAAGTGGTCCCTTGCAACATTAACAGCCCACATATAACACCATTGTGCTAGGTATGGAAAAACACAAGTTGAGTAGAAACAAAAATGAAACTCCTCTATCTGCACTGACATTTTTGAAAAATAAATGAATTCAATAAATTGTGCAAAATAAACTACTTTTAGTTAAGTGGTACATAGACCTTATCCTGGCCTTCTGGGTGGGATGAGTTTTCACCCAAAGCCCTCAAAATAGTGTCGAGAGTTTTTTATATGGGATCTCTGCTCCAAGGAGAAATTTACACATTTCTGAAACACTCCACTGAGCAAAAACTTATCTTTATAAAATGAAAAAGTAAGGCATAGAGAGTTCTACATGTTCTTCTGATTTTAAAAATCATCTTTTGATCAAAATAACTTTTTATTGCAGGGGAGACTACCACCATTTTTCTCCACCAGAAAAGGTTATTTTGAATCGACAGTACCCTGGACTGTTTATAGTGTAGTGTGCTTCAATAGAGGTGTTTCCCAGTCTAAAACTTTTACACAGAGGAAGTACAGACATTGTGGTTAGATTTGTTGCTAGTTCACTTGACCTTGATGCATGGGGACTGTGGTTTTTCCTGAACGTCTTTAATGTCATAATTCTTGCCGACAGATACATTAATGCTTGAAGAAAAACTACTTTAAGCTAAATCTCACTCATCAGGGTCCTGTGAAAAATGTTTGAAACTGTTAAATTTGATTAACACTGCATAACCTCCTTTTCAGATTGTCTGAAATGAATGTACAGTATTATAAGCCAAAGTCTGCCTTCACATAGGTACATAGATACATTTAAATTGCTAGGCACAGAATGAAACTGAGGGCAGAATCTAGACCAAAGACTGTAGAAAAAACACTTGTAGTACTTCATAAATAAAACTTAGGTCCAGATTCAGCAAGGTATTTAAGCATGTGCATAATTTGTAGACCCATGGAAGTCTATGGGATTACTCACATGTTTAAATTTGTGAACATGCTTAAGTAGCTTGATGAATTGGGGCCTTAATTAGTAATGTATGTGCAACTAATGTTAGCAATACCTGGAAAAGCAAGCTGGGTTTCTTACATTATATCTTATACATTCTTCTTATAGGGGGATACTTGGTGCTCTTGGATTGTACCAGCCTTTTAATCTTAGATTTAATCTAGGTGTCAGTTTTAGATTTTGCCACAGCTGGTCTGTCCTATTTTCTTCCCACTATCTTGTATGAGTTGAGGATCTGGCCTGATTTAGTATCATGTTAATTAAGCTCTATTGAAGTCAATGTCACTCTGGTTGTGGATCTGGCTTATCCTATGCACTTCAAAATACCTGCCGGATGTTTGACACACAGTGTGTGGCAAATCAATCTTTTGGTGCTGCAATTTATCCCTCTATAAAATGTTTGTAATATTTTCATTCAACACCCCTGTGAGGCAGGTATTTTTTTTATTTTTGTTCAGAATTTTAAAGAATCTCTGATGAAAGGTACTGTAAAATTGTTACACTGTGTAGTACACATGCACTTCATACTTCACCCTGCAGGGTCCTAGACCCCAGGCTCCAGCAGTGAAACAGCCCCTTAGCCCAACCCCATGAGCCCAAGTCAGCTGGCACAGTCCAGCCATGGATTTTTCTTGTCTGTGTAGACGTACCCTTAGAGTTGAAAAACAGTAAGCACACAAATGCTGCAATACTAAGTGTCCAGTGGAGGCTGTGGTGAGTCAATCCTTGCAATCCTGGATTTGCTTTTCTGCCTTAATTCAGTTTGGGGGTCAGTGAGGAAATTCTGATATGTGCTTTCAGAACTGAGCCATTTCATATCCTCAGTCTTGGTGCATCATGTGTACTTATGTCTTTAACATACCTGATAGACAATGTGGGGCCTGAAGAAGAGCTCTGTGTAACTCTAACACTTGTCTCTTTCACTGACAGAATTGGACTAATAAAACATATATTCTCATCCACCTTCTCTCTCTCATATCCTGGGACTGACACAGCTACACCACCACTGCATTCAACATACCTGACAGATGTTTGACACAATCAAAGTTCTTGATTGTGGTGATTTTATTTATCCAACACAGAGAAATTGAGTCATATTCATATCTGGCTTAACTCCCTTGAAATCAGTGGAGCTATACCAGAAATAAATATCTCCTATACTATTTTTATACATGATCCTTCATTTGCCATTTAACATTTCAGGGGAGTTGCTTAATTTTCCTCCTCAGGGTTGTTTTGCTAAAATGCTTGTCAGTATCTGGCTATTTCAAGCATATAGCCCATGTTTGCTGCTTGGTAACAGAATGTGTCAGGTTAGCATGTCTTTGATATGTCAATTATCCTTTTCCCAGCTGCTACAAAAACATCTGTTAACCCACCAAACATAGTGAAACTATTGGGTAACTATCTTTCTTGCCTGCTGCTGAAGATTGTGCTAATGCACCTGCAATTTTCCAACTCCTAAAGAGTCTCTCTGGATTTGGTAGCACAGAAAGGTTAAAGGCAAAGTACTTTAGGTAGGCACAGAAACTACATTTTTCTCAAAGGTGCTGAACCACTGCTTTTGTATTTTTTATTATGCAATGATTATAAAAACAAGAAATAAGTATAGTTTATATGACACCCAGCAATACAATAAATTGGATTTCATGTACTATTAAATATAAAACATTGGGAAGGGATAAAGGAAAACACCACTCTGATAAATAGAAGGTAAAATATTCTTAGTGGCACTTGGAAACTACAGGGGCTACCATTGTGCTTGACTGCTGTGCAAGAGGCAGAGAGGCTTCTTGCACACCCTGGCTGTGGCCAAGGTCATCTCTGGCAGCATGACTCTAGTGTAGCCAGAACTCATGGGAAGCCATGCGGCAAAATATGGAGGTAGGTCCCATGGCTAATTGGGGGGTAGGTGTGTGGCCAGTCCTTATGCACTGATAGTGAGCAGGGAAACTGTGGGGATTGTGACCCAAGGATCTCTTGATGCCAACTCAGTGTACATGGGGTGCAAAAGGGTTACAGGGATCCCCGGGTCTGGTATTTACACTCCAGCTCACCAAAGAGTGCCATGTAAAGTTTCTACTGAAAGCACATGTCACACTGGTCATCAGAATCTCTGCAAAATGGGTGTGCAGATAATATGTAAGGAGAGGGGTGTGTGTGTGTGTATATATATAATCTGTTCTTAAGGCCGTGTAGTTAAAGGCAAGTCACCCAGAGGTAACATGCCTTGAGACAGATTTCACCAGACAGGTGGTGGGAGACACTTATCTCCCTAGTTGACCATTGTGTATCGTGCATCTTACAATCAGATGCCCCATGCTCCCCAATAGTGGGGGGGCAGCAAAGTGAGGGCAGCTGCCTTCTGCAGTGTTACTGAGCATGCTCAGTACAAGCCCAGCAGCAGATCCGGGGGGGCACATGACCTTGCAGGCCCCCTCCCACATGTTGCCTACGCTTACAATAAGTAATGAGTCAAATGCTAATTAAGAGATTGCAGGGAATTTAGAAGGAAAAATGAACAGGAAAGATAAATAACTGGGTGGGAGGGGGAGGACCCTGTTTTACTGAAGCACTGGTCTAATATATTTAGTGGCACAGAAAATTGCCCTGGCATCCTTCATCGTGGGGAGACAAGCTGCCAGTGGGCTCCTGACAAGAAGGTTTCAGACTTTGGGGTATGCAGTACCTTATTAGACAATAGGGCATCTTGTGAGCTGAGTTAAGGCTCTAGAATGCATGTTATGATTTTATTTTATACGTAACCAGGAACAGAGGATCTGGGAATGCTATGAGCCTCCAGTGGGTTAGGGGCGAGACACTAGGAGGTTGGAACATGCCTATCTCTAACCTTTGTGAGGGACTGCAGAGCCACATGAGCTGAGAGGGGAGTGCGTGCGTTGCCTGTGGCTGGGAGAGTCAATTAGCTGATCCCTGGCAGGCACAGACAAAGTGTCCACACGCGAAGGGGGAGTGTTACCCAGAGTTGTGATGAACCTGGCTATCCCCCATGAAACATCACAGGGTTCCTCACTTAGATTGCCTACCTCAGGGTGCCCTTGGCTCACCACCCGGGCCGGCTCTGGCTTTTTTGCCACCCCAAGCAAAAAAACAAAACAAGCCCGCGGGGCGGCTGGAGCGGCGAAGCGCAAAAAAAAAAAAAAAAAAACCTGCGGGGCGGCTGGAGCCAGGGTGCAGGGGGACTCCCTGCGCTGCAGACGTGCCCCAGACAGCGGATTGCGCGCCCCGGCTAGCGGGGGGAGAGAGAGAAGGGGGGCGGCCAGGGCTTCCTTCAGCGGGGTGCTCGCCACACAGCCCCTCCCGCTGCGCCGCCTGCCGGGAGGGCTCCGCGCCGCTCCGGTCGGCGGGGAGGGAAGGACGTGGGCTGCACTGCCGGGCTTCCTGCAGACCTGGCACCGGCTGGGGCAGATGGAGCGTGCAGTCCGCTCCCAGCAGAGCGCTCCCCCCCTCCGTGCTGCCGCCCCCTACAGGGCAGCCGGAGCGGCGAACCAAAAAGAAAAAAAACCTGCCGGGCAGCCGGAGCAGTGAAGTGCCCCCTTCCCCTTCCCCCCCCCCCCCAAAAGGATTGGAGGGAATGCCACCCCTTAGAATCTGCCACCCCAAGCACGAGCTTGCTCGGCTGGTGCCTGGAGCCGCCCCTGCTCACCACTCCCTTAACTCTCCATCTATTTCAGTTCTGATCAGCTGCTCCCACTGGCACTGGATTGTACCAAATGCTATAGTGATGCATGTTAGAAATTTCTATCCTAGAAATAGAATGAGACCATGAATCTTGTTCATAAGTGAGCTATGTTGAATTGAACCTAGGTCTAATATAGGTGAAATTTCTTATGTAATGGTGTCTCTCTTTAAAGCTGCCATCTGGCCACAACTTAAAGACCCCACCATCAAGGATCGGTGATTAGTACATGAGTTGAGGTAGAGTGGGAAGCAGGCTGCTGGATCTCTGCTAATAAAATAACATTGGATCTGTTCCTGTGTGCGAATTGGATTTTCCCCACTCCCTCTGACAAACTGTTTTTAATCTAAGAAGTTTCCTTCTGTCATTCACACTTCCTCTGAGTCAGTGCATTGCAGACAAGATATTTAAAAATTAAAAACCTCCACCCTACTGTACACCGTAATGTGAGCATTTGCAGTTTAGTTAGACATTTCACTTCCAACATTAAACCTAACGATCAAGAAGATGAGGGAAATGATCTTGGGTAAAATAAAACGCAGAGACCCTACCCATCATCCGAAAAATACAGGGACAAATTCTGCTGATGGGATTTGTGCATATTTTACCATTGGCCTCAATGGGAGCTATGGGTGTGACAGAGGGCAGATCTATTCCTCTCAAACATCCAGCAATGCCTGCTTGGTTAAGGTATTTTGAAGGTGCTTTAGAAGCAGCTTCCTATCTCCCTGTTATATATACCCAAGATTTCCAAAATAGAGAGACCTTCTTTAAAATGAAGCTGCATGTGGCCAGTGTACTGAATCATGGGAAGGGAACCCCTGTGCTATCAAAAATTAATCACTCTACAATCACACACCTGAGAGCTAAGTGTCAATAGGTTTTTCAGATGCTCAGAGTCAGTACTCTGTTAGTAGGATGCATTCAACTTGAGAAGCCTGGGTAATGGACTGGGGGAGGTAACAGTACTTGCTGTGCATGGGAAATCTTTGTATAACCCAATTTTAGGAAAGATTATCTGGTTCCTTTTGAGCTTTGTTTTGTGAGAGTTGTAACTTAGGCCCAAATACTTTTGAGGATCTGGGCCTTAGTGTTGATCATACAGATGCTGTATGCCCTGGGAGGGTGTGACAGAGTGCTGAGAGCCAGCAGCTGACCCAGCACTCTGGTCACTTCAAGCTAACTAGTTTCCCCAGAGAAGCCCTGAATGAGGGGCGGAAGACTTAATTATCTAATGAGCTAAGGGGCTAACTATTCCCATCAATTGAGAAGGTAGTTAAAGCACCAGAAGGATGCACAAAAGGAGGAGTGAGGGACTAGCAGAGCTCCATGGAAGCTAGGTCTTTGGCCGATGATAGTACAGCCTCGTCCTGGTGAAAGGACTAAGCATTGAAGAACACTGTAGGTAGAAGTGCTGCATGGAGATTTTGATGGTGGCTTAGTGGTGGTACCATAAATGAAAATTCACAGAAGCGTGGACAATCAAAAGGTCTCCAAACTTGTGTGTGACCTCGGGGGGAGAGCTGCCTGTCCTGTTACAGAGGGGTTATCTACTTTATGGCATTTTTAAAACCTCTTTGTGGGTTTTTGTGGCACATCCTTATTTCCTGGTTTTTCCCCTATTATTTCTATACAACTCCACAGGATGAAATGTCTTCTCCAACCTTTTTTTATTTGTGTGGCTAGATAAACTACATTTGTGTGATACTACCTACTTGAGGTCAGTGGGGAGCTGCAGGTGTCACTGGTTGGGCACCCATCCATTGAAACCCACAAATTCTTGGAAAACTTTTGCTTGACTTTATGAAATAATCCAAGTAGACTAAATATGTAACTGCATCCTAGAGCTTTTATTAGAGATCTCAAGCACTATTCCACTTTGGTTATCTAGGGAATTTAGAGCCTTCAAATTTCAACCTTGTCTGGAAGCTCTTTCTAACAACATGAACATAATGAGATCAATAAGTGCTTGACCTAACTTTGTGTTTCTGAGCATGGATGCTGTTGTCAGTAAAGTCTATTGTAATGGCAAATGTTGCCTTGTCACTTGTTTCTTAACAATATGCACAACTGTTTTTGTTAAGTTGGATTTAATATTCCTTTTCAAACTGCACAGTGAATCCCCTTTTGTAGAGGAAACTTCTATGTGGTGTCTGTTTCGGTTACTGTATTGTTTGTCTGCTCTTCTTGTAGGCAAATACTCATTGTCGAAATATCATCTACTGTATATAGGTGTGTTTTATCACCTTGCATTCCAGCAGCATTCTCCTGAGCTACTTGCAGAAACTATCAGAAGCCTGCATCCCAAGAAAGGGGAAAAAATTCATAGGCCGGAGTTGTAGACCAAGCTGGATGAGCAAGCATCTCAGAGAGGTGATTAAGAAAAAGCAGAAAGCCTACAAGGAGTGGAAGATGGGAGGGATCAGCAATGAAAGCTACTTTATTGAGGTCTGAACATGTAGGGATAAAGTGAGAGACCTTGCAAAGGGAATTAAAACCAATAGTAAAAGGTTCTGTAGCCATATAAATAAGAAAACACAGAAAGAAGTGGGACCGCTAAACACTGAGGATGGAGTGGAGGTTAAGGATAATCTAGGCATGGCCCAATATCTAAACAAATACTTTGCCTCCGTCTTTAATGAGGAGCTTAGGGATAATGGTAGGATGACAAATGGGAATGAGGAGTGGAGGTAGATATTACCACATCCGAGGTAGAAGCCAAACTCGAACAGCTTAATGGGACTAAATTGGGGGGCCCAGATAATCTTCATCCAAGAATATTAAAGGAACTGGCACATGAAATTGCAAGCCCATTAGCAAGAATTTTTAATGAATCTGTAAACTCAGAGGTTGTACCGTATGACTGGAGAATAGCTAACATAGTTCCTATTTTTAAGAAAGGAAAGGAAAAACGTGATCCGGGTAACTACAGGCCTGTTAGTTTGCATCTGTAGTAAGCAAGGTCTTTGAAAAAATTTTGAAGGAGAAAGTAGTTAAGGACATTGAGGTCAATGGTAATTGGGACAAAATACAACATGATTTTACAAAAGGTAGATCGTGCCAAACCAACCTGATCACCTTCTTTGAGAAGGTAACAGATTGTTTAGACAAAGTAAATGCAGTGGATCTAATTTACCTCGATTTCAGTAAGGCATTTGATACGGTTCCACATGGGGAATTATTAGCTTGTAATCAGGCGCAGACTCGCCCGGCAGCGCCTCCTGCTGGTGACTTCCGGGAATCAGCTCATTCCAGCTCCGGAGCGCCCTCTGCAGGCCGGTGATCCGCCTGCCACTGGCCCCCCCCGTGTCCTTCCCAGGACCCGGTGCCCTGTTAGCAGGGGTGCTGCCCCCTGGCAGTCACCCCTCAGTCTTAGGGTCTCCCCTCCCTAGGGAACCCCCACCCACTATCCCCACCTCGCCTCAGTATAAGGCTACTGCCAGTCATTGTCTAGCCCCATGCCCTGGGGCAGACTGCAGTATCAGCCTACTCATCACTGGCAAGGTTGGGTTTGGACCTGCTGCCTTGGCCTACCCCTGGGCTGCCCTCTTCAACCCCCCAGTACCTGTTGGCCTTATGCTAGGCCGCAGCCTGGGGCTTTCCAGGCTGGAGCTCCCCAGCCCTGCTCCACTCAGGTACCTGCTAATCCTGCAGCAGCCAGGCCCTTCTCCCTCTACAGACAGAGGAAGACTGATGAGCTCCTGGCTTCCCTGGCCAGGGCCAGCTGAGGCCTGATTGGGGTGTGGCCCAGCTGCAACTGCTTCCCCAATCAGCCTAGCAGCTTTTTCCCTTCCAACAGTCCCCGCTCAGGGCTGTCTTTAAACCCCTCCGGGCAGGAGCGGGTAACCACCCCGCTACAAGCTAAATTGGAAAAGAGGGGGATCAATATGAAAATTGAAAGGTGGATAAGGAACTGGTTAAAGGGGAGACTACAATGGGTTATACTGAAAGGTGAACTGTCAGGCTGGAGGGAGGTTACTAGTGGAGTTCCTCAGGGATCGGTTTTGGGACCAATCTTATTTAATCTTTTTACTACTCACCTTGGCACAAAAAGTGGGAATGTGCTAATAAAGTTTGTAGATGACACAAAGCTGGGAGGCATTGCCAATACAGAGAAGGACCGATGTGTCATACAGGAAGATCTGGATGACCTTGTAAACTGGAGTAATAGTACTAGGATGAAATTTAATAGTGAAAAGTGCAAGGTCATACATTTAGGGATTAATAACCAGAAGTTTTGTTAAACTGGGGACGCATCAGTTGGAGGAGGAGGACCTCGGAGTATTGGTTGATCACAGGATGACTACGAGCCGCCAATGTGATATGGCCATGAAAAAAGCTAATGCGGTCTTGGGATGCATCAGGCGAGGTATTTCTAGTAGACATAAGGAGGTGTTAGTACCATTATACAAGGCACTGGTGAGACCTCATCTGGAATATTGTGTGCAGTTCTGGTCTCCCATGTTTAAGAAGGATGAATTCAAACTGGAACAGGTACAGAGAAGGGCTATTAGGATGATCCGAGGAATGGAAAACCTGTCTTATGAAAGGAGACTCAAAGAGCGTGGCTTGTTTAGCCTAACCAAAAGAAGGCTGAGGGGAGATGATTGCTCTCTCTAAATATAACAAAGGGATAAATACCAGGGAGGGAGAGGAATTATTTAAGCTCAGTACCAATGTGGACACACGAACAAATGGATATAAACTGGCCATCAGGAAGTTTAGACTTGAAATTAGATTAAAGTTTCTAACCATCGGAGGAGTGAAGTTCTGGAACAGCCTTCCAAGGGGAGCAGTGGGGGCAAAAGACATATCTGGCTTCAAGAATAAGCTTGATAAATTTATGGAGGGGATGGTATGATGGGATAGCCTAATTTTGGCAATTGATTGATCTGTGACTATTAGCGGTAAATATGCCCAATGGCCTGTGATGGGATGTTAGATGGGGTGGGTTCTGAGTTACTACAGATAATTCTTTCCGGGGTGTCTGGCTGGTGAGTCTTGCCCACATGCTCAGGGTTTAGCTGATTGCCATACTTGGGGTCGGGAAGGAATTTCCCTCCAGGGCAAATTGGGAGAGGCCCTGGGGGTTTTTCGCCTTCCTCTGCAGCGTGGGGCAAGGGTCACTTGCTGGAGGATTCTCTGCACCTTTGAAGTCTTTAAACCACGATTTGAGGACTTCAATAGCTCAGACATAGGCTAGGGTTTTGATACAGGAGTGGGTGGGTGAGATTATGTGGCCTGTGTTGTGCAGGAGGTCAGACTAGATGATCATAATGGTCCCTTCTGACCTTAAAGTCTATGAAAAGAAACCTGATGAGGTTCAACAAGGACAAGTGCAGAGTCCTGCACTTAGAATGGAAGAATCCCATGCACTGCTACAGACTAGGGACCGAGTGGCTAGGCAGCAGTTCTGCAGAAAAGGACCTAGGGGTTACAGTGAACGAGAAGCTGGATATGAGTCATCAGTGTGCCCTTGTTGCCAAGAAGGCGAACGGCATTTTGGGCTGTATAAATTGGAGTATTGGCAGCAGATCGAGGGATGTGATCATTCCCCTCTGTTCGGAATTGGTGAGGCCTCATCTGGAGTACTGTCCAGTTTTGGGCTCCACACTATAAGAAGGATGTGGAAAAATTGGAAAGAGTCCAGCAGAGGGCAACAAAAATGATTAGGGGGCTGGAGCACATGACTTATGAGGAGAGGCTGAGGGAACTGGGATTGTTTCGTCTGCAGAAGAGAAGAATGAGGGGGGATTTGATAGCTGCTTTCAACTACCTGAAACGGGGTTCCAAAGAGGATGGATCTAGACGTTCTCAGTGGTAGCAGATGACAGAACAAGGAGTAATGGTCTCAAGCTGCAGTGAAGGCAGTTTAGGTTGGATATTAGGAAAAACATTTTCACTAGGAGGGTGGTGAAGCACTGGAATGGGTTACCTAGGCAGGTGGTGGAATCTCCTTCCTTAGAGGTTTTTAAGGTCAGGCTTGACAAAGCCCTGGCTGGGATGATTTAGTTGGGGATTGGTCCTGCTTTGAGCAGGGGGTTGGACTAGATGACCTCCTGAGGTCCCTTCCAACCCTGAGATTCTATGATTCTGTTATATGTTGAGCAATGTGAGGTCTTGCACTCAAGTCAATAGCAGCTCTGTCTTTTTTGCATGTGTCAGCTCATCAACTTCAGGGAACGTTTTAGGCATCAGTGGGCATAACGTTATTGACTGGTGAAAATTGGGGGAGGGGCTAAACCCCCCCCCCCATTATACCCTGCCCCCCCCTCTGCAGAAGCCTAGTGCAGCCACAGTGCCCCCAGCCCCGGTGATGTTGGCACCGGGCAGCCAGCCCCCATGCACCAGCAGTGCCCCTAACCCCAGTGCGCCTGGCGGGCAGTGCAGCCCCAGCCGCCTCGAGACCCTGCAGGAGGCAGGCCGGCCCACCCCAGGCAGCCTGGGCTAGGACAGAGCATTGGGAACTGCAGTAGTGGGCCTGGCAGTGGAGCGTGGGCAGGGCCATGCTAAGCTGTTTAGGGAGGCACAGCCTCCCTCTGCCTATGATACCTGCCTATGATACCATGTGGGGGCGGGAAACAAAAGGGGCACATGAGACACATACAACTCCTGCCAAATGGTTAGCAGAGCCAGTAGTTTCACCACTGTGTCAGTCTGTCTAGCTCAAAGAAATGATTGAGGGCAGCCCCCCATGCTCTCTCTCCTCTCCCAGTCCCAGAAAATAAGAAATGGGAATGAGGGCACTAGGAACCCCTGCTGGGGGTTGTGGGGGCAATATGGTGGGAAGAAATCAGGAGCTGTATGCCCCATGCAATGAGGTAAAGGAAGAATGGGGGGCCACAGAGTCCTTGGCATATGAAGAAAATGGGGGACAATTCCAGGGCGTGAGAGAGGGGTGGGGGAGTTGCAGGGAGTCCCTGAATCCCTGAACCATTGAGAGATGGGAGGGTGGAGCACAAGGAGCTTGTCCGGAGCAACTCAAGAGCCTCTGTTGTGTGCAATGTGCTTGGCCTACAGACAGAGGTGATACATGGGAGGCGGGCATGCGGGGTAATGGGGGGCCCCCCCGATTTGCTGCTTGGCTTGTACTGAGCATGCTCAGTAACACTCCTGAAGCCGGCTGTCCTCACTCAGCCCTGCCATTATCTGCAGGTATGAGTTGTCTCTACCTACAGAAGCAACTGGAGGCCCTGAGTGCGATCAGGGCCCATTATGCTTGGTACTGCACAAAGTCAGGTGGGCAAGAGTCCCTGAAGAACTAACAATTAAATCAGACAAAGGGCAAAAAGGGGAACAGTCGATGAGAGACTGTCTTCACTGTTCCTCCTAAGTTGAGTCCTATCCACACACAGAAAATCCCTTCATGGGAGTGTGGAGATGCTTTTAACACGAGTTGGCTGGGCCATCAGGAAGTATTGGTTGTAGCTTGAGGTAGCAACTGACAAGTTGTGCTAACAGAATCCCTCTGAGCAATAATACAATTACTCTGTGCAGTTCGAGAGTTATTTTGTAGTGTGGCTGCTAGGTGAACTTTGAGAGGAGCTAACTCTGCAATGATTTGCCAAACATCACACAGAAGCTCAGAGGTAGAGCCAGGAATAGAACCCAGGCGTCCTGACTCCCAGTCTAGTGTCCTATCTGGTAGATGCTGCATTTAGTTCATTGGAGCTAGCTGAATTGGTCAGTTTTTCTAGAACACATTTTCTTCATCTAAGACACTATCACTGATTCTGGGAGAATCCTATTAAAGGGTTAGTGAGTTTTCATTATTTTACCGTGCTCTGTAAAGTCAGACAATGCATCCTCCTCTTAAATGCTTGAAAGCCCAGTCACTTCAAAGAGCTTGTACATATATATGACATGCTGTGGCTTTCATAAATCTGTACATTCTGCTGTTTGTTTCTGACTCCTCCTGGAACTCTCAAAGCTTTGGCTTTGCTTTTGGCATAATGTGGTGTGGTTTGTTTTGTTTTACACCGTTAGCATCCTTTTCCCTAAAATTCCACACACAGTTGCCTGATTTCTTTTGGTTTTTGGTCTATTTCTGAGAAGTTGTCAGATTTACCAGACATTTCTGGGTGCTCAAAAGACAGTATCCATAGAGGGCATTAGTTTCATTCTGTTCTGACATGTATCAGTGTATGCTGGAAGAAAACAATTGTTACTCCAATTCACATCTGCTCATTATGACTCCAAATGGAAGATTTCCTCTGTATAAAAGTCCCTCCCTCCAAAAGTGGCTCAAGGAGGCTGTAGTGCAAAGAAACAGATTAAGGCAAATGACATAGCACATTCTGTTACAGGTTACAACTCTAGTTTAATTTAGACTTAAATGTCAGCAAATAGTCCTCCTGCAAACCCTTCAAACTACACCTCTTCCTCGATATAACGGTGTCCTTGGGAGCCAAAAAATCTTACTGCGTTATAGGTGAAACCGCATTATATTGAACTTGCTTTGATCCAGCGGAGTGCGCAGCCCCACCCCCAGAGTGCTGCTTTACCGCGTTATATCCGAATTTGTGTTATATTGGATCGCGTTATATCGAGGTAGAGGTGTACCAAGTTTTTCTTATTAAGGGAAGGCAACAATCTTTTATGTCCAAAATAGTTACAGATTAACAAAAATCTGAGAAACTTTCTTGCATTGGGAGACTAAGACAACACGGTTTGTTGTTGATGCCATATGTGTTGCTCTGGTGAAGGCCATTAGCGGATGGTCAGAATTCTTCATAGAGGGTTGGTCTGAGTGTGAGCATCTGCTACTGCAAGGATTTGCTAACTACAGGATAGTTTGGGGTGTCTGTCGCTGGGACCTTTTGAGGTAGGATAGTTTGTGTGTGTGTGTTCCTCTCCTCTTCCCCCTCCCCCAACCCACGAAAAGAAATCACATCTTAGCATAACTAAAGCTGTTGAATACAAGATATCAACTGTCTGAGGTGGTTGTGGGCACATTGTAGGTAACTGTGAAGGGTAAGAGGACTAGGGAATTCCTATCAAATCATTCTGTTAGTGTTCCTTTCCCTCCCATCTCTTCCTCCAACCTCTCGCCCTACGGAAGGGCTTTCTCTCTCTGTTGCTCAGGCCACCTTTTTCCCTTGCAGAAGATGCACTGCCATTACCAAACCTTCTTTCGGCTGTGAAATAGTATTAATAGAGGGGACCCTGTGGTAACAAATACTGCCTTGAATACTATTAACACCTGCACAGATTCCTAATAAATCTGAGGCATTGGCAAGGAACAATGCCATAGAGCACTGACTTAAGCTGGTCCCTTTGCTACTCCCATCTAGTCCTACCTACAAAGTACTTCAGATCCCCAAATGATATGTGGAGCTTTCAGAGTCCTAGAAAGGTGGCTAGTGTCAATGAGGTTGTCAGACCAGTGCATCTCTGTGCTCCCTACCATGAATGTATTACTTACTCTTTTTTTCCACACCCTTCCACCTGCAAACCAAGTGCCTTGGTTCCCTTACCAGTAACCCAAGTGTACATGGTTCAAAATGAGGGTATAATTGTAACTAATTTTTAGAAACTTTTATACATCACCCAAAAATAGCTCTTCCATCCATGATACATTAGAAGCTAGAGTTACGTTTTGCTGTGTAAACAGAGAAAAGGTTTATCAAATGTTATAACTTAACTGGTTTGTTTTTTTTTAACTACAACTTGAGATTGTTGCCTGCGATATCTTGGTTCTCTTTCATCTTCCCTATAAAAGAAAAGGAGAGTGGGACTTTTAAAAAAAAGTTCTCAACTTCCATATACTGTGTTTTTTCTCTTGCGTAAAATCATGTAATGGGGGGTGGGGGGGAAGGAAGGAAAATACTGGAAAGTCTCTCAAATGGCATCCAATGCTCTTGTTTGGGGAGTGGGAGGGAGAGCTCTTAGAGACAGGCTCCTATTTTAGTGACACCTGTTTTATGACAAATGCATACAAAGGCAAAGAGAGAAAAGAACATAAGATGAAAACAGAGCTGCGTTTTTCTAGGTTACTGGAAGACAGCAGGAACAGTATACAATCATATCAGCAACTTCTGGACTCTGGCTATGCACCCCTCACTCACAAAAGCTGAGTTGCTCTGGCTGAGTTGCTCTGACTTTTGTGTGTCGCTGGGTTGAGGAAGGCAAAACACATTTTATCAGGGTCAAGTGTCTAAAGCATAGTCTTCAATCTGCCAAACTGATCACAGGAAAATGCTAAAGTTAAACTTGTCCTGCAGTAACTCTCAAAATTGGACAGTTATTAGACCAGGCCAGAGAGAGAGGAGAGGACTGAAAATGAGAAAGTAATGAGTAAGAGAGCAGGGAGCTAAGTTTCATATTGCAAGAGGCTCAGAACAGTGGAGATAGTAACTCTTATCATCTGGCCTGCCCAGAACAGATCCAATCCACTGTCCTCCAGGATCAGGAATATCATGATAGTAAATCCTGGTTCTTAGTATGTGAAGGTAATGAGTGGTGCTGAAAATGGCAAATGTGGTGGTGCTGCCCCTGAAATTGCCAAGTGTTTCCAGAAAGATGTGCAAAAGGGGTGGCAACCTTAATCAAAGGGTTGCATCAATGTAAGTTTCTGCTAGTACTTTACTGTTGACAGGCCTGAAATGTGAGGCTGTTAATCATGTTGGTGATCACTTACAGAAGGAATCATACTAAAATGAATGGGACTACTCCAGAGGAAGTGCCCGTGTAACACCGACAGACCCTGGTGGTAGGCAGATCTCTTGCTTAAGTGGTCTTGATGTCACTAGATGGGACAGAACTCCACACACAGAAGGTGTGTGAGTTACACCCGAACCATGTGTAAAATCTCCATAAACTGGCTCTGTTTGAATAGGACTGTGGCTTGTTACCATAATCACTTTTTTCTAGTGAGAATATAGCAGTCTTGAAAACTCCTAATAAGCAACTTTTCTAGTCCAGACAAACACACTTAATGCCATTTCTCTGACCTCGTACAGTTTCAGCCATTTTACATAACGTTCAGAGGTTTAAAATGACTGTCCATCTATTTTAGCTCACATTTTTAACACCTAGACTAACACAAGTGTTCACCAGAAAATGAAATGTTCCATTCGCAATATTCTAAGGTTCCTAGTCCAAATGGTTTGCAGAATGTGTGTCACTGAACCTGTCACTGTGTGGGACTGAAAGATGGCTCTCCTGCAGCTCAGATTTGTGCATTGTTGGGGAAGGGAATTCTACCTTTTTTGAGGGGGCGGAGGGAGGCAAGGGAAGAAAAACAAACTGTCTACACACAAAAGGCAGCTGTTTGAAGCTGCTTGGGGAGTTGGTGTGTTAAAAGTAGCCTCAGTAGAGACAGATTAGGGTTTAGGATACAACTAGGGATGATGGCGGGAGGGTAGAAGGTGCATGGCTAATGCAACTTGTCACATGACTTAGCAATTTTGGATATCAACGCCACATGTGGGATTTGTGTATGTAGGCTCCCCTCTTGGAGCAGGCCTGTTGCTTGTAGGAGAAAAAAAATCATGTATTCACTAGTAGGGTAATAAACCATTGTGTATCTTTTGTGTTTTCAATTTCCTCAAACAGTGGATTCCTAAGTAAGCTAGCACTAAAATATCAGGGGCTGGCTGTTGATGAATCTAGCCAACTGTTATCACCATAGCAACCATACATTCTGGATCCACACTGGAGATGTCTGACTCTTCTTGGATGTTAAAATATGATTCATTTTTTAAAACAATTTATAGCAGATTAGGTACACTTCCCTTCTTGCATATGAAGGAAAGATTTCTTTAAATCCTGGGGCAGAAAAAAGAGTGGATGTACTGTACGTTGCAGTATAGTATGTATACCTTGGCTTAGTTCCTAGATGTCCATATGTGAATTGCAACAAGTGTAAAATCTATCAAGATCAGGAAAACTGTACAGAAAAAATATTGATGCCAGACATGAGTTATTGCTTTCACAGGAAGAAATTATAACCCTAATCCAAAGATCACTAAAGTCAATGGGACTCTTTCTTCCCCCCATTGGCTTCAATTTTATTTGCATCAGGTCCTAAAGCTGAAACTGACTGTTTTTACCACTGCTGTAAAATGAAATAAATATCTTGTTAAATTTCACAATGTGCACAGTGCTTGGTACATTTGTGGTCCTCTCCAACAATTGGAAAATGAAAACAAGCCAAAGTCTTAAATGACCTCTGGTTTTCCGTTGAGGAAACTGCCCAAAAATCTGTGTGGAAAAAGGTTGGACTAGATCAGCCTGGGGCAATTCAGCATGCCTGTTTATCAGCTGCTCTTGTTTGACACATTGTTCCCCTCCGTGAAAAACTGCATTTTTTATTACTGTATTTTAATACTGGGCTAAATTACCAGGATTAAAAATTTCTTTTTATACAGTGTAAATCCAGGCCCTAAAATGCACGCTGTTTGTCACTCTTAATCCGTTGGTTTTGTCTTGCAGAAAATGCACTATTTTGCAAAATGACAGTCTTTAAAAATTGGAGTTGGCACCCTTTATAGCAGTTGGGTGCACTTGTATTGTATACATGCACGGTGGCCACAGGAATAATGCCACCTCTTTCCCTTCTAAACAGAATTGGCACTGAAAATTTCCTAGTGGCCTTTATGAAGACAGGTTAAGGCACAAGACTGCTTTTGCGACCTGACTGCATGCAATTTGTCCAAGCTTTTCAAAGTGGTTGCTGATTTTTGAGTGCACAACTTGGATACTTTGCACCTGATTTTCAGGGTTCTATAACTTGTATTGATTGTTACAAGAGCTCTATGCTTCTGAAATCTAGGCAAATCTTGAGATGCCTAGGGCCCCTAAAACCCCTAGTCAGCCTTGAAAATGTTGGTTTTAACCTTTCCCTCACTTCCTTGTTAATAGGTAACAGCTATTATCCTTATCTAATCAGAAGAGGTGACCACAATAACTGATGATCTGATGGAAGCATTATTTTGGTTTCATATTGAAACATTAACAGACAGACATCTCTGCAGTGAGGAAAGAGAACCTACTAATCTATTATATGCCTTTTCCACAACTGACTCGGGATTTACAATGACTGGTTAATTAATCACACATCCTAAATTGTAGGGTATGAAATGGCATTCTGACATCACTTGTACATTAGCTGTGTTTTTTCCTTTTTTGAAGTCACTGACAGCAGGAGGTGATATCTGGCTAGAAAAATTCAGTCCTGGTGCAAGTGAGCACAACTCCTCTATGGTCAATAGGGTTATGGCAAGACTGGCT
The DNA here is from genome assembly GCA_003942145.1 of Platysternon megacephalum. Taxonomy (NCBI): domain Eukaryota; kingdom Metazoa; phylum Chordata; order Testudines; family Platysternidae; genus Platysternon; species Platysternon megacephalum. The sequence continues at coordinate 5,823,272 of QXTE01000024.1, forward strand.
TTCACCAACTCCTCCTAGTGCACCTACATAGTCAGTATGTGTGTGGGGAGGTTATCTCTAATATAGTCTGTGTGTTATACCCAGGCAGTTTGCTTCACTTCCTGCCATGTTTTCAGTGTAATTAACGGGCAAGTTGTTGAATGTCATACCACTGCCTAATGTTTCTAATGACTCCACCCTTGTTCTAGAGCTTTCCATGTTTTAAGTCTTCTAGATAACATTTAGAGAATGGTGAATTTAGAGATGGGATTGAGAGAGGGTCGGGCAAAGAGAGGAGGGGATATAATCCTTGACTACAACACACTCATTTGAACTTTGCCATTTTTCATTGAATAACTTAACATACCTTTTTTTAATGTGATCAGCTGTACTGATTACCCTCACAAAAACTATTGGCTGCCACCAATCTATTCATGGAGGGAGCTCCTCCTGCAGAAAACTCACTCCCACATGCTCACTCTCCTGGGAAAGTGAGGGGCAGCCATGGACTATGAGAGGCTATCCAGGGAGGTGTTAGTACAGCCTGGGGAGGAGTTGGTAGGGTTGGGGGAACTGCATCACAGAAAAGCAAGTGTCACCAACCTTCCATGATTTTGGCCTCTATTACAGGCAATCTTGCAATGATGCAAAAAGCGCTTGCTGTCCCATAATTTTGGGAAAGCTAACTCGGAGAGCGTGAGGAGCGCTCTTGCACATGATGACCTGTTGTCACGAAGAAGATGCACTAAACTGCAAGCCTGCAAATCATGAGGTCTAGTCCAAGCGCTTCCACTGCCTTGTTAATATTTCTGTGCACTTCACAACCCTCATTATGAGCCAAGGTTTCATACTGCAACTTTCTTGGGGTATAGCCATCACTCACTTGTCTCAGATAAGATAATGGAGAGCTTGCAAAAGGTCACTTCAAACAGAGCTGTTAATATCACAGAGCCAACTCTCATTCACTTTGTCAGTCTTTCAGAAGAAACATTACAAATCAAATGCTTCTGTAACCCACGTTATCACAATGGGTATATCTATTACCAAGGGGGGGGAAAAGAGCAGTGAGTCTGAGTCTGGGACTACAGCCTCAATTTCACACTACCGCACTAAAAACAGCACTGTAGACGTTCCCCCTCAGGCTCTGAAACCTGCCCCCCTCACTGGATTTCAGAGCCCAAGCTCAGCCTGAGCGGGAACAGCTACATCACTATTTTTAATGCAGTGGTGTGAGCCCCATGCGATCAAGTCTGTAGACCTGGGCTCTGAGACTTGCTGATACAGATAGGTGTCTTTGGTTTGGGATTGTTTTTGGCATGTAGATGTACCTAGCGTCCCACTGCTATCTCAAAATACTTAACCCACTGGCGATGTGTGTTGTGTCAGCTGGCTTGCACCGAGAATAACAGCATGTCCCGCTCTCTCCCAAATCAGTTATTCCAACAGCTGTAGTAGAAGAGGTCTGCTATGAATCTGAAGGTGTGGATGGAACACATGTAAGGTCCCTAGTGTAATTGTTGGGATGTTTTATATTGCAAAACATTGTTTGGCAACAAAAAAAGTTGTCAATATTTGTTTTTTACTGAGTGTGCTACCCCCAAAGACTATCTGACACCTGTAAAAGCAGCAAAGAATCCTGTGGCACCTTATAGACTAACAGAGTCTATAAGGTGCCACAGGATTCTTTGCTGCTTTTACAGATCCAGACTAACACGGCTACCCCTCTGATATCTGACACCTGTGACACAAGGCAAATCCTTGTGGGTTTTGCTGTGCAATGGTGGCAGTCTGTTTCTTTTTAAAACAAATAACCCACTAAAAGGATCATTTAATACAATTTTTGCAGGATGTGTGGAAAGGATAGAAAATTATCTCTGAGAATGGGGTACAGTTTATAAACTGAAAGAGGTGGGTGTCTATTGCTTATAATTACTCCTGAGAGCATTCTACACCAAAAAAAAAATTTTGCACACTATTTTACAATTTTGCAAATTGTATTTGTCAAATAAATGTGGAGGCTCCAGCATGGCATGGTGGAGCACAGGGCACTGGCTGCACAGAGGTGGGAGAACACTCTGCAGCTCCCCCACTCCTCTCCCCACCCCCCCAGGATACAGACTCAGGGGTGAGGCTGGACCAGGCTTGCCCCAGAGCCCTGCCCATCCATGCCAGGTGTGGGCAGGCAGGCTCAGCAAGGCAGGATCCAAGTGTGAAAGGGTTAGTGTGGGGTGCTCCAGGTGTGGGTTGTGATGGTTCTGTATGGGGGATCCAGGTGCAGGGGGATCTGGATGCACAGGAGCTTGTTGGGGAGGGTTCTGGGTGCAACGGGAATAGGACTCTTCAGGGGGGCCAGGTGAAGGTGGTTGGGGCTCAGTGGGAGGGGGTCTGGGTGTGGGGTGATCAGTGGGGGGGTCCAGATGCTGGGGTGTGGAGCTCAGTGGGGTGGGGATCCATGTGCAGCTGGTTGGGGCTTGGTAGGGCAGGGATCTGGGTGCGGGTGGCTCGTCAGGGTGGTTCAGGTGCAGGGGGAATGGGGCTCATGGGAGGGGGAGGTCTGGGTGCAGGGGGGCTGAGCCTCGGTAGCTCCCTCTACAGTATCCTTCCCCTTGTAGCTGAGCAGTGATGGGTGCAGGAAGCATGGGAGGGGGAGTTGGCAGAGCTTCTTACAGCTGGGGAGAAATCGGGGGGTGAGTCTGACATGGCCCCGGATGCCATGCAGGGGAAGAGGAAGTCCAGTCCTCCCCAGCCCAGCCAGGACTAGCACCAGGGCCGGCTTTAGGCTGATTCAACCAATTCCCCTGAATGGGGCCCCGCGCCCCGGTATGGTGTACCGGCAAGAGCCGGTGCGTACTGGGGTGGCCCAGCTTCCCCAGGGGGCAATTTAAAGTGCCTGGGGCTCCCAGCAGGGTCTGGAGCCCCAGGCCCTTTAACTTGCCACCAGAGCCCCACTGCTGGAGCCCTGGGGTAGGACTGCGGGGCTATGGGGGCTATTTAAAAAGTCCGGGGCTCCCGTTGCTTCTACTGCCCCGGCCCTTTAAATAGCCGCTGGAGCCCAGCCGCTGCCCCAGGGCTCCCTCGGCTATTGAAAGGGCCGGGGCAGTAGAAGCAGGGGAGCCCCGGGCCCTTTAAATAGCCCCCAGAGCCCTGGTGTAGCGGGGCGCTCCACGGGCTATTTAAAGGGCCGGATCTCCAGCTGCTTCTACCGCACCCCCTGCCCGCGGCCAGCCCCTGCCGCACCCCCCTGCAGCCCTGCCCGAAGCCAGCCAGCCCCACACACACCCCTGCCCGCACCAGCCCTTCACTCCCTGCCCTGCCCGCACCAGCCCTGCACTCCCTGTCCTGCCCGCACCCAGGCCCGCACCCCCTGCCCTGTCTCCAGCCAACCCCTGCCGCACCCCCCTGCCTGAAGCCAGCCAGTCCCGCACTTCTCTGTCTCCAGCCCTACCAACCCCTGCCGCACCCCCCTGCAGCCCTGCCTGAAGCCAACCCGCCCCACACACCTCTGTCTCCAGCCAGCCCCGCATCCCTTGCCCTGCCTCCAGCCAGCCCCTGCCCTGCCTCCAGCCAGCCCCATGTCCACTGATGCCCTGCAGTTCCCAGTGCAGTAACCCTGCACACCTGCTTCAATGAGGGCGGAAGGGAGCAGCTGGGACCCACACATGTGCACACCAGCTAAGATGACCAGACAGCAAGTGTGAAAAATCGGGGGGGGGGGGGGGGGAAATAGGATCCTATATAAGAAAAAGACCCAAACATCGGGACTGTCCCTATAAAATCGGGACCACCCTAGCACCCCCCCAGGGAGTGGCGGGGACCCACACATGTGAAACGGAGCTAATTAATAATCAATCAACAGCATATATGAAGCAATGTACATAATTTATTATTTATATAGTTATGCAAAGTAAATAATACATGGAAGAAATAAAAGGCTTTTTTTTACATGTTTTTTTTTTTAAGTCATCCCTGCCAGGGCCCCGCCAAAAATGTTCGAATTGGGCCCCGCACTTACTAAAGCCGGCCCTGACTAGCACCTGAGCCCAGCGCAGGGTAGGAGCCACCAGCCAGGTCTGCCCCCATCCCTCACCATGCCCCATAGTGATTTACCTCTCTGCCAGCTGCCCTGGGTACCCAAAACATATTGCTTGGGAGGGTCGCATGACTGCTCTTGTGGCTTCCCTTTGCTTCCCCGTCAGCAAGTCATTTTTCTGTGGGGGATGCAAAGAAATCTGCAGGGGACATAAATTCTGCACGTGCACAGTGGCACAGAATTCCCCCAGGAGTATTACAATAGTCCCGCTCATGTTTCCACTCTTTCAAAATCTTCAGACTACTAAAGGATATTATGTAGTCTTGGTAGGGCAGGATTTAATCATCAACTGTTAATACTATTAAGCAGATCGAGAGGAAATTAGATCCTTTTTGGTTGAACATAACTGATCTTAGCGTCCTGAACATCCCTAAATAAATGCTGATTGTCAGACAATAGTTCTTGTTGGTTGGTGCCTATAGTGTTAACAGCCTTTTGTGTTCTATGCACTACACAGACACATGAAGTCCTATTCAGCATCCACAAAGAATTTATAATTTAAATAGACCATATGCAGTTAGGAGAAAGGGATAAAACCTACATTGATCCAGGTGGGGATTGTCACAGTGCTGTTATGTGTATTTTCGCTCTTTGGGAAAGTGCCCCAGCCACCCCTCCAATTTACCATCTGTCCCTAATCTGCCCATTCCCCATTGTTAACTCATGTTAACAATACTCTTTCTCCAGCTTTTGTCTTCATGCTCTGGTAGTCTCTTTGCTTCTAGTCCAGATATAGAAATGTTCACCCTGGGCATGAGTAGATTTATTGCCATCATATTTTCTATACAATATTTTTCAGTACCGCTACCAAATGAATGCTACCTAATGTGTTACACTAATGGGTGCACCATAGGAACACTCTGATGCACTACTGTACAGTGGAATATCTTAAAGGCAGGACCTGTGAATCTTCAGAAGACTTGAATCATGTAGGCCAAGAATAAGTATTACTGGGTAGTAGGCAATACCCTTTTTGTAGTGTGTGTGTGTGGTTGTTTTTTTTTCCTGACTTCCTGAGGAAACTACAATCCATTGGTGATCTTCCAGAAAACACCATCCTGGCCACTATGGATGTAGAAGCCCTCTACACCAACGTTCCACACAAAGATGGACTACAAGCCGTCAGGAATAGTGTCCCCAATGATGTCACGGCATGAACTTTGTGACTTTGTCCTCACCCACAACTATTTCACATTTGGGGACAATGTATACCTTCAAGTCAGCGGCATTGCTATGGGTACCCGCATGGCCCCACGGTATGCCAACATTTTTATGGCTGACTTAGAACAACGCTTCCTCAGCTCTCATCCCCTAACGCCCCTACTCTACTTGCGCTACATTGATGATATCATCATCTGGACCCATGGAAAAGAAGCCCTTGAGGAATTCCACCATGATTTCAACAATTTCCATCCGACCATCAACCTCAGCCTGGACCAGTCCACACAAGAGATCCACTTCCTGGACACTACAGTGCTTATAAGCGATGGTCAGGTAAATACCACCCTATACCGGAAACCTACTGACCGCTATACTTACCTATATGCCTCCAGCTTTCATCCAGACCACATCACACGATCCATTATCTACAGCCAAGCTCTAAGATACAACCGCATTTGCTCTGATCCCTCAGGCAGAGACAAACACCTACAAGGTCTCTATCAAGCGTTCTTAAAACTACAATACCCACCTGCTGAAGTGAAGAAACAGATTGACAGAGCCAGAAGAATACCCAGAAGTCACCTACTCCAGGACAGTAACAGAAACAAAGAAAGTAACAGAATGCCACTAGCCGTCACCTTCAGCCCCCAACTAAAACGTCTCCAGCGCATCATCAAGGATCTATAACCTATCCTGAAGGACGATCCCTCACTCTCACAGATCTTGGGAGACAGGCCAGTCCTTGCTTACAGACAGCCCCCCAACCTGAAGCAAATACTCACCAGCAACCACATACCACACAACAAAAACACTATCCCAGGAACCTATCCTTGCAACAAATCCGGTTGCCAACTCTGTCCATGTATCTATTGAAGGGACACCATCATAGGACCTAATCACATCAGCCACACCATCAGAGGCTCATTCACCTGCACATCTACCAATGTGATATATGCCATCATGTGCCAGGAATGCCCCTTGCCATGTACATTGGCCAAACTGGACAGTCTCTACGCAAAAGAATAAATGGACACAAATCAGACGTCAAGAATTATAACATTCAAAAACCAGTCGGAGAACACTTCAACCTCCCTGGTCACTCAATTACAGACCTAAAAGTCACAATTCTCCAACAAAAAAACTTAAAAATCAGACTCCAATGAGAAACTGCAGAATTGGAATTAATTTGCAAACTGGACACCAGTAAATAGGCTTGAATAAAGACTGGGAGTGGATGGGTCATTACACAAAGTAAAAACTATTTCCCCATGCTAATTTCCCCCCTACTGTTACTCACACCTTCTTGTCAACTGGTGGAAATGGGCCATCCTGATTATCACTACAAAAGTTTTTTTTTCTCCTGCTGATGATAGCCCACCTTAATTGATTAGTCTCATTATAGTTGGTATGGCAACACCCATTTTTTTTATGTTTTCTGTGTATATATATCTTCCTACCGTATTTTCCACTACATGCATCCGATGAAGTAGGTTTTAGCCCATGAAAGCTTACGCTCAAATAAATTTGTTAGAAATGTTGTGTTTGATATTATGTTCTTCACTGTACTGGCTTTCCCCAAAGCTCACAAGTTCTTTAGGGCTGATTAGAGCCTAACTCTGTGGTCGTTGCTGAAAAGCCTCAGCCTGCAGCAGCTGCAGTTTTATCCAGGAGAATCCAAGGTGGTCTCTCTTCAATGAGCTCATTATTAGTGCTTTGACTGAGCCTAGCCCTTTCTCCATTTTTAGATGTCCTCTGACATTCCCCAGCTCCTTCAAGAGCTGTTAAACACAGCAGGCACCTGTGTCTTGCTGGGGCAATTTCCTCTTCAAAGGGCTGTTCCTTTGCTGCAGCTATTCAATTCTGTGAAGGGAGCAGAAGCCATAGGCACTGTTGAGGTTTCATTATGTAGGTGGCCAAATGTGAATCCTTCCCACACTGACCGATGTCCCTTAGGGCATGAATGAGGCTGTGCCATCTCTGTCTATCATGCTACTTGGTGGCATGGCTACCTGCTTATTTCTATAACTAACTTGCTTGTTAATACAGGTTGTTGGCCTATCCCTCAGCCCCCAGTCTGGAGGGCCAGTGGACAGCTCTGTATCTGCATGCTACCTGATTGGGATGCCCGTACAAGGAGTTAAAACTCCCACCAGCATAGCTCTCAAGGTTCTTGGAACACACAAGCCTTCCTACTGAATCAAAGAGTAGTCCCCAGGAAACAAGGTGGCCATAACTAGAAACCATTATAAGAGAGCTACTGGAGTTGCTAAAGATCCTCTGTCCTCATAATTTAGAACAATTATAAAGGAACAAGGATTTTTAAAAATCTAGTTACTGCGTTGCAGAGCTGCATCGGTTAAAAAGGCTTCTATTCCCTACATAGAGCTTCCTCCTCAAGATTGTTGCTATGGCTGCTTGGTTCGATCAGTAATGGCAAGTCTCGACTACAAAATTAAGTCGACCTAAGATACATCGACGTACAGCCACCACAGTAATTGAATCTGTTTTACACCTCCACACTACACTCATTGTCGGCAGTACGCATCCTCACCAGGAGCGCTTGAACCACTTTAACTGCCAGTGTAAGGTAGCGTGGGACGGCTTCTGAAAGGCAGCAACAGTCGATGTCAGCAATACAGTGTCTACGCTGACACTGCATTGACCTAACTACGTCAACCGAAGCACTATGCCTCTCGCAGAGTTGGAATTAAGTCAGTGTAGTGGGCGAATTACATCAGTGGGAACACCATTGTAGTGTAGACGCTTACAGAGTTAAGTCGACGTAAGCTGACCTCACTCTGTAGTGTAGACCAGGCCTTAGTAAGTCCAAAACAGTATTTTTTGTTGCAGACTCAAACCGTCCTAGAAGTGCCACAGAACAGCAGAGAATCTTTCAGGGAGGGTACAGACTTAAAAAAGCCTGAGGAATTAACTAAAATGAGACTCCTGCCCTAAACATCCCCCTCAGACAAAAGCAGCCACAACTGGAGCTTTTTTTTCAGCCCCAAAATTCCTGGTGAGTAGTGAGTGATTACAGAGGGAAGAGCACCTGTGTGGTGGGGGGGCATTGTCTTTTTTTTTTTTTTTTTTCCCCCTTGTTCTTTGAGAATTTTAACTTCAAGAACTTTCTCCTGAGCATCCTGTATTTCCCCATCCACTCTTTCCCTGCCCTAAAGTGATTAAAACATAGCTGGAATGAGAATACAGAAGAAAAATACTTCATAATAGAGTGTTCTGCTTGCTGAAGAAGCTGTATAATCCTGGCATTAACATCCACTGGGAAATATGATATGGCTTGAAACTTCACACCAACCACATCAGTTGTCATTCAAAGCTATTTTATAACTGTCCTAAGATTAACACTGACAGATTTACCAGGCTGGCTAGCCTCTGCTACATCTGGTTCAGACTGCTCCTGTATAATATCTTTAGGGCCCATCTTTTTGTTGTTGTTGTTGTTTAATTTTTCTGGGGAATTTATCAGTGTTTATTACTACAACAAAAAACGCTGAAAGTTTGTGCAAAAAAACTATTACTAATTTTTCGTGTTAAACATTGGGGTCTATTTTGGTGTATGGAAGGATGGGGGGTGGGAGGGAAGTATTCAGTAGATTAATGCTTTGATGAATGGAATTCAATGTGGTTTGCTGCAGAACTCAAAACAAAATGTCACCTCTGAGTTTAGGAAAACAATATATCTAATCCCCAAATAAAACTTCATTTGAATAAACAGTTTATTGTTGTAGACTTAGAACTATTAGCCTATAAATACTTATATTTAATAATTGGGCCCAATATCTTAAAATATTTATAAACACTCAGTCTTATGTGAAGTCCTTCAGTGTAATTTCCAAAAATCTTGCGTACCATAGGCTCACAGCAATCTTTTAAAGGAGTCTTTTCAAAGGCCCAATTCTCTAACAGCTTGAAATGTGTATGTGGCGGGAGTGAGATTCATCAGTACATTCAGATTGTTAAAGTTAGAATTAGGACTTACAATTTGTTAGACCACTTTGTTTTATTAGCACAGCGCTTTGCTAATACAACCAGATAATGTGAGCACCATGTAAGACTCAAACTATCTTATTTATACAGATAAAAGGGGGGGTGAACTTAACAAGAAAACAAAGGAAGCAAAACTGATAAGTTTACCTAGGGCCAGACACACATCTTATTTCCTTATTAACTCTTACCAATTTTCTGTTAATGTCCCACCATTAGCTTAGGTGCGACTTATTCTATATTTTAATGTTTCTTTTCCTGACAACTATATTTTAACATTTCTCATTCCTCCTTAAAGGAACATACAGCATTTTTTTTAATCCATTCTATTTTTACAATATAATTCATTCTACTTTCACAAGATGCACATGCACTACAGACCTTGCATTCATGCCTATTTGTTGTAAGGCTATCTATTAGTCTAAGATACACACTTCAACAGGTAGCTTTGCATGTACACATAGACTAATGTATTATCATAATACATATATCTTATGCAATGTATTATATTTTCATAATAAAACACATTTTTTTTAAATATATTTGAATGATACAAAAGTAGGTGGGGAAATCGGGGGAGGGGGAGAAAGGACTAATACTTCTAAAACCTGGGAATTTTTTTTCAGTAAATCAATTTTAAACTGAAAATTAAGGGTCTTAAATATCTTTTATACAGAAGTTGCTTCCTATTTTAAATATGGGGGGTGGGGGGGAAATATTGCTGTGTCCAGATACTAAGGCTTGGTAAATGTTGGTGTTTTAATGGCAACCACTGTACTTTCTATGTTTGTCTTCAGCAGTTTTTTAATTGTATATGTACTGATTTTAAAAAAATTNCCCCCCCCCCCCCCCCCATCACCACCTAATGAAGTGTCAATTGGTACTAGGCAAATGAATCTGTGACTGCCACCCCCACAGTGGCTGTTATAAATACTAAGGGGGAAGATAGCTCAGTGGTTTGAGCATTGGCCTGCTAAACCCAGGGTGGTGAGCTCAATCCTTGAGGGGGCCATTTAAGGATCTGGGGGGAAGGAGGAAAACCCCCCCCAAAACTGTCAGGGACAGTACTTGGTCCTGCTAGTGAAGGCAGGGGACTGGACTCAATGACCTTTCAAGGTCCCTTCCAGTTCTATGAGATAGGTAGATCTCCATTTTTTTAATACTCTTGCTGCTCTCAAACTTCTCCACCATTCTTTACAGAGACTTGGAGTATTACGGTATTTGTCTAATAATGCCTGGCACCTTTTTGTAATACACAAGGGCCAAAGAGCTTTGCTGCAAGAGCCACGTATGTGCCACTGAAGAGTGAGCAGCTGTTGCATGTGGACCATTGTATTGTCTTTTTGCATTATTTCCATAGAATATCAAATTAACCATTACATACACCATCAACCAGGTTAAATTGCTAAACAGCTTCTAATTGACTTCAGTAGATAAGGTCTTTGGGGGCAAGGACCATTTTGTTTTAGGCCCTGTCTACACTGGCAAGTTTCTGCACAGTAAAGAAGTTTTCTGCACTGTAACTCCTGATATGTATGCACTGCCAAGCCACTTAGTGCACAGAAACTGCGCCATTGTAGCACTCTTTTAAAAACAAAAACAAACAAAAACAAAAAAAACCCACCCTGACAAGAGGCGTACAGCTTTCTGCACTAGGGCTACAGCGCAGTGGTGCCAATGTAGATACCATGGCCATTACAGCACTGCGATTGGCCTCCAGGAGGTGTCCCACAATGCCTGTCCTCGCCTCTCTGGTCATCGGTTTGAACTCTACTGCCCTGTCCTCAGGTGACCAACCATTATCCCCACCCCATACATTCCTTTGAAAATTTGAAAGTCCCCTTCCTGTTTGCTCGGTGATGCATGCAGTGGTCTCAGCGAATCTTTCCAGGTGTCCATCCTCCATGCACCAGGCGATTTCCCCCACTTGGAGCAATGCCGAGCTGCTGGACCTCATCAGCATTTGGGGAGAGGAGGTGTCCAGTCCCAGCTGCGCTCCAGCAGTAGGAATTATGATACCTATGAACAGATTTCACGATGCATGATAGAAAGGGGCCATGACTGGGACACATTGCAGTGTAGGGTCAAAGTGAAGGAGCTGCGGAATGCCTACCACAAGCCGCGGGAGGCAAACCGCCGCTCCGGTGCTGCGCCTATGAACTGCCGGCTCTACAAAGAGCTGGACGCAATACTCGGTGGTGACCCCACCGCCACTCCGAAGGCCCCTGTGGATACTTCATTGGCTCACGTGCCAGTCAAGAGCTGGAAATATTGGATGAAGAGGGGGAGGGGGACCCAGAGGCAGAGGATGACTCAGAGGCCAGAGATGCATGCAGTCAGGAGCTCTTTTCTACCCAGGAGAAGGCTACCCAGTCACAGCTGTCGGCTCTTGGCAAAGTGCAAACAGGAGAGGAGGCCCTAGTAAGTGGATCTGACTATGGGAATTGCTGAAGCGAGTTGTTGGGGGCAGGAGGGTTGCAGAAAGCAGGCTTGTCTCCCACTGCATGCCTAGTCTGAGGGGCAGAATAGGCTGTTGATTGACTCCCTCACTTCACAGGAATCTCCCTCAGATCTCCAGGAAACTCTCATGGAGATAATGGGCAATCTGCTGCCACAGGTTCCTCGGCAGAGCTGCTTTGTTTCTTGCCCCATTAATGAAACTTTCCCACGCCACTTTGCCATCATGGGGGCGGGGACGACCATTGCTGAACACAGGCAAGCCTCAGAGGGGCTAGGCTGGAAGCTGCAGGCTTGGAGAAGACCCTCCCTTGATTCCCCGCTCACCCTCAGCAGCGAGATATCTTCCATAATGATCACATCATGTGGAAAGTGTGGGGACAGGAATGATTATCAGGGTTCTCCCCAAGAGTCAGATGCCCAGTGTACAGCAGGGTCTGGGAAGAGAGATTTACCCTGCCCCCGAGGCTACTCACCATTTTGGGGGTCTTGTGGCTCGTGTGCTTGCCTGGGATCGGACAGTTCGTGACAGGTGTGTGAGTACTGGCTGTGTTTTAAAGCACTGAATCAGTGTTGTCTGTGTTGCAAACAATACTGCTTTTGTAAAATGCTGCATTTAAACTTCACAGAGATGACCTTGGGAGCCCAGCCTCCCTCTGTTATTGGCGGCAGAATGGCTGCGCAGAATTAGAAAGCGGCCAAGAACTAAGGAGGACTTTCTGTGTGAGGTTATGATGCACTCCACTGCCGAGAAACAGGAATTGAAGGAGTGGTGGGACAGTGAGAAGAGGGACCAAAAGGAGAATGTGGCATACCAGAAAGAAGCCACGGAGTAGCTCTTAAATGTTATGGAGCGCCAAGTGGAAATGCTCCAGGTGATACTAGCTCTTCAAACCGAGTAGCTCCGTGCCCGTCGTCCCCTGCAGCCACCGTCGCAAAACTTTCCCATATGACCCCCAGACACCCCAAACACAGTCATCAACCTCCTGGCTTCACTCTCTACTCACAGCATTCCACTCCCACTGCACTCAACAGCCATCCCGCTGCAGTTTGGCCCTCCTGAAGTACAGCACCCACTGCATTGTACTCCAAAGGAGAAGGTTGGGTATGATCCCTGGACATACACAAATCTGTAGCCGTCCCAGGACTCCTCCGCCTCTTGAGACCTTCCTATCCCCTCCCTGCTGATGAATTTTTTCGTTTGACTCTCTCCTCCACTTGTCTTTTAATAAAAGATTTTGTTTGAAAGCAATCTTTATTCTATTAAGTGAATGCAAAAAGAGCACTGCAAAACAACATACAATTATGTTAAGGCCCCTTCTTACATCATGTTCATCAATCCCCTCCTAGCATTACAAGCACTGTAATCCCGAGCACAGCAACAACGATTAGTGGCTTTCAGCTTCAAATTGCTGCCTCAAGGCATCCCTGATCCTTATGGCCTCACGCTGTGCCCCTCTACTAGCCCTGGTCTCTGGCTGTTCAAATTCAGCCTCCATGTGCTGAGCCTCTGCGGTCTAGCCCTGAGTGAAGCTTTCACCCTTCCCTTCACAAATATTATGGAGCATACAGCACATGGCTATAAGCATCGGCCATGTCTAGCTTCCCATACAGGCATCGCCAATGGACTTTTAAATGGCCAAATGCACAATCAACAGTCATTCTGCACTTGCTCAGCCTGTTCTCGAACAGCTCCTTGCTGCTTGTCAAGTTACCCTGTGTATGGCTTCATATTCACAGCATTAAGCGGGAGGCACAGGGCTGGCCTTACCATGATGCAAACTGAGGCGGCTGCAGGGCCGGCTCCAGCTTTTTTGCCGCCCCAAGCGGCGAAGCGAGGAAAAAAAAAAAGAGAGAGAAAGCCGCGATCGGCAGCACTTCGGCGGCAGCTCTACCGCACTGCTTAATTCTTCGGCGGCAATTCGGCAGCGGGTCCCTCACTCCAAGAGAGACTGAGGGACCCACCGCTGAATTGCCACCGAAGACCCAGACATGCCACCCCTTTCCAAGGGCTGCCCCAAGCACCTGCTTCCTTCGCTGGCCCTGGGCCTCAGGTGCCAGACTGTGTGGGGGCGCCACTAGGACCCAGAGTGTAGAAAATTGTCTGCTGCTGGTGCATATGTATGTATTCTCTATGCTCTAGATGCACAGAGATGGTGGAATGCTGGGCTGGAGGAAGGAGGGCAGAAGAGACATCATAAAGCAGCGGGAGCTGCAGGAAGAGAGAGGAGGAGGATCCTCTTATGTAGCTTCTAGCACCCCCAGGAACCTGGACTGATTAACACCAGCTTCTCAGGGAGCTTCCTGTTTCCTGCTGCTTCCCTGAACCCACTTGAGGAGAACAGGCAGTCAACTGAAGTAGTAGGAGCCAGTTAGGCCCTTAAGACGCTGATATCTTCCCTCACTCAGGCCCTGCTACCAGTCTACTTATTTGTCCCCTTCAATTGAGTGTTGAGAGCCACTATAGCTGGCACAGAACAGCAGTCATGAGTGAAAGAAGAAAACGCCCCTCTGGGACAGCATTCAGAAAAAGAAAGAAAGCAAAGGAAGCTTTTCTATCCAAGCACGAAGGAGCTCTCCTGAGATACATAGACACAAATGTTCACGGTGAGCCTTCTGGCCCCAGTGAGGATGTGAGTGGTGAGGAGATGCCTGATCTTCCAGTTAGTCAGAGTGCAGGTGACCTGGAAGCTACTGCCGCATCCATATCTCCATCTCAAATGGATGTAACCATGCATGTTCCTGAAGAAAAGTGTAGATCAGAGAAGAGTGTGGTGGAGGCGCAAGAAACAGCTGTTGCTGAGTTTAGTTGCTTAAGTCTAGATGATCCAGGACTGTGGACCCACTTGAGCAGTAGCCTGAGGGACTTCCTTGTACTGCATGGGCCACAGCAAGTGAAAAACTTCATGTTCCCCAAAGACAATGAAAATAGTTTCCATCCAGCACATTACTGGCGTGAAATCCCCAATGGTGACAAAGTGGAGAGGCCATGGCTTATGTACTCAAAAACCCAGAATGCTGCATACTGTTTTTAATTGTAAACTCTTCCAGTCTAATGTTCCAGCCACATTGGGTTCTACAGGAACAAAGGACTGGAAAAATCTGGCTAGAAATCTGGCATGCCATGAGAAGGCAGCAAATCACCAGAGAGCATTCTGTAGGTGGAAAGAGCTTGAGATGAGACTAAAGTTAAAGGCCACCATAGATGATCAGCATCAAGAGAAGATTGCATCAGTCTCTCTTTACTGGCAAAATGTTGGAAAATGCTCATGGCTTGCTACCCAAAACCTAGCACTGCGTGGCACTTCAGATCAGCTGTATGCTCCAAACAATGGAAACTTCCTTAAAATTGTGGTGCTGATGGCTGAGTTTGATGCTGTAATCCAGGAGCACCTAAGAAGAGTCATCACCCAAGAAATGTACACACACCACTACCTTGGAAAAACAATTCAAAATGAGATTATAGAGTTACTGGCAACAAAAGTCAAACAGAAGATTGTGGCAGATCTGAAGTCAGCAAGATATTACTCTGTTGTTCTGGATTGCACACCTGACATCAGCTATACAGAACAAATTACTTTAATGGTGCGTTTTGTAACAATAACAGAACCTAGTGAAAATGTCCCTGCGATGGTGACTGTCAGAGAGCATTTTCTAGAATGTATTGACATTGATGATACTACAGGAGCTGCTATGACAAATGTGCTTATTAAAAAGCTGGAAGATACGGGAATTGCGATAGCTGACGTGAGAGGTCAGGGCTACGATAATGATGCCAACACAAGAGGAAAAAAACGAGGAGTGCAGACACAGATCCGAGAGTTAAACCCTCGAGCTTTTTTTGTCCCATGCAGTTCTCATTCATTGAACTTGGTGGTCAGTGATGCAGCATCAGCTTCTAGTGAGGCTGATGAATTTTTTTAATGTAATTCAAAGCAGCTATGTATTTTTCTCTGCATCAACTCATCGATGGCAAATTTTGAAGCAACATCTGGGAACATCCTCTCTGACACTGAAACCACTGAGTGCCACACGATGGGAAAGTCGACCGGAGGCGATAAAGCCTATCAAACACCAAATTGGGAAGATAGATAATGCCATAGTTGCCATTATGGAGGATAATGCTATGACAGGAACTGTTCATGGGAGAACAGTTGCAGAGGGAAATGGCATCACCAGAAACATACATAACTTCAAATTTCTGTGTGGCTTAGTGTTGTGGCATGACATACTATTTGAAATAAATGTTGTAAGCAAGAGACGCCAAGGTGTTGACCTTGATATATTTGGAGCAATGGAACAACTGGACAAAGCAAAGTCATACCTACAGTCTTACCATTCAGATGAGGGATTTCAAAATGTTCTGAAGAGTGCACCACAGAAATTGGCAGAGGAACTTCACACTGAAGCTATTTTCCCACTCATTCAAGAATACAAGAGTCACCGAAGAAGACATTTTGATTATGAGGCACGGGATAATCCCATAAGAGACCCCAAACAACAATTCAAAGTTGAATGCTTTAACCAGGTGCTAGATTGTGCAATACAGTCAGCTGAACATTTCATGCAGCTCAAGGAACACAGCAGTATATTTGGGATGTTGTATGATATTCCAAAACTCCTCACTATACCTGAAGAAGACCCTAGATGCAAGGCAAGGCACTAGAGACAGTGACATATGATGACATGCGCGCTATTGATGCGAGTGATTTAGGTCAGTGGTCCCCAATGCGGTGCCCGCGGGCGCCATGGCACCCACCGGGGCATATATGTGCGCCCACCTAGTGACACGGTGTGAAAAGTAGTGCCCAGCAGGGGAGAGAAGCCGCAGCCCCGCGCCTGCCAGGGACAGAGAACTCTGGGGCTGCAGGCTGCGGGTGCCGGTGTTCTCTGTCCCCGGCAGGCGTGGGGCTGCAGCTTCTCCACAGCTTCTCTTCTCTGCCCGCCCCCCCCCAAAAAGGCGGCTCGGACTGCCGCCCCCCAAACTTCCAAAGCGCAAAAAAAAAAAAAAAACCCCGCTCAGACTCTGCCGCCCCAAGAATGGACGGAATACTGCCCCGTAGCATGTGCCGCCCCAG
>QXTE01000024.1:5840521-5981099 GCA_003942145.1 Platysternon megacephalum
TGTCTTATCATTGCATTATCCACCAAGAAGCTTTGTGCGTCAAAGTTCTTTCTTTTCAACACGTCATGAATGTCGTTATTAAAATAATTAACTCTATTCGAGCGAAACCTTTGCAACACCGACTTTTTAAGGCCCTGTTGGAAGATGTTGATGATAAACAATCTGATCTTATCTTGCACACAGAAGTACGATGGCTGAGCAAAGGTAAAGTTCTTGCACGTTTTTTAAGCCTAATTGAAGAGATCAAAGAATTTCTGAAGTCCACAAATCAGAACTTCGAGCAACTAGAAGACTCCAGCTGGTTAATGGACTTGGCTTTTCTTGCCGACATCACTGACAAATTGAACATTTTAAATCTTGAGCTCCAGGGAAAAGACAAACATGTGGCTCAAATGATAGGTTCTGTAAAATCATTCAAAGCAAAACTGATCTTGTGGATGTCACATATGAAGACGAAGTCTCTCGTACATTTCCCAAGTATGAAGAAAATGGTATGTGACAGTGATTTTAACCCATCACCATTTGTTATCCACATTCAAACACTTCTGGAACAATTTGAAAAGAGATTTCAACAGTTCACCATCATTGAGCCTGTAGTTGCCTTTCTTGTGAATCCTTTTACTTGCCAAATAGAGGTAACAGAAATGGCTACATCAATTGCGAGTCTCATTCAAGTAAGAACAGAAGAAGTGGAACTGGAGATTTTGGACCTTCAAAATGATATTGTTCTAATATCCTGCGCAACAGATGAAAACTTTTGGAATCTGGTTGACCGAAAAAAGTTTCCTGCCTTAAAAAATGTAGCATACAAAATAAAATCTTATTTCGGTTCCACTTATCTATGCGAAGTTCTGTTTTCAACAATGAACATCATAAAATCAAAATAGAGATCTCGGCTTACAGATTCTCATCTTGACGATTACTTGCGAACGGGAATATCATCCTACTCTCCCAACTACGAAAAATTGGCTGAAGAAATGCAGTACCAAAAACCACACTGACTTTATTAGAAAAACCACGTGAATTAATGATACCTATTTTCCATTAAGTGCTGATGAGCGTATATGATTAACTTGTGTTTAACTTTTTTTCATATTTGTTTGTTTATTGAAATCCAGATATAAGTAACAATACAAATAATATTTTTTTAATTAACCATAACTGGCTATCTGTTTTAAAGTAAGAATAATAAATATATTTGGACCAGCAGTTCAACCATGTTTATCTTTTTTAAAATAAAGAAGATGAAAGCTGTTTATATTTATTTTGTAAAAACTCCTTAATTTTTCTTACAGGTAGATAAAAAAGAGCAAATTCACATGTAAGGTGAAAGAGTAATTGCCGAATAATTTAATTAATACCTTTTACATGTAAAATTACCTTTTTATCTTATGGAGTCATATATTATGTAATATTAAATATGGGGTTTTTTTGTATTATTTAATGTACAAATACAAAATAAGCCTTGAAAAGTTCTTGGTGCCCACCACACTCTTCTGAAAACCTGAATGTGCTATTAGCCACAAAAAGGTTGGGGACCACTGATTTAGGTGATGAACTGAAAGCCCTTTCAAGATACATTTCAGCAGGATCAACTCCAAAGGCTGTTCTAGAAATATGTGCACAAATAAGATGGCCACCCTCTTTCCAAATGCTTTTGTTGCTCTGCGCATACTTCTAACACTTCCTGTAACAGTTGCCAGTGGAGAGCGCAGCTTCTCCAAGCTGAAGATAATAAAAATACATCTACGCTCCACAATGACACAGGAGTGGCTGGTTGGCCTTGCAACCATCTCAATAGAGCATGAGCTGGCCCAGACTGTGGACCTTCAGCAGGAAGCAGTTCAAATCTTTGCACCCAAGAAGGCATGGAAAGCACCACTTTGATTATTTAAACAGATAAAAATGCCAGTGTTTACTATGCAGACAAGAAAAGTTACATTTGTTGTTCAGGCATTTGAAAGTTGTGTTACTTAAAATTTTTGAACAAGGCATTTTAAGTTGTTAGTTCTTCTTTATTGGGGTAGGTAGCAAAGCAGTACCATGAGAGGAGTAGAACAGGAAGAAGGCAGAATTGAGGCCTTTCAAAGTTTTGGCCCAAGCGAGTGGGCATGGGGGCATCATTTGAGCTCCCTGTCTCAGGTGACAAAATGTTGTGGGCCGGCCCTGGGTAGGCATGGTCTCCCAGGATCACAATGGGCATTTCGACTTCCCCTACGGTGATCTTCTGGTCTGGGAAGAAAGTCTCTGCTTGCAGCTTCCTGAACAGGCCAGTGTTCCGAAAGATGCATGCGTCATGCACCTCTCCGGACCAGCCTGCATTAATGTCTGTGAAATGCCCACGGTGATCCACAAGTGCCTGGAGAACCATTGAGAAATACCGCTTGCGATTAATGTACTCGGTGGCTAGGTGGTCTGGTGCCAGAATTGTAATATGCATGCCATCTGTCGCCTCTCTGCAGTTAGGGAAGCCCATTTGGGCAAACCCATCCACAATGTCACGCACGTTGCCCAGAGTCATGGTCTTTCGGAGCAGGATGCGATTAATGGCCATGCACAGTTCCATCAACACAAGTCCAACCATAGGCGACGACTCCATAGGTGCTCTGGGGCTGGAGCATCCACGGGGAAAAATTAGCGGGTGCTCCACATGCACCGGCAGCCAAGTTCCCCCCGCCCCTGCCTTCTTCTCCCCCCGCCCAAGTGCCCCGTGTCCCTGCTCCTCCCCCTCCCTCCCAGTGCTTCCCCCCCCTCCCGCCAGCTAACAGCTGTTTGGCGGTGCTTAGGACTTTCCGGGAGGGAGGGGAAGGAGCGGGGACGCGGCGCACTCAGAGGAGGAGGTGGGGACTTTGGGCAAGGGATGGAATGGGGGCAGGGCGAGGGCAGTGCAGGGGCGGGAAGAGACGGGGCCGCGGGGGTGTCGAGCACCCACCGGGCAGAGGGGAAGTCAGCGCCTATGAGTCCAATGGTCGACTTTTCCACTCCAAACTGGTTGGCGACTGATCGGTAGCAGTCTGGAGTAGCCAGCTTCCACAGTGCAATCGCCACACACTTCTCCAGCTACAGGGCAGCTCTCATTCTCGTGTCCTTGCGCCGCAGGGCTGGGGCGAGCTCATCACACAGTCCCATGAATGTGACTTTCCTCATGTGAAAGTTCTGCAGCCACTGCTGCTCATCCCAGACGTGCACCACGATGTCATCCCACCACTCAGTGCTTGTTTCCCGAGCTGCTTTCCTGGAGATGTGCTGAGGCAACAATATCTACTGCTATCGATGCTTAGCTGTAGGTGTAAAGACCTTTCTTCTTACAAATTTATTTAGCAGATAATTAACTCGCTTTTGCGCTCGCTCTCTCTTTCTCTGTGTGTGTGTGTGTGTGTATATATGTGTAATGTAATATATGTATATATAAAATGCTATGCTAGAGATGTGGGGGGGTTTTAGGCTATGGCCACACTAGAGAGCCTACAGCGGCTCAGCTGCACCAATGCAACTGTGCCACTGTAAGCTCTTTGGTGTAGTGGTTCTAAGCAATTAATTACACCAGCCCCTGCAAGTGGCAGTAGTTATGTCCGGCAGGAGAACTTCTCCCACCAACATAGTGCTGTCCACACCGGCACTTAAGTTGTCGTAAATTATGTCGCTCAGGGGGCCATGGCTAATTTACACCCCTGAGCAACATAATTTTGTTGACTTAAGATGTAGCGTAGCCATAGCCTCCAAAGAGAAAATTAGCATAATGGCGCACACACACTTGTAATGGTTTAAAAACCCTGCTACAATAGTCACATTCACACTTTTTTTCCCCTTATTGATGGGGGAGGCCTCTTCTGCCCTGATTGCAGCAACCAGTGGGGCTACACCATGCAAACCCCAATCATAGACAAGGAAAGTCAGACTTTGTTCCAGTGGTGCTTAGCTCAGTTTTAAGCAAATAATGGCTTTCCATGTCCGCACTATGGATTTGTACTGGGGCAGATACATTGGATAGTGATATCTGGGGGAAATTCCCAATGTAAACAAGGCCTAAATAACTAAGCACAAATACTGTGCGAACATTAGCTAAGGAAGAATCATATTCTGGTGGAAATCATCGGGGGAGGGAGTGACGTAGATAAAGCCAGGGCTTAATTGGTTCACAATTGTCACAGAACCATGACTTCTGGAATTTTGTTAAAATTGAAGAGATTTACAAAACTCTTCTTAACTGTAGTCCTTATTAGTCTATGCTACTTCCGTACATTATAAAGCTGTGGGTGCGAGTGCTACTAAACATGAACAAATATTTTTTTAAATAATCCAGTCAGTTCAAAGCAATTGTTACACAAAATATCACGCCAAATAAAAATGGTCATATTGCCTCTTCTGTAATGTCACCAATTATATGCAATTAATCTCTTTAATATTCCAAAGCTAGTCTAGATAATGATGCTAAGGCTAGGGCATACTATAAATGCTGTGGGGGGAGGAGGGGAGCAGAGTTATTGGGGGGTTTTGTTGTATTTTCTATTTTCTCTGGCATTGGGTGGTATAAAGAAATGCAATGAGACTTTGTGTCAGTAGGATAATCTTCAGTGCAATGCCAGAGAATGCTTTGCCTGCAGTTGAGCACTGTGAATAGCAGGTAGAACAGGGCTGGCTTTAGACTACAGACAGAATAGGCTGTAAAGCAAGGCAAAAAAAAAAAAGGAGGGTGTAGATATTCCACTTTGCTGAGAGCCCTGATTATTTTGTAACCTGAATAAAAGGACTTGGGAGCTAAAACATCCAGATGCTTTTCTGCTGCTTTTACCTGCTGTAAAAGAACAAAGAATTTTTAAGGACTTGTCTACCGCTAAAATGCTACAGCAGTACAGCTGCGCCGCTGTACCACTTCAATGTAGCTGCTACTTGTGCTGATGGGAAGGATTGTCCCATCGGTATAGGCAGTCCACCTCCCTGAGAGGCAGTAGCTGGGCGGATGGAAGAATTCTTCCATCAGCCTACTGCTGCCTATACGGTGCTTAGGTTGTCTTAACTACGCTACTCAGGGGTGTTAATTTTTCACACCCTTGACTGACATAGTTAACCCAACCTAATTTTCTAGTGTAGGTCAGCCCTAAGTATAAGACAATGGAGAGAGAAGCAATTTGTGGTGCTGGACTGACTCTACTGTTGCCCTATCTGGGTTGCAGCAGCGGGGAAAGGGAAGCTTTGCAGGGCCAGGAAGAATCTTCATAGGAACTTCACCAGAGTGAGATTCTGAGAAGAGCTGCTGGAGCTGAATTGGTACATTCTGAATGAGTGGATTTTTTTTTTTTTGAACTGTGCTAAATGCTCCCCCTTTGGTAGTGGTTCCTTATGATAAGCTCCCCTCCCCCACCCCAGGTAAATGGATTGCAGACTTTCTGCCACTGCAGCTTGGTCCCTGTGGATACCTGCCAGGAGTTATGCTGAACTTGGCCCTGTGTTTGTGATCTCTCTTTAAATCAGCATACTGAAAAGTGCATTATAAAGAGAGAGAGCTGAATTTAATTTGGAAATTCTATTAAACATTGCCTTTCTGGAATGAAGTATTGCTTGGCATATCAAGTTCCAGCCTGAATAGAATTGTTATCATGCAATGGTATAGCGCTGTTAGCTAATTCTAGATGGGTGAAAGCTATTCTTTATAATTGAAAAACATTGTATATTCATTCCTTCTCTCTCTCTCTCTTTTGGTTTCTGTCTAATTGGAGGAAGTTTTAAAAGTACCAAATTTGCTGCATTGATCAAACTAGCTTAAAAGCTAGTGACTGTGCATTTTGATAGTCCCTTAAGATCACTTTTTTCTAGTCCTTTATTCTTTGAACTTTCTCTCTGATATTTTCAATCCGATTTGTCTTCTGACATTCTTTTGGCTCAGGTTTGATAGTCAGATGTATGGGTAGAAATATGTTTCAAGAGAACTGAGCTCACAAACTTCAGCATTACCTCACAGCAGGACAGTGAGTGATCAGCCAGGCAGAAGCACTTCCCGCACCCGGTGTTGACACAAAACCAGACTCAAGTTCCATTGTACAACCCAGGAAAAATTACGTGATGGGACATTAGACTTAATGGAAAGACATTAAGGGCAGGTCTACACTACGGGGCTAAGTCGACTTAAGTTACGCAACTCCAGCTATGTGAATGTAACTATAGTCAATGTAACTTAGGTCGATTGTATTGCAGTGTCTACACCGTGCTGGGTCGACGGGAGAAACTCTCCCATTGACTTACCTTATGCTTCTCATTCTGGTGGAGTATCGGAGTCGACGGGAGAGCAAGCGGCAGTCGATTTAGCTAAATCGACCCCCGGTGGATCGACGCGCAGCGATCGATCCACCGGTAAGTGGAGACAAGCCCTAAGACAACTGGGAATTTTTGCCACTCTGAATAACCATGAGTCACCTTGCCAGGAAAGGGGAGAGAAAGTATTTTAAAAGGAAGGCTGGAAATTGAAGTTTTAATCCAGAAACTGAGGGACAGCACAGCTTCTAAGCAGGAACCTGGATTCCCCCCTACACACTGGATTCCCCCCTACCCTTTGGGGGTACAATGGTAAACTGTTCAGTGGCAATAGGTAACTTGTATTAGAAAAGGGATTTTATCTAACATAGAAGTGTAAAGCCTGAATATTCACTGTGTAACTTGTATATGTTTGCTCTCCCTCACTATTTCGTCTTTGAATCTGTGGTTTTTCTATTAAGTAAACCTTTGCTTTTACCCCAAACCAGTTTCTGTTGTGTGGAGAGTGTGTGTGCCAAAGTAACCTGAGGTCTAGGGAGCTGGTTTCACACCTTCAAGGGTGAAGAACCAGAAAGAGGGAAAAGTCAGAATGCCTGGTAATTCAGAACTCCAAGGACAGATTTGGGGACACTCAGGACTGAAAGGGCTGTTGGTGTCACACTGCCAGGAGTAACTAGGCTGATGAGGCCTTGTGCCTGTGGGCAGGCTACCGATGTCAAGCATCTGAGCCATAGCAGCATAAGGCGAGCTGAAGGTTACAGGGCAGGCAGTGAAAGCCTCTTACTGGTTTAGGTGATCTCTTACTGGGTCTAGGTGATCCCCAAAACATCAGAGGTGTCTGTATGGAATTATTTTGGTTAGTTGACACTAGAGAGGATTGTGAGAGACTTCAGAGGAGTTTAACAAAGCTAGTTGACTTGGCAACATAATGCAGATGAAAGTCAATGTAGACTCATGCAGGGAAGGCACATTTGAAGGCACAATTGGAACAGCTCAGATACCTTTTAAGTTTTAAGTTAACGGGGAGGGGAGGGGGAACTAGGCATCATTGAGGACAACAATGAGAACATCTCAATGTGCAAAAGCTATACAGATTTTTAGACTGTATTCTTATGAACTGGGTGAAACCTTGTTATGAATTAAGTTAAAACCAATGTGTGGCCTGTGTATTGTAACACTGATACACAAACTGAACATTTTTGTACAATATTTCCTTAATAGGTCTTAACCCTAAATTATCTGGACCTGTTTCCAGTATAGGACATTTTAATCTTTATTTACAAAACTCTACCATATAGTTGGTGGTGTTTTGTTTTTGGTTTTTTTACTTCCTTAGTAAGCAGAACTTTTGGACAGAATTTTAATGGTTGGAGGTTTTGTAATGTTTTTCAATGGCTGCTTCACCATTCAAAGTAGCTTCATTATTCATAATTATTAATCTGTTAAAAGAAAACAGAATTTGAATGGTACTTTTGAATAGGATTTTGGTGTTTAGGCTTTACTGATATTTACTGGTTTTGTTTTTTTCCTTGATGCTGGGTTGGTTTTTGCTTTCAAAGCACACCGCTATCTGAAAAAGAAAACACAACATATTGACTCCTTTTTGAGCCCTTATAGGATTTTAATTAAGTAGCATGGCTTGTTTACTTTTTTACTGTATACATTGCATGTTGCATGGGAATGCACACTTTTGTATGTTTTACTGTTTATTTGCTATAACATCATATTATCCATATTAATTTAATTATATAATACCTTTTTCAGCTTTTTCAGGTATTGCTTTGTTACTGAAAAAGAGATCCAGGTATTTTCCACTATCCTGGTTTTGGTCACCCTTTTACTTCCTATTTTTATTTACTAATTTGTTTAACTTTTAACTTAATTTAAAAAGTTAAACTTGGTAAAAGCATTGAGACATCCAAAAGGTTAACTAACAAACTTAAGACTGTATGCAGTATTGTGTAGCCATGCTGATCCCAGGGTGTTAGAGAGACAAGGTGGGGGAGGTAATACCTTTTATTGGACCAATTTCTGTTGGTGAGAGACAAGCTTTCGAGCTTACACAGAGCTGCTCTTCATGTCTATGTAAGTTCAAAAGCTCGTCTCTCTCACAAACAGAAATTGGTCCAATAAAAGATATTACCTCACCCACCTTTTCTCGCTAAA
Source organism: Platysternon megacephalum (assembly GCA_003942145.1). Lineage (NCBI taxonomy): Eukaryota > Metazoa > Chordata > Testudines > Platysternidae > Platysternon > Platysternon megacephalum. The sequence goes on from QXTE01000024.1 coordinate 5,848,937, forward strand.
CTAAATGTAAGTTTGCCAGGAGACGTTGGCTGCTGCCCAAGGGGGTGGGTGTGGGTGTGGGTGTGGGTGTGAGAGAGAGAGAGAGAGAGAGAGAGAGCTTTGCAACACTGATTGAAAGATTTGGGTGGATTTTTAGTGGGATCTTTTAAAAGCCAATTCATTTTACTCATACACTTCTTTGTAAATAGGTGTTTTCTTAAATTCTGTGGTCCTTTGCTATCTTGTGAACAGTTTATTATGAGGGACCAAATAAACATTTTAAACTTGCTCAGCTTAGCCTTGCTAGCGAAGCCCGTGAACCACCTTCTTTCCTAAAATGGTTTTACCTCCTGAAGTTTTCCTTTTGTAAATTGTAAGTTATGAACAAGTAACACATTTAAGTTGCCTACATTTCTGCAAACTCTCTTTTTATATTTAAGCCTTTGAATAAGTTCTTCATAAGCGAGAACTTTTTTGGCCTGGGCTCTGATAATTGCTGTATTCTAGCAACATATTACACTACCTTTTTCACTCCCTTATATTTCTTCTGTATCTCTGCTATCTGAGACTTTAGTAAGCTCGCTGTTATACTTAACGTTTTCTGACAGGCAGTTTCAGCTGCTGTTTCATTTATTTTTTGCTTTAAGTTAGCACTACAATTTATTAGCTTCCTTTTCTGTGCCCAGGTTACATCCCTGCTTGTACATTTGGAAGCAGTTAAGCCATATAGGGATTTCTATTTCCTTTAGTTGTTTTAACTAAATTGTCCATAGTCAAATAATTTAAATCAGATTGTCTGTGTGCCTGCAGCAGCCAGCATAATTGATTTACAGACACATTCATCGGTAAGGCCCCAGTTTCCTTTCAGAATGGCTGTAAAGACGACTTGGGGGCAGGGAAAAGCATAGTGCCTGACCTCCCATTTGCATAATTTGTTCGATTACTCAGGATTTCACCAGGCATGACTGCACCAAGTTACACTTCAATAACTGGGTTTCATTATCAAAGCAAGCATTCGCTTCTTTAACACTTTCACTGTTTAACATTTCCACAACCCCCAACTGCTTAATTCCCTCTGAACTCTGAAGTGTTCCTTTGTGCAAAATCTCCTTTTAACTTCTCATTCTCTTTCCTTAAATCACTTATCTCCCAAAATAACACATTTTCTCCACCAAATTTTTTTGGCAGCTCTTAGTTTGATATTTTTTGCACTTATTGCTTAACTTAATACACTGTGCCAGCAAAGCTGTACTCACTAAATACAGTCCTTGAAGGATGGCCACTTTTTCCTTTAGATTTATGCAAATGGATAACAGACACTGTCTTGGGTTTTTTTTTTCCCCTGACTTTTCAGGATTCTTTTCCATTTAGTGTTTCATATTCTACAACTTTGATTTATGCTTTTTGCATTCATCTCTTAAAGTGGCACATTTCATTTGCAAAGTTTTAGTCATCAGAAATAATCCTCATGAAACTGATGCCTTGATTTGGGCTCTCTTTGCCAGCGGATTAATAATAATAATTAATAAAAAACTAGATACTAAATTTTCCATGTCTGTCAGTGGGTCTCCTCTATACAAAATTTCAGTGGCATTTAACAGACCTCTACTGTACTCTGCCAAGCATTCTTTTACACAGGTATTTAAAGTACCTCTCTAATTTTGTAACAACTTTTATTTTGTTTCAAAAATGCCTGAGACTGCACCTTAGATCTCTTTGCTCTTCCATCCCATTCTTTTCTTTTTCAATATTTCCCACATAACTGGCTAACTCTCTTACTTCTCTACACAGAGCTCCTATTCCCAGGATTAGTCCTGCAATCAGAAGTGCTGGAACAAATTTTATAGCTGCGTATAAAATAAGGATAGAGATCAGACAGACACACTTCTTTATGTTCAATTCTGAAATGCTCTAACAATCCACATGCTGACTCTTACTGTCTTGAAAGTTGCTGTGGCACATAGGAATATGGGCTACAGTTAGTGGGACAAAATTTGGGTTTGTTTGAGCAAAGGGATTCCTGATATGCAGCCCCCTAAATAATGTATTTATAGAATTGTCTGGCTGTTCTTCTGCACACCTGGAAGTAAGACTATATGGCTTTGATCCTCCCCAAACTGCTTTAACCCTTTTGATTTACTTCTGCTAAGGTATAGGACCTACTGGCCCTTTGGGGAAGCAATATTGCAGTTATTCGGGATACAGTTAGTGACGCCAAATCAGCACAAGCTTAACTGACACACTGGGGGTGAAATGTGCAAGTGCAGCAAGATGAGGGCTCCAGTGCTAGCCAGATGCTTGACAGGCAGTCTGTTATCACAGTGGCTCAAGATGACATGCTGTGGTCCCTGAACCAGAGCTGCACCTATGCACTGGGAGTTGGAGCCCTAACCATGGCAATTTTTCAGAGAATGTCTGTTCTGTATGCTCCTGCATGCTGTAGGGGCTCCTTCAGAAAGCTTTGCCCCAAACCTCTGCTCTAAGAGCAATATTCTAAAATTCATGTGCCAACTTTGATTTTTCTTTAGGAATATTGACAGAGAAAATAGCATCAATTAAATAGAAGGAAGATGAAAGGCTTTAGTATGCAGGTAAGATAATACAAGCATGACTCATACTCTTCACCCTTTCCCTGAACAAGGGGACGGAGTGTGACCAAAGGAAAATAAGGTCACGAGCCACTTGGTCAAAGGGTTCCTGATACATAGCCCCCAACATAAATTGCTGATAACATTTTCAGATTCTTATTCACTACCTCTTCACCAAAAAATTATATGCGTGGAGATTTCAGAGCAATGAGGGGAAAATATTTGGTGGTGGGAAGCAGTGTGGGGGTTGGAAGGCTGTTGATAGAGAAAGCAATGAAGGGAGTGTGGGGATTGGAAGGCCGTAGAACCCCAACACTATCTATAACCTTTTTTATTTAAAATGAATTTAGTAATTTTGTATTAAATTACCATGGGTTCAGCTCTTGTTACTACAATTTCAAACTCCACAGAAGGAAAATTACCTCTGGTGCTTTTCTCAAATGTGGAGACTTTGGAAACACATAAAGCCCAAAGATAATGACCACAGACAATTCATAGTCATTAATTACTGACCATTCCCAGTGGCTATTACCAGCCTTACGGGGGTGACATGTACCTTAATTTTGTATTTCCTGGTTTTCAGAGGCTTGAGCACAGCTGAACTCATTGCTCTGGAAAGCACACTGAACCACTGGGCAACCTGAACTTTGTGTTAAGTTTGGGGCAGTTAAGAATTGATCTATGGAACTTACTGCCACAAGACATTGAGACAAAGACCTTACTTAGCTGGATTTAAGAAATTATTAGATGTTTATGGGTAGAATTCGGTCCTGTGGAGAGGCCAAACATACGTCTAATTTACCATTTGAATCCTCAAAAATAATGCTGACTCCTGGGCAATACTGAATTTCACTCTTCTATGAATAACAATAACTGCAGTTGCACTAGCTAGTATAAAAACTTAATAAAAGATATTTGTCCTAATGATTCAGGCTATATACCAATCACTAGCTGCCTGGGACTAGGAAGAGAGGCCTAGATCCACCAAAGCTATTTAGGCTCCTAACGTCCATTGATTTCAATGGACGTTAGGAGATTAAAAACCTGTATGGACCTGAGCCAAACTTCCTATTCCCCATCTCCTCCCTAGCATTTTGTTGCATATTTTTCCACTTCAGGATTCTGCTCTTTCCCCTAGGCTAAGGATCTGGTCCTGGTCCTGTCACAGACTAGATACATTACTTGTGTGCACCAGCCTGGCCAGTTATACAGCCAATAGCAGGTTGGTTTTTTTTTTAATTCTCGAATAAATTCCTGAACGAGGATCTACTTTCAATAAAACAAACAGCGTTTAGAGACGGACACGCTAATCAGAGAGTGATCTGTTCCCCTTCTAGTATGAATAGACTGTAGACCTCTTGTTAGTGAAAATGAGTCAATAGACCCCAGAGAGAATAGTGTATTTACATCCCCTCTCACTTCAAAAATTTGATTAACAAAGGGTTGTTTTTTGTGGAGGGTATTAAACAGTCTTGCTTTCAAATTACCTTTGGAATCAAAACCTAGACAAATTTTTCAAGAGTTTCAGGGGGAATCTATTTCCTAGAGTTTTTGAAAGTGAGGGCAGAGATGAATTTAGTTTCTCCACTAGATGGTCCCAAACTCTCCTGATCCCTGGACCAATGTGTACTAAATTGACCCCTGAAAAATCCTTAGAAATAGCCATTTTTAAAAGGTAAGATATATTTGCTGTTTCTCTTTTACATTTTTAGTCACCAGCTTTATGTAAAAGGAAATTTTAGTTGTTAAATCTTAGCATTGTTTTGGGAGGTATTTTTAATGCAAAAGATGGAGCTGATGACTTATGGTCTATAAATCCAGACTGAAGCACAAAAGCTCCCTGAAAACACAGTTTTGACCCTTACTGGTCTTGACTCAGCCTCTCATGCTTCTGGGATAAATGAAATGAGCTGCAGTGAAGGTTGTGTCTTTCTCAGGGAACTTTAAACAACAAATTCTTGTTCGCTTTCTGCAGACAGAAAAGATCCAATGACCGCTATAAAAAAGTTAGGGATATGTCCTGGTTCCCTTTGCCAAGTTCCTCCTGTCATCTTCCCCAAAAATTCTACCATAGAGCATTACAACCATCTGACTGACATAGTAATGACTGTGTTTTAGTTCTGCTTTTTTTTAGCTTTTTTCTGTTTGTGAATTGTCCAAAACAGACTTCGATTGTTATGAATATTAAAAATTACTCAGATTTTGTGAACATATTTTAATCTCATGGATTGTTCATCCACTATTCATTTTGGCCCTACCTTCAGCTATTTAGTTATTTGTTCAAGATAGAGGATTATTGCTCAGGTCACATGGTATAATCTTTGGTCCTGATTGGATAACTGAAATGTTTATAAATAGTCAGAGGGAAATTGGAGACTTCAAGATGTCTACAAGCACTTTGGTGGAAATCCTAACTTGAATGCATTTGTGAAACCTTCTTGTTTTCCTCAAAGATTCCTGTGAACAAAAGCAAATCACTCATATAAATGTGATTTAAAAGGGCCATAAATACCATCGCAGAAGACTGCAGTTATTACTTGAACAAATATTTAAATGTTTTTGTAGATTTTGCCACAATCTATTTTTTCATTAACACTCTAACCCTCTACATTAAGTATTGTGTTTAAAGAATCTGTTTTATAAATGCCTGGGTTTGTTTTCATTTTAAAATGAAAAAATGTGTAATAGTCAAAAACACTTTACTAAGTACTGTGTAAATGTCTTGCCAAATTATATGCATGCATGTTGAGTAATATCTTTATTGCAGTATGGCAGAGGTTCTCAAACTGTGGTCTGCGGACCACCATTCAGGTCGTCCGCAGATAGTTCCCTCTAAGGTGTGCACCTGGGTGGCCACACACGAGAGAATGAAGGGCCACCCACCTAATTAATGGAGCTGCGCAGGCATGGCTCCACTAATTAGGTGCCTGAACCCTGGAGAAGAAGCACATGTAAGGTGAGGTGGTGGCCTTGGGGGGTAGATGGGAGGGGACAGTGGGGTGAGAAGAGGAGGTGGGGGGGAATTTGGGACATGCAGGGCTCTGGCGGCCAGAGAAAGAGGCAACTTTCCTCAGCTCCAGGGCTGCGGCTTCCAGGGAGAGACAGCCTTCCTTCCCAGCCTCAGCTCTGGGACTGCTGCGGCGGGGGAGAGAGAGCACATCCATCGCATTAGAAAGGTAAGACGACTGATATTAAAATATGAGTTGTGTCCTTTTATTTCTAGAACAAAAAAAGTTAATTATTTTTTTTTTTTAAATTATCTAGCGCTTTTATCCAAAGTGCTTTACAATAGTTAGCTGACGGTACAAAAAACATTTGGAAAGATCATTAAGTGGTCCGCCAAGACTCTCAGCAATTTTCAAGTGGTCCACGAAAAAAAAAGTTTGAGAACCACTGCAGTATGGGATACATGTAAATAGTTAGCATGTGTAAAGAATGTGAGGATTCTTTAAAACATTGCGTATCAGCAGAATCAACTAGTACTGAAGTGACTAAAAGATATGAGTGAAAATAGTTGCCAAAAAAGTGTTCTTAACAGTGGTCTTTATAAATATAGCCTGTCTGTTATCATGAAGTCTAGTCCTATGACACATGTGATTACCAAGCCTTGTGTAAATTTAAAATATAATCCTCTTTTGTACAGTAACATGTGGATTCTTTATAAGAGCTTAGAGAGTAATTAGCTGAGGATTTTGGATTTATTGACTGCATACAACTAGAGCAGGGGGAGGGAAAGACTTGGGCAATTTTCTGTTCCATACTTCAGATCTAGTTTTCTCCAGCACATAGTAGCTCTAAGTGTATTTCCATCAGGTACTGATACTCAAATTGACTCTGTCAGTGATTCCTCTAATTCATCCTCTGCTTTTTAAGTATTAGTCCTATTAGGGCTGTTGATTCTACTTACTATTAAGTTAGTGTCTAATGATGTGTCCACTGAGAATATGCCCTGTGTTTGTGTATGGTGGGTGAGACAGAGGGGAGGGGGTGATGGTCTGTGAAGACATGGTAGATAATCTGTGATTTTTATTATCTCAGTCTCACTTCTTATAGAGACCTTACTACTGCAGTTAAAACCTCCTCCCATTTTGCATTCAGTTATCACCTCTAATCCCCTGCTGATTAGTAGTGATGAATTCACTGAGCATTAACGTGTACTACTGTATTAGCTCTTACTGTTTGTAAGATTTCCACATGCTTACCTGTTTAACTAACAGCGATAAGATTCTGCATCACCCTACTGGCCTCTTAATACAATGTGATTCCTTTTTTAAAAATTAATTACCAGTGTTTGAAATGCCCTGTACCTACACAATTCTCAGTGGCATCCATCATCTCTTTTAAAAGCTATACATTACTTTGTTCTGCTTAAAGATTAATGCGATTTTATGTGCTATATCCACTGCACACAGCATCTGTGTAAGTTCTTGGGTGATAATTATTTCACTCAGAAATAGCCTTCAGTAGCAGACAGATTTTTGTGGGGAGGGTCTCCCTGGGGGTGCACTACAAAGTGTATGATGAGATGGAGTTCCAAGACAGCTGATATCTGTGCCATTTACAATGATCCTGATTCCCGCTCTGCTGAAAAGATAAAACTTGCTGGCAACATTAGAAGCTTGGGCTCTTTCCCTTTGCCCTTTTATCTGTTGCAACCTATTCCTGTCTGAAGTGCAGCAAGGAAAGAGCCTTTTTCTTGTTGAAAGGAATGGGGTTGGCCTTTTGGTGGAAATGAGGTTAATGTTTGAAATCTCCCATCAGGTTTTTTCTTTCTTTGAATTGTAGCAGGGTAAGAAGAGAAAATCATATGAGGCAAAGTCAACACGGCATTTGAAAAAATAGAAGCAAAAAGTATGGGATTTTCATGTCCTATCCCAGAGCCTGCCATTTTGGATCAATGGGTTAAGAACATTAGACCGAATGGAAGTCAGGGAACAGAGAGAAGGAACAGAATGTTTTGAGGGGGAGATTGGGGTCAAGTAAAGAAAGTGATCTCAGGAAAAACGGAGAGATTTTGGTGGAAATGTGTGGGTTTAGGTAACCTAGGGAGGTTTATGAGGAAACACTTTGGCAGCTAGGGTGAATATTATGGTGGTGTTAATTACATTGAGTGTTAGTCAATACTAGAACATGTTGCTAATATGTGTTGATGTACTAACACCAAGGTTCCATCCTTCCATCTGATTCATGAAAACAAGACCAGCTGGAGTCCCATGGAAGTCAATGGGGTTGTACACACAGGTATAGGGGTCACTTACATGGATCAGATTGCAGGGGATCTAATGGAGAAGATACCGAGCTGATAGGTGACTTGGATAGATGAAGTATATCTGTTGCTGTTGAGCAGGAACAACGAAACGTCTAGCAGTACATTGCTACTCTTTCTAGCTGACAGTATGCAGCAAGTATGACAAGGTTTGCATAGTATGACAAAATGAAGGAAGCTTGTTAGTATCTAAGACTGTCTTTGTTTGCTCTTTTTAAATTGGATGGGGTCATCTCTTTGATTCTCAAACCACCAATTTATCTAGCACAGAGATTTCTTGGCATGCTTTTTCAGTCACTCAACTGAAACACAGGCCAGCTTTTGGTGGGGTAAGGAAGATACTGTCATAAAACAGCTGTAGAGACCCAGAGGTCAGCAAGAAGTAGGCTCAGGCAGGAAGTTTCTCTATTGAAGGCTTTTTTAATAAAAGGACAAATTCAGGCAATGGTGCACAATCAAATGTGTCACACATCCTTTTATAGTAGATCTTACAAAAAAAAACAACACAAGAAATAGTTTTGCAAAAAGTTTTGGGTTTGTTTTCATTTGAAATGTTCAAAACAAGAATCACTATTTAGTTTTGGAGGGAAATGTGGGAGGTTTATATTTTTAATTTTAGTTTATCACATTGTTGAAATTATCATTTAAATTTTATTTACCAAAACCTGTTTTTGGTTTTAAAAAAATCAATAATTTTTTGGTAAAAATTGAAGGAAGGTTATTTAAAAGCATAACTTTTTGTGCAAAAAATGAAAAATTATGATGTAGACAACTTATCAGTTTTTAAAAGGCCTTTCACCCCCAACAATTTGTTCATTTTTTCAACTTGTTCAAATAAAGTGGAGTGGCTCTAATCTAGAGCCAGAAGTCCTAGTCCCAGTTTACGTCTCAGTATCCTGCACTTAAGGCCCTGGTCCTGTAAAGACTTAAATTTTGTGTAATTTTGTGTGTGTGACCAATCCTATTGACTCCAGCTCCATATATAAATTTGTACACATGCTTAAATCAGTTTGGTGCCAATTTCAATCTTGCTCTATATCAGACTCCAACATTCCTCCAGAGTATTAAGAGAGAACTGAAGTGATTTTCACTACTTTCTTATACCCAAATCCTGCAAACACTACTGCACTTATTTAACGTCACTCAAATGAGTACTAATCCCATTAAGACAATTAGACTATTTATGTGAGTAAAGTTAAGCATGTGTTGAAGTGTTTGCAGGATTGTGGTTTTAGAGAGCTACAGACTTTTTCACTTCACATGGAGATATATCAAAGAAACGGCAAACTGCTATCTAAAATATCTCAGGCTGTTTCAGATATTCATTGATATGAATTAGGCACCTGTGTATTCCCTGGGGGCTGTCATTTTAATGATTATTCCAAGAGAAATCACAGCATGATTACTCTTATCAAGATAAAAAGATCAAAGATGCTGGGAATAGCAGGAGATTCCACAGCTCTTTCTATATTAGAAATGTAAGTATCATATGGATATGCATTTTCTCACACACACACACACAGACACACACACACACCCACACACACACAGACACACACACACACGTCTGAAAAGAACTGTTCAAGTCTCCTGTTATTGCTGTAGCTACAGTGCAAGGTCTCAAGATACGGTAGGAGTGGGATTTGAATGGTGCATAGGTCTTTGACTGGTCTCCTGCATGGGGTGAATTGTCCCCTATGTCTCTAGCTGCAGCTCCTCATGTTCATATGTTCATGCTGACAATACTGTTGACTCCTGCTTGATATGCAAGGGATTGTAAAACAGTAGTTATTAACGAATTAGGATCAGCAAACACTTATATGCATGAGTAATTTTGAAAAGGACTACTCCCATGCATAAATTTACTCACCTACATAAGTAAGTATGTGGTAACTGTGGTATGTAATCTATTACTTAAATCTGCCTCTGCTCGATGACTGGAGGATAGCTACTTGTAACACCAATTTTTAAAAAAGGCTCCAGAGGCGATCCTGGCAATTACAGGCCACTAGGCCTAACTTCAATACCAAGCAATTTGGATGAAACTATAGTAAAGAATAGATTTATCAGACACATAGATGAACACGATATGTTGAAGAGCCCACACAGCTTTTGTAAAGGCAAATCATGCCTCACCAGTCTATTAGATTTCTTTGAGGGGGTCAACAAACATGTGTACAAGGGTGATAAAGTTGATACATTGTACTTGAACTTTCAGAAAGCCCTTGATAAGGTTCCACACCAAAGAGTCTTAAGCAAAGTAAGCAGTCAAGCTATAAGAGGGAAGGTCCTCTCATGGATAGTAACAGGTTAAAAGATAAGAAACAAAGGATAGGATTAAATGGTCAGTTTTCACAGTGGAGAGAAGTAAATAGCAGGGTCCTCCAAGGATCTGCACTGGGACCAGTGCTGTTCAACGTATTCAGAAGTGATGTGGAAAAGGAAATACAGAGTGAAGTGGCAGACTTTGCAGCTGATACAAAATTGCTCAACATAGTTAAGTCCAAAGCTGAATGCAAAGAGTTACAAAGGGATCTCACAAAACTAGGTGCCAGGGCAACAAAATGGCAGATGAAATTCAACGTTGGTAAGTACAATGGAAACACTGGAAACTATAATCCCCACTATCCAAAAAGATTGAATTTAAATTAGCTGTTTTCATTCAGGAAGGAAAATCTTGGAGTTATTGTGGATAGTTCCCTTAAAATATCTGCTCAATGTGCATCAGCTGTCAAAAAAAGCTAACAATGTTAGGAACCATTAAGAAAAGGATAGATAATAAGACAGAAAATATCATACTGTCACTATATAAATCCATGGTACACCCACACCTTGAATACTGCATGCAGTTCTGGTCACCCCATCTCAAAAAAATATATTTTAGAACTGGAAAAAGTACAGAGAAGGGCAACAAAAATGATTAGGGGTATGGAACAACTTCTGTATGAAGCTAGATTAAAAAGACTGGGACTGTTCTTCTTAGAAAAGAGATGACTAAGGGGGGATATAATAGAGGTCTATAAAATCATGAATGGCATTGAGAACGTGAATAAGGAAGTGTTATTTACCACTTCACATAACACAAGAGTCAGGACTCACCCAATTAAATTAATAGATAGCATATATAAAACAAACCTAAGGAAGTACTTCTTCACACAATGCACAGTCAACCTGAAGAACTCGTTGGCAGAAGATGCTGTGAAGACCAAAATATAAGGGGGTTCAAAAGAGAATTAGATAAGTTCCTGGATAAGGCTATGGTTTAGTCACGGGTATTTTTAGTAAAAGTCATGGACAGGTCACAGGCAGTAATTAAAAATCAGAGCCTGTCCTTGACTTTTACTATATACCCTTGATTAAAACTTGGAGAGGTGCGGGCGGCTCAGGAGGGTGGCCCGGGGGGGTGTGGCCCGGGGGGGCATGCTGTGGGTGCTGGGGAGGGAGGGTTCGGGGGACTGGGACAGGCTTCCTACCCAGCTCTTGGGAAGCGGTGACCCCAGCTCCTAGCTCCATGTGCTGCCTCCGCTCCACTCCAAGCCCCATTTCTGCATCTCCCATTGGCTGGGAACCACGGCCAATGGGAGCTGTGAGGGCGGTGCCTGCGGGTGGAAGCAGCATGTGGAGCTTAGAGCTGAGGGAGGGGAGTTGCTGTCGCCCATCCTGGGAGCCCCCCCAGGTAAGCACTGCCCCGTATCCCAACCACCAGCCCTGAGCCACCCACACACCCAAACTCCTGCTGCTGGGAGGCGGGGGGCCCAAGACTTCCCCAGCAATGGCCAGGCGCACCACCTGGCCCAGGGGCTGCTCAAGCGGCCCCAGGCCAGGCGCACTGGCTGCTGCAGAAGTCACGGAAAGTCACAGAATCAGTTACTTCTGTGACCTCTGTGACCAACACGGAGCCTTATTCATGAAGGATAGGCCCATTTATGGCTATTAGGCAAGATGGTCAGGGATGCAACCCATGCTCTCACCATCCCTAAACTTCTGACTGCAAGAAGATGGGACTGGATGACAGCGGATGGATCACTTGATAATTGCCCTGTTCATTCCCTCTGAAGCATCTGGCACTGGCCCCTGTCAGAAGACAGGATACTGTGCTAGATGGATCATTGGTCTGACCTGCATGGACATTCTTATGTTCTTATCCTTGTGCTGTTACATTACCTCTCATTTCCAGTGCTCTGTATGTTACAGCAACCTAACGCAAACATTTATCCAACATATAACAAGCCTGATTCACTTTGTGCCAGTGTAACTTAGGTTGGGGTAATGCAGGCCCAATATACCTACAGTGAGCCCAACTATTGGTTTTTTTTCTCCTCATGAATCTCGTGATACTTGTTTTTCATTAAATCTGCAGCTCCTGGAGTCAAGTGATTACATCAGACTCTCAGCTTTCAATATTTTTTTAAGAAAAGTAAGCTTTTAGCCCTATTTGTTTCAGAGAAAAGTTTGAAGACATGAAGTGAATGCACCCTAAAGGCTCAAAAACAAGAAAGCAAATAAATATAACCACAATTTTATTATTTTTAAAATGTCATGATTGTGAGGGGCCTTATTTGAGTATTTTGAGTACTTGATGTTGGCATACATTTTCATTTGAACATCTTAACTGTTACTGTTCTGATTTTTCTTTAATTATTTCTTGTTATCTCATCATACTCTTACATGGTGTTATGAAAATTAGCAAGGCTTATTTTTAATTTTTCTAGGAATAAGAGTCACTGATGCTTAAAATTGGCAGTGCTTTGCTAAAATAACTGACACTTATGTAACTTTGGCCACAAATATTTGGAAAAAAAATTTCAAGTAAAATTGCATCACACTGCAGGCAGGAAGTCTAGCTAATGCAGAATCCTAGGAAGGGGAATGATCAATAATGGCTAATTAACTTTGGTGTGAATGTGGGTGGAATAATTATTGTGTGGGAGGAATAATTATTGTAAGACATTGGTGGGAGAGCAGATAGGGTTGACAGTTGAGCTCTGAAGATAGGATGGTGGAACAATTGCCTTGTGATAAGGAAATATGAACAAGCCTGGTATTCTGTGAATGGACTTTGTCTCTTAAAAAGACAATGATCCACCCATATTTTATTGTTGAGAGAGGGGAAGATTGATACTGGAGTTCCAGTGGTTCCCCCCGCCCCCCACTAGAAATCAATAATGAGGTGAGATTTTTTGAGGAGAAGGGGTTTTGTTTTATGCAATATTGATTTAAACTTTTAAAGAAGAAATTAAGGGTGTTTATGCTTGTTTTTATTCCCCCCCCCCCCCATATCCCTGCAGGTATTTCCTATGTACTTAATACCTTTTGTGTTTGTGAAAAGAACTTGTGGGTTGCCTAAAATAACTTAAATCTGACTGAGACAAATGAAGTATAACCACAAAGTGACAGCTGCCAACTTGCAATTAAATCCTGGCTCTGACCAGCCAGTGTGCCCAATTTCAGACTGAAAATGAAAACTGGCTTCTTGCCTCTAGTTCCTTGTAAATGGCTCTGAATAGCAGAGGGAATCAGTGGTTTCCACAGCCTGCTATAGTGGGAGGAGAGCAGATGACTATGTATGTACTCTCTCCAGAGAACACCATGAAGAGCTGGTGACGCAACGCAGCCTGACGTACCTGTAGCATGTGATTGATGCCAAGCCTCAGTGCAGTACACTACAGTGGAAAAGCAGTACACCATCTCCAATATTCTGCAGGACAGATGTCACAGGGTTCACTCCCATGTGGCCGCAGCAGTACAAGCAAATCTCACCTCAATTTCCCCTTGCTGTCCCAACATGTCAACTGAGTTCCCCATCTTCCACACAATAGACCAAAGAGATGGTTAGCTCCCCCTCCAGGGAAAAGAATGATGTCCTTTTCCAATTCAAGTCCATTTCATGTCCAGGTTCTGGGTAATTTATTAGTATAATTCCAAGCCTCAGCCAATCCCTACAAGTAAATCAAATCACTACCCCCCCTCCCCCCAAAGTAAAACACCTGGAAAGGCAGTCGTGTTCCATCTGCATCCCAAGGACACTATCTCCAGGTCCCCCACCTGAGAATCTATAACCAGTCCATTTCCCATTTCCTCTATCCTTATTCCAGCACCCATTCTCCAGGCCATCTACCTGGGATGGAACCAACCCCATTCTGTAATTCCTGTGCTGCTATTCCAGGCCTCTACAGCACTGGCCATTCTTCATAATACTTATTACTGTTCCACCAAATCCTCAAGTCAGGGCTTCTACAATAGGGCTCTCCGCAGCATTCCGCTCCTCTGACACCATCACTGGTGAGTCCCACCACTAAAGAGCTCCTCCAGACACTCTCTCTTGTTTCTGGGGGCCCCCGCATGAGCCTTTTACCCAGCAGCATGCCCCAGCTCTGGCCAGTCCTGTACTACCAACTCTCTTCAGTTATTTCTCTACACCAGGTCTCCACTACTGCTCGCTCTCTCTCCGTCCATGCAGGTGTCGTTCTCCCCCCCCACGAGAATTCCAGTTAGTACCACTACTGCTTCCCATTACTCTTTAGCGAGGCCTTTTGCCCTTTATCAGGGCACCTAATTAGTCACAGATGAAAGGGACCTTTTAAAGAGGCCAATCACCCTGGATGGGATCCTCACAGGTACTTAAGTGCGTAAGTCTGGGGTTTAAGAACCTACGTTCCAGTTTTAGGCTCCACTGCGATCCACAAAACTCCTGCCAAAGCCATAGGTGCCTAAATTCACTTGGTGCCTAAGTTTTCAGGATAAATGTTCTTTTGGTGCCTAAGTTTCTGCCTCTGGGCACGCATGCTGCTGCCTGCCTCCATCCACACAAATATGCAGAGGGCAAACAAGGATTTTTTTAATCCCTTCAGAATCGTTTTCTTTTTTGTAAATGAGTGAGAGAAAATCTATCTGCAATGGCAGGAGGAGAAAATACATTTATAGTCGTTGGAAACAAACCCCCTTCAGCAGCTCTGCAAATAAAGTGAAATCAAATGACTATAACAGGCATGATCTAGCCAGAAGAAATACTGCAGGTAAAAGAAACCGCAAAGATTTCTCCCCACCCTCGCAGGTCAGAAAATGCCCCCAAAAGATTTTTTTTTTTCCCCACAAAACTTTTCCCGGCAGCATTGCTCAGGTGGAGGACCATCTGGTTGTTGGTACATATGTAATAGTAATGAGTGTTATGCATTGAAGAGGCACTAGCCCTCACATATTACCTTTTTTCCATTCCCCTCAGAAATGCACTATGAGCTTAGAAAACCAGGGTCTAGTTGTAACAATAGCTTTTCCCTAAACCCAGCATTTTAGTCAATAAGATGGAGAGATTTCAAAACTGTAGGGCTGCAGTTTGATATTAATATGTAGAGATTTATACTTCTCTCCCATTAGGACCCTATCCTGTAAACCCTTATGCATGTTCTAATTATAATTTTGTATCCAGGAAATAACTAAAGCCCAATTACGATCACCCAAGTGTCAAACACTGTTATCAGTGTATAAGCACTATCCAGCTGATACATTTATCTATTGCATTACCGGGATTACTACCTTGGTGGTGAATTACTACCTTGGCCACTTTATTTATGTTTTCCCCTTTGTCCATTTGTTTTTAGGCCCTATTGAGAGTACACTTCATTTATTGATAAGATATCTAGTAACTCGATCTAATCAGTTTATTAAACATAGATAAATCAACACAAACAGAGAGGTTTGTACTTTACCAATCTGGAGAACAGGCGTGCAGCAGTTACATCTTCACTCTTTTCCAAACTATGAGCTCAGTTCTGCTCATATTTATATTCCCCTTGTTCATAACAGATAGAAGATTCCACTGTATTACCATAGACCTTACATATTACTACTTATCCAGCACAAAGACATCTGTACCACTTATCCCAAGCATCTGTACCCACAGTACCTAGCACACTGCTCATATCTGGCAATCCTCAACAGAACATACATCTTGTTTCTGACAGATTCTACACATGCAGAAGAAACAGATGTTACAATTGTTTAAATCCTAGTAAATTTCCACAAAAAAACTTAGCATGAATACAAAGCATTCTGAGAGTACAGTTTGTAGTTATACAAGTTGGCATGACTTTAAACCATTCTGGAAATGTATGATATTGGCTAACAGCCCCAATTCTGCAAACACACAAACCATGTGTGATGGGATGTACAAACCACACACTGGGCAAGAAGGGGTTAATAACCTGTGGGCTCAATCAGCCCCACCCAGCTACATCTGCAGTAGGTGTCAAATCTGAAGGAAGGAGCTAAAAGGGTTGAAGCTGGGTCAGTAGAGGGTCTAGAGGGAAGTAGAGCAGATCTCTGGCTTTTGCTCAGTGAGAGAAGCCTGGCAGCTCAGTTGGGTTCTGATAGACAGAACCTCCCTAAGGGAAGGTAGGTCTGAACCAGGACTATTGTTTAAGTTCCTTTCTAGTGTCTTACCTGTTGACCCTGGGAGGGGTGGCTGCATGGCAGAGCCTTCCTGAGGGAATGTTGGCCGGAAGCAAGGAGCCCCTGGTAGTTGTGGTGGAAAGCTGGGAGAAACTGAGTTCACTCAGGTTTCTTTGCTCTGGTGGAGAGGGCATCAAGGTCAGGGAGTGACCAGTGAAAATAGCAGAGAAAATGCTACTGAAGCAGCACTAAATGAGTGGCAGAAAGTGCTAGATAGCTGATGCAGTGGGCCTAGAGAACCTCACAGGTACACAATGAGCCTGAAAAGAGCTGTGGGAAAGGCCTAAAGACAGGTCAAAGTAGGAAGTGGCGCAGCGAGGAAGCGTGGAGTCCGAATACAGCAGCGGTTCTCAAACTGTGGCTCGGGACCCCAAAGTGGGTCACAACCCCATTTTAATGGGGTCACCAGGGCTGGTGTTAGACTTGCTGCGGTCTGGGGCCAACACCCAATCCCCACCACCCAGGGCCAAAGCTGAAGCCCATGCCCCACCACACAGAGCCAAAAACTTCAACCCTGGGCGGCGGGGCTCAGGCTACAGTCCCCTACCCTGGGGCTGAAGCGCTTTGGTTTTAGCCCACCCCGCCCGGGGTGGCAGGGATTGGGTGGGCTCAGACGTCAGCCCCTGCTCCTAGGGTCGTGTAGTAATTTTTATTGTCAGAAGGGGGTCGCAGTGCAATGAAGCTTGAGAACCCCTGGAGTAGAGGGACTCTGACTGCGTGTTACAGCCCTTGGACTGGATCCTAGAGTAGCAGGAATCCTGGGTTCCCCTCCAGGCCAACAAGGAAGGTTGTACAGAAACCCCCGATAAAAGGAGTATTGAGTCTGGAGTTGGGCTGGAGACCCAATTTGAGATTGACAGCCTACTGTTTGTTGTATTATTTGTCTAACCCAGAAGGTGAGAGACTGTGTGATCAGGCCAGAAGGCTTAGTCAAAAGTGGCTCACCAGCAGGCCTGCCTGACTATTGGGTTGGGGTGACTGAGGGGAAGGCTCTGCAATGCCAGGCCCGGCCACAAGGGGGTGCTCTGGTAGTGAGTCATATTCTTACACCATGCTTAGCACTGCCCCTTCCCCTATGCCCACACATACTCTTCTTAATCTTTTTCCCAATTCACAGTCAGAATTGGTTTTAAGCAGAACAGGTTTTCAAAGCTGTGTCGCACAGTAGCAGCTGTCTACTCAGCATAAACTCTTGGGAATGTTCTATCTGCCTCTCTCTATCTAGCTCACTGACTCTCTTTGGCTATATACATAATATTCATTTAAAAGCACTCAACATACTCTTTCCACTGGCAAAAATCATTGAGCTCTTAACCACATGGGACCTGATTATTCAGTAATCTAAGTGTGTACTGATGTGAGCATATAAATTCTGATTCACATGGGTATGGCTAGATGGAGGCCTATCTATCTGTGTGTGCATGCACAATAAATGCAAACATGCATATATACATCCATTAGTGTATGTGAAAAATGTCTTCATTTGCCTACTGCGATGCACAAAAAATCAAACCCCTTATCTGGGAAGCAGTGTGGTCTAGCAGAAGATGTGAATGTAAGTCAGGAGGCCTGGTTACTCTTCTCCACTCTGCTCCTGGTTTACTTGGGCTTACCTCACATGTTTAAGTTTCCCATCTTTGTATACTGCTGTGAGAACTGTAGATGAAAAGCAAAATAAATGCAGATAATTATGACTAGATATGACTATTGTTTAAGTCAGTGGTTCTCAACCCGGGGTACGCAGAGGTCTTCCAAGGGATACGTCCACTCATCTAGATATTTGCCTAGTTTTACAACAGACTACATGAAAAGCACTTGTAAGGTCAGTACAAACTAAAATTTCATACAGACAATGACTCATTTATACTGCTCTATATACTATATCAGTGTTTCTCAACCTGGGGACTGCGATTTATTTTATAATTGTATGGTAAAAATGAGAGAGTCAGCAATTTTTCAGTAATAGTGGGCTGTGACACTTTTGTGTTTTTATGTCTGATTTTGTAAGCAAGTAGTTTTTAAGTGAGGTGAAACTTGGGGTATGTAAGACCAATCAGCCTCCTGAAAGGGGCACAATAGCCTGGAAAGGTTGAGAACCACTGATTTAAGGTAAAATGTTAAAAGCACTTGTACCAAACAGAAAAGGAGAATTTATGCAATGTGATGTTGATTTATCACAATATAGGTTACATGTAAAAAGGTCTCCTAGGGGATTAACATAAAATCATGGTGACCGTCTTAAATATTACACATATGCAGGGAAAAATACAGTGTTGTTAGTTGTTAAAATGTGAGAGTGACTGACAGAGGCTGCAAGGCAAGAATTCACAACATTTTTTCTCAGTAAACATAGCCTTTCTGTGCCATGATGCCCATTCCTTTGTACAGGGGATTACTAAGCCTTTTGTGAGTAATAAGCCACTTTTGTACAATAACACATGTGGATTCTTCCTAAGAGCTTACATTGTAATTAGTGAGGCTTTTAGATTCATTGACTGGATACAATTGTAGCATGGAGAGAGAAACCCTGGTTGTCTTGTCTTTTTTCTGACCTGTACCTTAGATTTTCCCATTATAAAGCTACATTAAACATCATGAAGAAATGTGGTCTAGTGGGTAGAGCCTGGACTGGGACTCAGGAGACCTAGAGTCTATTCAGGACTCTGTCACTGGCCTGCTGGGTGACCTTGGGCAAGTCACTTCACCTTTCTGTGCCTCAGTTTCCCAATCTGTAAAATGGGGACAATGATACATTAAGCATCATTAAAATTTCCACTGACATTCATTCTATCTGGTGGGGTATTTGAGAGATTTCTCAAGGGAATACTACAAATCCTGTTTTTAAAGAAAGATAAATACAGTGTAGTATTTTTAATGCTGCCCACTATTTCTCCAGGACAGCGCCACATGGATCTAAAGCCAGGAAAGATTGATTAGCTCTCTAGGTTCTTCATAAATCAGCGTACACTTGTCCGGTACCACTTTTCCCTTATGGCTGTTTTAAATTGATCTTCAATTCACTTTGTTCTTCACTCTGCTCCATTCAAAAAACAAAACAAAACTCCTTCCATTTGGCATTATTATCTCTAGGTCCCAGCAGAGTCTGATGATCTATGGTGCTGAGTTCAGCCAATGTGTTACCTCTCAGAATTTTTCAGGTTTCCACGTCTTTAACTGTCATCAGATTTCTCACTGCTATTGATTCCTTGGTCCCTATGTTATTTCTCTTGGAATCTTTGAGGTAGTGAAACTCTGGTTGTGGTCCCTATTATTCTTCAACTGCTTCTACTTAGGAGTAAGTTAATGCAATAAAGGTACAATGAACATTGTTCTAGAAAAATCTGGTAAATGTCTAACTCTGGTTAACCTAGTCCAGGTGAATGTAACTTTCTTGAACTGTTAATGATTGTCACAGAGTGATATTGCTCAGGAGGAGCAGGGCCAGTACACACATGACTCATGAGTTTACCCTAAAAGAGGGCACCTGGACCTTAGAGGTGAGAGAAACCTGGTGAGCCAGGACTGCTTGGTTCAGTGAGGAAAAGCCAGATGAGAGCTGCCTGGGAGTCAGGAGACTGCAGGAGGTCTTGGGGAAAGCTACAGAGAGCAGAAAGGTGGAAAGAGGAAGGCATTGTCGGGAAAGCAGTGGAAAGGGCTGAATGCTCAGAGCAGCAGAGGGAGATGTGGCCAGAGAGGGCTGAAGGCTGGGAGTGAGGAGTGGTGAGATATGACAGAGCAATACCTGTGTGGTGAGAGATGCTGAGAGTCAACTGACTCGGGCTGGCACTGTGAGCTAAAAATAGCAGTGTAGATACTGGGGCTCAGGCTACAGCCTGGGCTCTGAAAGCTGGAGAAGGGGAGGATCTCAGAGCCTTACCTCTGGTCTGAGCCCAAACATCTACACTGCTATTTTTAGTCCCATCGCACAAGCCTGAGTCAGTTGACCTGGGCTCTGAGACTTGCCGCTGTGTACTTTTTTTGCTATGTACCTGTACCCTTGGGGACTTGGTTGGTTGTAATTTATGTACACATGGCTTTGGGGGAGAAAAGTAATCTGAACACTGAGTTGCCCTGCATTCTGTCCTTGTGGCAGTGAGCTTAGTCACAAAGGGCCAAGATCATGTCATTTAGGCAGTGCTGTCCACGATAGGTAGACCGACTCATGCAGTGTTTAGGGAGGCAAGGGTCTGTCTTCTTTATGGGAGAGTGTGGAGAGGAACAGTCCTTCCACTTTCCTGAGAACAGGGACTATGGTTGTGCTAGGCCCTTCTTTCATGGGGGACAGAAGAAGGTTCCTTGCATACTCTCCCCAATCAGGCTGGTCACAGTTTGTCCCAGAAATACTACATATTTCATTATATTTCCACTGAAACTCTGAGACTGATAATGGATCTGTCGATGGTGCTTTTAAAAATTACTATTTAAGATGTGGTTTTTCTTCCGCTTCAGAAATAATGGGGGGGAAACAACTTACTTTCTTTTTTTTTTTTTTTTTTTTTTTTAAACAAAAGCTATTGGCATTCCAGTGGGATTTCCAAACTTCAGGGAACACTAATGAATGTCACTGGATGTGCAGGAAACTGCCTTTCATATTTTTAACCTTTAAGGTGGGGATGTACCTTGGCAAATAACCAGAGATTGGTTAAACTACTGCCATTATCAGTGCATTTAATATTCGATACAGTATGCAGTTGATAAAATTGGAGGCAGAGATTAAAGAATAAAGGCACCAATCGTGCAAATTCGGAAGTATGTCCTTAAACTTCCACATCTGAATAATCCCAATGAAATCAATGTGACCACTCATGTGAGTAAAGTTCAGCATCTGCATAAGTGTTTGCAGACTCTGGGCCCAAAATACTTGTCCAATCTCTAATGAAGTAATGGAAAATGAATTTCCTGTCTAAGGGCTTGTCTCCACTTACCAGGAGATTGACGCACAGTGATCGATCCACCGTGGTTCGATCTAGTGAAGACACGCTAAATCGACCACCGATCGCTCTCCGTCAACTCCTGTTCTCCACCGGAACGAGAAGCATAAGGTAAATTGACGGGAGATTTTTCTCCCATTGACCCAATGCGATGTACACACCACAATAAGTCGACCTAAGGTACGTCGACTCCAGCTATGTTATTCACGTAGCTGGAGTTGCGTAACTTAGGTCGACTTAGCCCTGTAGTGTAGACCTGCCCTGAGAATTTGAAATGGAAATCTTTAATGAGATGAACTCTAAGTCCTTGTCCAGTAGGATATTTTAAATCAGTATGGTTGGTCAGTGTTAGAGACCCTCTGTGTGCTTGCAAAACAGTTGATCCATAGTGTAACTGTTTATAAAATTAAAGCAGGCTAAATGCAAACATGTACAGAACTCCAAACTTTGAATTATTTACTACGAGCACATAGAGGACTTCCCGTAGAAGAGGGTAAACATTTTGCTGTCTGAAGGATCAGTTTACTCAGTTAATAAAAGCTTTTGGTGATATCTGAAGGAAAATAAATCTGGTGACAAGCCTGAAGACATTTCTCTAGCTTCAAACTGCAAGAAACAAGACACATCTATTTACAAAAAGGATTGTTGAAGAAACAGATGAACTAATGCTTCGTCTTCAGTATCTCTCAGCTTGAACTATAGTGAAGAATGGAATATCCCTGAAGCTAATCAGATCTCTTCATGAACACTGGTGACATGCTGAATCTTTTAAGAAAAGGAACGGCAGTCATTAGGCTTTTCAATAATAGTATAGCTGTTAGGTGAGAGTCCTAACAACATCTGAAATACTAAAAAGTACACTTTCAACCTACTGTCCTGCTTAGCTTCTGAAATGTACCTTTTGTCAAAGAAGGTAACCTTCTAGGACTCTTCCATTGACTCCACATGTACATAGCCTAGGAGGAACCTTGAAATGTGAGATTAATTCCTTTCTAATAAGCATGCTATAAGATCTCTGTATATATTAAGCAGAAGTCTGCTGAGGAAGGCTGTAGTTTCTTTGCTGGGGACTTTGAGTTCTCTCTCAGTATATTGTACATCTTACGTGGGAGGGTATTTTTGGTCTTACTAATGTGCATGTGCCTAAAGAAACTATAAACTACAAGAAATGGTTTTTAAACATTTTTTTTACAACCTTCAATTCAAGTCAACGTGTCTGTTTACAGTATAATAGTTGTGTTGGTCCCAGGAGAGTAGAGAGCGAAGGTGGGTGAAGATTTTATTGGACCAACTTCTGTTGGTGAAAGAGACAAGCTTTTGAGCTTACACAAGTCTGATTTGCAAAGCTCTGTGTAAGCTCCAAAGCTTGTCTCTTTCTTTCACCAATGGAAGTTGGCCCAATTAAAAAATTGGGGAGACAAGATGGATGAGGTAATGTCTGTCAGAGACACAGTAAAAACTGAGCTAATGCTAGGATTGTGTGAGACAGAGAAACTTGGATCTAAAATGAGTTAAAGACCTTGTAGCAATGAATTACAGTTGAGGGATATCCAGGCCATAGCTGAGAGATCCTCTATACAATATGTAGATAATTTTTATTTAAAAATAGATTTGTGTGACTCGGATACTTCAGATGTCTTTTTGATATGCATTAACTTTTGAAAAATTCCTTTGATATAAACCAGACCTCTTTTCTATGCATCATCAGCATGACTTATTTGCATGTTGTGTTGTAAGATGTGAGGAAAGGGAAGATGACTGTTCTTTGACAAGCTGGAGCATTCTTTAAGTGCCTGCCTACAAACAACATCCGCACTGCAGTAGAATGAAAAACTGGTAAATTTTCCATAAGAAATGGGAACACCTTTCTCCCTCCTCCTGCAACTTGACTCCAATCCTCTGCATAAGAGAACTAGGTAAATTACCACTCTTTAAAACAAATGTTGCCCTTGCACAAAAAGAACCTGAAGCTTTTGCTCTATTGTTCTTCACTAAGAGCAAGTGTCACCTCTATCTACTAAAAAGACTGGGGCAGGATATTTTTAAAAATCAGATTCTCTGATACCAAAGGCCATGGAAACTGTGTGTGTATATATACACACACACACCCTTCTGTGCTCCCCTCAGGTGGCTGTCCACTTCTCCCCTCTCCCCTGTGAAACAGTGCAGGTGGACAGCTCTGTTTTATGCTAGGGCTCCATAGGAGCCCTAAAATGGAAGCTCCATTTGGAGATGCAGTGAACAGGCATCTACCATCCCCTTCCTTTGTAGCCAGCATCAGCCAGCTTTAGATCCTTTGCAGGGGTTATGGGCATCTGATACTACTGTATTCCTATTTCTTGTTGGAGAGTGAGAGACTTAAAACCTGGGTTGCACTGCTTGGGAGTAAACTGGGCACCTCATCTTAAGGATTCAGCCCATTTCTGATTAATTTAATGATGGAGCCTCTGAGACATCTGAACATCTGCTTTGTCAGATTCCATGTGTAGGTCAACTTGTCCAAGGGGGCACAGAGTCACCGTCTCTGTTTAAAGCTGGAAGCTTTCACTGACAGGCGAAGTACACATTTTCATGCCAACACATTAAGAAAAATCTGCTGGTTTACATTCAAGCAAGCCTCTCAGCAGAGGTAGAAGAATGTCTGGCCCGGAGGGGGCAAGAAACCCAAACAAATAAAGCTTTGACTACGGACGATTCCGCTTTTCAGTCAGTACCAAGCATTGCTGCACCTGCATGTGAATGATTTGCTGTTTTACATATCTAACTGGTTACTTTTCATGCCACCTTGGTTCCTCAGTGAACAAATTGACAATTTATCTATGGTTTGGTGTATTAGAAGTCACATGCTTTCTTCCTCACTAGGATTTAGTACTCATGTTTCAGACATGAACATGATTGATTGATTAATAAAATAATTGTAGCAAACTGACCTGCTGTCCACACAACAACACCATATGCTGTACAGTTGAGAGATCTTGTTTACCTTATATCCAAATTGTGTGTTCTAAAGACAGAACAAACTACTTTGCTTGCCATCTTGGTGCAGAGTGGACAAAGTGCATGCACCTATGACCCTTCCTTCCTCCTCGACAGGCCCTGAAATCAAAGATCCCTGGGTTTGGAAGTGGAGGCACTCCTACCATGGTACTGCAAAAACTGAAAAGTAAATGGAGGTGTGCAAAAATGCTGTAGCTAGACCTATTTTGTTACGAAAGCAAAACTCGTGTAGGTTTCCAGGCCTCAAAGAAGATTCTGCTGAGCAGTACTCAAACAGGCTCTGGGATTCTACCTTGTGTTATGCAGTCCTCAGCTGGAGGAGTGTCACAGTGGCTTTGTCCTTCAGAGTGACAACCAGCTGGCCTCTGACTTTTCCCTCCACCCTTGAAGATTCAAGAGCAGTGGTTCTCAACCCTCAGCCCCTAGGCCGCTTGCAGCCCAATCAGCACACAGCTGCGGCCCATATGCAATCTTCAGGGTCATACAGGTAGTGTATATATTGTGTGGATTGAGCCCACATAACACACAGAGAGTTGCATATGTGGGCCACAATGGTAAATAGGTTGAGAACCACTGTTCACCCTCATTTCCCATG
The DNA here is from genome assembly GCA_003942145.1 of Platysternon megacephalum. Taxonomy (NCBI): domain Eukaryota; kingdom Metazoa; phylum Chordata; order Testudines; family Platysternidae; genus Platysternon; species Platysternon megacephalum. The sequence continues at coordinate 5,873,741 of QXTE01000024.1, forward strand.
TTGCTTTTATATAGATTCTAACCTTCCATTTCCAGGAGGCAAGCAAGATGGGTCTACTCCATTGCTTCTGTTGCTCTCAGGAATCCCATTTGGAGTCATGTAGTCTAGGGAAGTCTTTCAGCCTCAGAAAGGAGTAAGAATAAAGCATGATGGCAGCATGGAGACTGCCTACAGATGTGTTTGTACTTTTACTTTTGGTAATGTATAGGAGACTTTTTTTCCTCTCCCTTAGTCTTTAACTTTAACAGAGAACAGACCCAGATCATGGCCCGCTAGGATGATGCTCTTTAGTAAAAGGCCATGAGAGGTGGGGATTTCCAGTTGTGCTACAAGTTATAAAGATTTGTCTGAGCATGGACTTGGGTGGAATCAAATTCCGCAATTCCTTGAGCTGTGTGCCCATAGGAGGTGCATTAAGATATCTTTTTTGAAAATTTGATAGGTCCCAGAATGTGGATGTTCATCCATTTCTCTGCTCATGACATACTCCCTTCTTTGTCATTCTCCCACTCTCGGGAAAAGCTCATCTAGTGCAAGGTTTTTCTTGGCCAGCCTATTGCCAGTGGGGCCATTCCTCTGTTACTATAACATAGGGATGGGTCCCTGGATTTCAGATTATTTTACTGCAACAATAGGAAATCAAATGGGCTCCTCTCTCTATGGGCATGTGCTCCCAGAGCTCTGAGAAACATCTCTTCTCCTTCTCTTATTGATGGTCTTCTGATACTGACTGACAGACCAAAGCAGATTGTGAAGAACTTCAAAAAGATCTCACAAAACTAAGTGATTGGGCAACAAAATGGCAAATGAAATTTAATGTGGATAAATGTAAAGTAATGCACATTGGAAAAAATAACCCCAACTATACATACAACATGATGGGGGCTAATTTAGCTACAACGAGTCAGGAAAAAGATCTTGGCGTCATTGTGGATAGTTCTCTAAAGATGTCCACGCAGTGTGCAGAGGCGGTCAAAAAAGCAAACAGGATGTTAGGAATCATTAAAAAGGGGATAGAGAATAAGACAGAGAATATATTATTGCCCTTATATAAATCCATGGTACGCCCACATCTCGAATACTGTGTACAGATGTGGTCTCCTCACCTCAAAAAGGATATTCTAGCACTAGAAAAGGTTCAGAAAAGGGCAACTAAAATGATTAGGGGTTTAGAGAGGGTCCCATACGAGGAGAGATTAGAGAGGCTGGGACTCTTCGGCTTGGAAAAGAGAAGACTAAGGGGGGACATGATAGAGGTATATAAAATCATGAGTGATGTTGAGAAAGTGGATAAGGAAAAGTTATTTACTTATTCCCATAATACAAGAACTAGGGGTCACCAAATGAAATTAATAGGCAGCAGGTTTAAAACAAATAAAAGGAAGTTCTTCTTCACGCAGCGCACAGTCAACTTGTGGAACTCCTTACCTGAGGAGGTTGTGAAGGCTAGGACTATAACAATGTTTAAAAGGGGACTGGATAAATTCATGGTGGCTAAGTCCATAAATGGCTATTAGCCAGGATGGGTAAGAATGGTGTCCCTAGCCTCTGTTCGTCAGAGGATGGAGATGGATGGCAGGAGAGAGATCACTTGATCATTGCCTGTTAGGTTCACTCCCTCTGGGGCACCTGGTATTGGCCACTGTCGGTAGACAGATACTGGGCTAGATGGACCTTTGGTCTGACCCGGTACGGCCTTTCTTATGTTCTTATGTTCTTATGAAGCATGTCATAACATCTTTGTGATGCAAAATGTCGCCTTGGAGGACCAAATCCCAAAGATCGTTTGTCTGCTGCCAATCTGTGTGTGCAATACTTGGATTCAGTCTGCAAAATTATGATGTAGCCTGTTTGGGCAGGTTTGGATTTCTGCCTGAACTGTTTGCTTGACGATAGTCAAAATGCTAAAACTACCAGAGTTTAAAGGGATACTGGGCAGAACAGAATTTTGATATATCAAAGTCATTTCACTGAACACTCTTGATGGGAATGAGTCACTTGTTCATTGAGATGCAAAATCAAGGCCTGTAATCTCTCTGCCTGGCCAATCATGTTTGAATGACAATACAAAGACAAATGCTATTTATAAAGATGACTAGAAAGAGTTAGCAGGCTGATTGGATAGCACAAATTTCAAAGGTGTAGATTAATCTCTGAATTACACAGCTCAGAAGAAATGCCCTTCAGTTAATGAAGTTGAATGCAATGTACTAGTAGCAGGACATATATGTACATTAGGCCTGATTTTTTTTCCACCGCCTGACAGCTTGTGGATTCATTAACACTTGTGGAAGGTGTTAAAATGCTGCTGAATTGGGTGTAAAGCACCATTCCACTTTCCACAGAAGTAAATAACTCCCCAAGGGGCAAAGCATATGGAAATTCCCCACACAGAAATGTTTCATGACAATAATGCAACCCTAAATACCCTGAAATGAAATTGCCTCCACCAACTGGAGTGCAGGGATGCTGTATTGACCCACAGTTCTGTAGTTATTTCTCCGTTACAGACGCCTGCACTCCAAGGCCATGTCTACTCTACCACTTATATTGGCAAAACTTATGTCACTCAGAGTTGGGGGAAAACACACCCCTGAGTGACCTAAATTTCCTTGCCATAAGTGGCAGAGTGCACAGCGCTATGTCAGCAGGAGAGTTTCTCCCGCTGACATTGCTACCGCCGCTTGTTGAGGTGATGTTATTACGTCGACGGGAGTGTTCTCTGCATCGGCATAGGGAGGCTACACAAGTGATCTTACAGCGGCACAGCTGCCTCGGTACAGCTGTGCCTCTGAGAGTTCGCTAATGTAGACATGGCCTAGGGTGACCAGACAACAAATGTGAAAAATCGGGACGGGGGTGGGGGGTAATAGGAGCCTATATAAGAAAAAGACCCAAAAATCAGGATGGTCCCTATAAAATCAGGACATCTGGTCACCTTAACATGGCCTGATTTGGCCGTTGCCTTCAGACCTCTACATTCATATGTTGATGACAAACATGGCTGGTTTGGCTTCTCATCTTCTCTCTATTGTTGAAGTTGCTTGTTTCAGAGGAAAGGGGTGAGAAGAGGGAAAGCATGTGCCTGCACATGCAATACCCACCAGTTATAAGGCCCTTCATGGAACTTTCTCCCCCTCTGGCTGCCTTTTTTCAGCATTGCCCTATTCCTGGACCCTGTGGTGTCTGGTTTGCAGTGCCCACCTCAGCTGGGATCTCCTTCTAAGAGGTGCAGAGCCAGGGACACAGAGATGTCATGTTAGGGCCAAACCCCAGGCTCTTGACAGAATGAATATGAAAAAACCTCCAGGAGGAAAATGTTGTGGAGACTTTTTCCACTTAACCCTCCCATGCAAATTTTCCCACAGGAGAGGGCACCTGGGCCCATAGTAATTCCAGCATGCTGGGCTAATAAACAATTCGGTCTCTGCCTTTGTTAGCCCAGGATGTGGTTATTACTGAGTTAATCTGAATTAATCCTCAAATGAATTTATACTGAAACCTTAAATTGTACCTTTTAAATACAAGGAGCTGTAATAGAAACAACAAAATTGACCATTGAACTGCTACAATTTGAAAAATAAAAGTGAAATGCTATGGTGGGCTTCCGCATCATTTCCCTTTATAGCTTCTCTTTCTCCTTCTTTCCCAGGCCACTGAGGTTTTATATTGCTTTGTAACAACATTAGCTTCCATGCAAGCTGGGAGGGAGTGGCCGTGCTCAGCCTCTGAGGATAAACAATCTCTCAGAACAGGACTGTTGTTTTGGGGGTTAGTTGTTGTTTTTTTTTTATGTGGAAGCAGTGAGCTGAGGAGAGTGGGAGGAAAGAAGGAAAGCTAAATCAGACTCTAATTCTCTTTGATTTTTAAAGGAGTTTCCTAATCCTGTTTTCTCTGCTTTTTGAATTCCCCCTCACCCCTCTCATCAGAATGTTACATTTTCCGTTTCAGATGATGCTTCGGGGGGAACGGCTTGTCTGCTAGCACAATATGAAAAAAATTGAGTCCTAGATGCTGCTTAGTGTAGCAAGTTGTATAGTCATAGTACAGTCATTCAGAAATGATGGTTTAGGGCCAGATTCTGCCACCCTCTGCTTTGTATGGGACTATCTGGAGTAAAGAATACTCCGCAAGAATAAAGGTTGCAGATTCTGGCCCATGGGGATTATTCAAATTAAATTTAGACCAATTGAAAGGTGGCATCTTTGCAGTCTGGCTATAGCTATTCAATTTCAGTGTCATATCTCAAACAAGAACCACCCCTGAGCTATTACATCACATACTTTCTGATAAGTTTGGGTAAAACCACAGGATAACCATTTCTTATTTTGCATTACAGAAATAATGGAGTAAAAACTGCAATGCTAAGTTAATTCTTTTTAATGAAATATTGTGTGCTACTTTCTAAAACACATTAGAGGTTTAATATTAAAAAATGTACAGTTACCATAGAACTTAGTTTATGTGGTGGCTAACAAATCCCTTTTGGTAACTGAAGTCTCTCTCCCACTTCATCTTGATGTTACGGATTCCATACAGGAAGATACACAATGCTTGCTATACAGGATGATTTACCAACAAGAGTACCAGAGCCCATAAACAGGATAGCTCTGCCAGGAAGGACTCATTAAACAGCTGTTTAAATTGCCAGAAGACTTCACACAAGTCTGCCAGGTTTGGAAGCACATCTATCGTTCATAGGGACAGGATTCAGTCATAAAGCACAACAACAAAGTGAGAATGAAATGTCCTGACAGTAGAAATGTCATGTCTTATTTATAATTTGACCATATTACTCTGAATGATGGTTCAATCACAATCTTTTTTTCAGATTGAAATATGACTCATCAAAACTAAGGATAAACATCAGTGATGTACTTTCATTCAGGCTTGTATTTGCTAAGGGGAAGAGACAATAGGATCTCATGCTAAGCAATGACTAGAATTTTTATGAGTGGGAACCTGTAATTATTAAAGCTGAAGGTGTCAGAGTGCCCTGTATCTGCTATAACTCAGCATTTCAAGTTAAAATGGAGGGTTTTTTTATCCGCCCCATGCCCCTAAACCTGAGGAGGAACATTGTATCCACTCACCAATCCTGTGCTCCTTTTTCCTCAACCAGAGTATTTTGCTTCTATGTGGCCAGTTCGAACCCAGCTCAGATCTATAGTGATCAAAAACTAATACCATCTGATAATGGTCAGCAGTCTGTGACCAGGAGCGCCGCCAGCCTTTTCGGCGCCCTAGGCGGCGGAAGGTCCCGCCCCCAAAATGCCGCCCCCGAGCGCAGCGGTGGAAGGTCCCGCCCCCAAAATTCCGCTGACGACCGGGGCGCCGGCGCCCCCCAAATAGTAGTGCGGTCGCCTAATGGGTTGCGCCGGCCCTGTCTTTGACATGAGTTAATAGAAGAACTGGGGGTAGAGTAGTGGACAAGTGCTCTTATCTTAACAATCAAACTTGATACACAACACTCAAACGAGTGTTCAAGGATTGACTGGATATGAGGACTGAATTATCTTTGGTATAGTTCTATTTAAATGTGGGGATACATCATTTTCTGCTGTGAAAAGGTTTACATTGTTAACTGTTCTGTGGATGGAGAAGTATGATCTTGAGGGCTATCAATCTAGGGCTCATGAAAGGAAGCTAAGTCAGTAGCCTCAGTGTGCTACCCACCTATGTTTGATCACATTTTTCTGGTTGTCTGGATATTCGTGATGTGGAGCATCATGAGGCACATCTCGGGTGGAAGGTGTTGGAGGCACTGGCTGTTGCACAGCACTCACTGGAACAATAGGGGTATCAAGCTGTCTGGCCAGACTTTGGTTATTCAGGAATGTTTGAAGCAGAACTTGACATTCCTCCACCTTCCCCCTCCCCCAAAAAGGCATTTGGGGATAATTGACCTACAGTCCAGTAGCAGTGAGCCCTAGTTCTTAGTACCTTGGCACACTATTATCCCCCTCCCCTCCTCCTCAGGCCAGTCTTGTATACTGTGTATCTGTCGGGGGTAAAATTATCATGATAGACGTTGGAGGCAGCAGCCTAGGAAATGTGGTCCTAGGATGACCAGAGGGTGAAAATCCTCCACCCATCAGCTATCACCTGACAGGAGCAGTCAGTCTGCTATAACAGCTGTTAGGGAATTCTCCTTGATTCTGATCCTGAAATCAGTGGGAGTTACAATACAATCCTAGCATTTGACCCCCAGTTCGTGCATACAGCTCTTATGTATGGAATTATGGTATAATGAATTGGAGGAATTATCAGACAGAGCTTTAATCACTGTGTAATGGGCTGGACTAGACCCAGAGGCCCCTTGCTGGGGCTTCAGGGTCCTGCCACACCCATCCCAGGAAAGGAGCAGTGGAGAGGTCCTCCAAGTGAGCCAGAGTGGTTGCAGGGAAGCAGCCCATCAGAGAGGCTTCAGAGAGCAGCCAATGAATGCCCAACAGGCTCATATAAAAGGGGCTGCAGGGGCAGACAGAATGAGTTCAGTCTGCTTGCAGAGACTGAGGGAGCAAGAGGTGCTCCTGGCTGGCTGTAGGGGCTAAGGCAGGTAGTTGCTGGCAGGGACTGGGGAAATGAGGGAATAGCTTCTGGTGGGCTGCCATGACTCAATTCAGACAGGCTACGGGGAAGTGTCCCAGGGAAAAGCAGTTAGTTAAAGGGATGTGGCATGTGGCAGCTAGTTAGAGGGTCCCTGGGCTGGGACCCAGATTAGTGGGCTGGCCCAGGTTCTCCCTCCTCCCCAACAGCCATTGGGGAAGTGGCAGTGACCTGAGAGAAGGGACTGTATGTGGACTTGTTCCCAAGAAGGGGGCTGAACTGGGACGGGCCCAGCTGGAGAGCTGGGATTAGAGGACTAAAGGGCAGGCAAAGAGCCTCCAGGGAGGAAGCCCTAGGAGGTGCTGCTCCATCCCAGAGCAGGAACCTTTGCACATAAGCTGTCCAACTAGGGTACTGAGATTAGTCCTTCATCTGAATAACCAGGCCTGAGATCAGGGAAAGCTACAGCGACATTGCCAACGGAGGGGTACCAGGATGGGTCCTGTTGGACTGTGAAGGGACTGAGCCCGGGGTGGGCTACAGGACATAGGCCCAGTTGGACAGTGTGCCCCAGAAGGGGTTTGTTTTGTTTAGTTTTCACACATGGACAGAGTGTGACTCAGCTGGAGGGCTGAGTCACCAAAGACTTGCCTGACAAGTGCAGCGACCGACGGGGCACCATGAGCTGAGAAAATTGCAGGCATGCACATGCTCGACCAGGGGGTTCTCATGCGGGATGGGTTCCACCCTATTACACACTACTTCCACCACTGCAGGCTGTAGTGGGGCATCTTTCAAAGAGGGCAGAGTTAAAATGGCATGGATGTTATTGTTTACCTTAACTCTGCCTCTTTGAAAGATGTCTATAACACGCATACTCTCACTCTGCCTTTTCATTATAAAGGACAGTCACTACCTGCACTTGCCTTACACTCAAACAAGGGGCCTACAGCCCTGACAGAATACCCTGCTTGTAAAATTTAACAACCCCTTCATACCCTCTTACAACCCCTTTACACAGGATACCACCTAAACCCAGTACTTCCCCTACCCATCATTGAATCCAGACTGCTCTCATGTCTCCCCTCACTACTGACCATTCCCATGGCACGAAGAGCCCTAAACAATTATGTACTGAAATGATGCAGGCTAGAACCTTAAGGTACAAATGCACCTCTTTCATGAACATACATGGGGGACTCAGTCCAGGATCTTCAGTGCTACTCCAACTTGTTCCTCCACTGTTCAATACAGCAGCACCTAAGACAGTGATTGCAGCTGGAGTGCTTGCGACTAACTCCCAATGGCTAGAGCCAGCTCCAGGTGGGCAAAGTTAAAATTGCATGGGCATCTATGTTAACTCTGTATTTCCTCGTCGTCAGAAGTCTGAGTTTTGCTGAATTTGATGTTCTGGAAGGCCACAAGCTATTACCGAGCAATCTTAACTGTGTGTTAATAAGGGTTTTGCTATTTAACGTCCTAGAATTTTTTTTAGAGAAATGTTTGTTGGTAGGAGCTAATGCTCATGTAGACAGTTGTCCTCACGTAGGTTTGCAGCTGCTGTGGTAGGTGGTTAATCAAAACAAAATCTATCTTTTTTTTGATATAGCGCTTTTTATCAGATCTTAAACTCTACAGCATCCACATTTTACAGATGGGAAAATGAGACACAAAGAGGTGAAGGGACTTGCCCAAAGTCACCCAGCAGGTCAGCAGCCAAGCTAGGTATGGTCCCAGTCCAGTGGCCTCTCCCCTAAGCCACCTTGTTGCTATGTGATTCCTCAGTGTTCTTCCCCACCCCCTGCTCTCCTGCACACTTTATTATAGTGGAATGGGGATAACGGTTGTGCTTTGAAACATTTGCACTGCATAGCTGTTACCAGGGCTGGTGGGAGAAATATTATCCATGGTCTATGCCCCACAACCGTGGCAGTTGTATTACATAGTTGTTACAGTAACTTTAAGCATATGAGAGAAGACTGGTGTGTGTCTCCTTCTCTACCTTCTGCCCCACCTTTTCCTGCAACATGTAGCCCACCTAGGGTGACTATATTTCCCAAAGGGAAAATGGAACACTGAGTGGGGCTAGCCTGAGTCCTCCTCCCCTCCTCATACACTTCCCCACCGGGGGCTGGCACGAGTCGCCCGCCTGCACCCTGCCTGAGCCCTGCGGGGGGCTGGCATCACTGCACATTCCTCCACACCCCACTTTTTTGACAAAAGTGGGCATTTGTTCCATTGGCTCTTGCCAACTGATCAATAGCCACTGGTACAAATGCTCACTTTTGCCAAAAACGTTGGGACGGCTGGGACAGAGCTTTAAAAAAGGGACTGTCCCGGCCAAAATGGGACATATGTTCACCCTAAGACACACACCCCTTCAATGTTTCCAGCTCCCCCCTGCTTCCTGTCCCCTTAAGGCAGTGGTTGGCACTGTAGAAAACACTAACTTGTAGAAAGAACAGGAGTACTTGTGGCACCTTAGAGACTAACAAATAGGAAATTGCTCCTTTGTTGTCTCCTGCCCTGTGCTGCTGCATTCATGTCACAGATTGGCTTACTGGAAGGCTGCATGCTACCTTGGTTACGTAGCCTGAGCTGTGCACCAAACTGGGCCCCTCGTCCATCACCCGCCCCCAGCTGGGACTCCTGCCCCTGCCTCAGCTAGGCTGCCTATGCCCACTCAGTCCACCCCATCTCCAAACCAGCCCCCTTCCCCACACACCCCACATGGGTGACTTATCTTAAATATTCACATTTCTGGATTTCAGATGTTTAAATTGGTTACCTTCAGTCCCCCAACCGTAAATCCCAGCTCACATGGAGACAAGCTCAGACATCCCCTGGACGGCAAGCCCCTTCAGAACCTAGGGGGTCAGAGGTGGTGGGGTCAGAGGTGGTGCAGTCAGAACCCCTTACATGTGTAGAGGCCCTCCAGAGCCTGACCCACGTGTGGGAGGCAAGGCATGGGGCTCTGACACTTGCAGAGGGCAATGATCCCAGCTCGCGTAGGGGTGTAGGGAGAGGGGCTCAGACCTTCAGATAGGCAGGCTCCCTCCAGAACTTAGCTCACATGAAGGGGGGGCGGTCAGACCTCTGTAGATGGGGGAGCCCCTGTACTCTGGCTCCCATGGGGGAGGAAGGTGGACTTGACAGGTGTACCTGCCTCTATTCTTCCCCAGTCCGTTTGTCATTCACCTCCATGTCCCCCTTTCCAGAGTCTCACCACTCTCCCCTTATTCCCACCTACTCTTCTACTCTAATCACCCTCCACTCCTAGTGAGCATTTGCTGTGTAGCTTCCTTCCAAAAAAATACTTTCAGCCCCTTCTGAATACTCTGCTGTACTTGGGTTGCATTTCTCCAAAATTCATTCTGCATTGAACTGAAACCCACTTTGCAAATATCAAAATGTCCCACAAACCGGAAATCCCATATTTCAACCAGCATTAATCCTAAAACGCTGGGATTGCAGCTGCACATTAAATGTCTTAACTGAGATGTCCATGATGATGCGCAGGTCCCTCTTCTGATTTGATACACTTAATTTAGAACCTAGCAAGATGTAGGGGTAATTCCCACCCCCACACACACCTGACCCTGAAAAGCAAAGGGACCACTTTAAAATCCACTGGGGGAGGATGATCCACTATCACTGAGATCTCACTGCAGCCTAGGAGTCCAGCTGATGGTGGCTGTAGGAGAAATATGCTCAATCAGGGCATTTTCCAGCTATTCTGTCCTGCTCTCTCCCAAGCCACCACCACACAATGTTTGAGCTCTGCTAGCTTCCACTTGAACCACTAAAAGAGTGGAGACTATTCCGATGGAAGAAGGCTACAATCCTACCCCTGTGTGTCTCACATGCACTCAACTTTCTGACCCAGGGAGTCTTTCTGGGGTCTGCCATGATAGAAGCAGACATAATGCCTGATGGAACTTACTCCTGTGTGGTTATGCTGTTGATTTACAATTCTTGTGCTGCAAAGAACATCTGTTCTTAAGGGTTCCATCTCTAAAAACTCACCTCTTTGGGAGGAGGGCAGGGGATATAGTGAGAAACAGTGCTGGCTCATCCCTAAGTTTTAAGGTGTGGAGTGTATTTTGTTTTCTAAACGTTAAACTAGTCCATGCTTTGCTGGCAGGTAAATGCTTTCCCTTATGACTCAGTTTGCACCTGATGAAACTCATGTGGCTTTTTCAAGAGGTTTGGGGAAAAAATTGATTATTACAAAGTTGATTGTGTCACTTGCACAGTGGAATCTTAAACATTCAGTCTTGGCATTAGTATAGCCATAGAAGATTGAAAAGTAAACCAGGCTTTCTCAGCATGTCTCTCCAGATCATGGAAGGCAAAAAAGCAGATCTCCTCTTGTTTTAGTAGTACCCTCGAGGACAGAGCAAATCAAATAACCCAGACTCATTTAAAAACTTTATTTCTTGAGGGAGCATTTCTTCTAGCCAAAAACTGTCTGGATCAGCAGAGAGCTATTTGAGTAACTTTAAAAATAAGCAGCTTAGTACTTCCTGTTTTGACAAGGTTTATACATTTTGTTGCAACCAGCTACACAGACTTCTACACACCAAGCTGCCCTGGACTCAGTTTCTTCTTTTTTTAAAGGGAAAATACAATGTGCATACACATACACCCAATTTCCCACTGGTTTTATGGGGCACTGGTTATACAAGAGCCCTCATTACAAGGCCTACTAAAAAAAAATTACTATCACCTTTGCACTAGCTTGTGATGGTTGTGACTACCTTGACAGACTTAACAGATACTAAGTGGTGTTTAAGCAGGTGACATTCTTCCCTCAGAGTTCATACTGAATTAATGTTCTAGCAAAGTGGAGCAGGTCATAGCCCTAAATTTGCAAGTGGAGGAATTTCTCTGCCTGTAAATCTGTACCTGGCCTTTACTGTACATATCAAACACTTCCATAATACCATTTCCATAACTCTGCTTCCCTCCTGTATCTCACCAGACTCTTCTCCAGTCTAGGGAATCAATGAAGAGAAATGTCACAGTGAACATGGGGAGGGGAAAGAGCATCCATTCTCCCCTGTGGGACCTCTGCTTGCCTAGCAGTTAATAATATAGCCTCAGGATGTAGTAACCGATGAGGAGGCTCTTTGCACTCTGGGGGGTTCTTCACTTGAAGGGGGAAGGGTGTCAAAGGACATCTGCTAGCAGGGGAATGCCCTGTTGGTGTGGCTAGGAGCTATGCTGATAGTGATACTCCTGGGGGGAATTCTGCGCCACTGCACATGCACAGAATTCATGTACCCTGCAGATTTCTTTGCTTCCTCTGCAGAAAATGATGGGGGTTGGATGCAGCCTCACCACCATGTCTGTGCCCGGGGTGGGGGAGAGGAGGGCTGCAGGATGATCTCCCATCTCCATGCAGCCAGTGGCCTGTGCTCCCCACTGCTATGCTGGAGCCTCCACATTTATTTATTAACAAATAAAATATGCAGAATTTTGCAGAATTTTAAAATATTGTGTGCAGAATTTTTTTATTTTTTTGGTGCAGAATTCCCTCAGGAGCATAGTGAGCCAGGGTAGCTCAGCAAGGGCCTATAGGCACAGACATAGAGCACAAGACAACTAAGGGTGTGTCTACATGGCAAAGAAATCCCACGGCTGGCCCATGCCAGCTAGCTCAGGCTGCGGGGCTGTTTCATTGCTGTGTAGACTTCTGGGCTTGGGCTGGAGCCTTGTTTTAGGACCCTGTGGGGTGGGAGGGTCCCAGAGCTCAGGCTTCAGCCCAAGTACGGAACTCTACACAGCAATGAAACAGCTCCGCAGCCTGAGTCCCACAAGCCCGAGTCGACTGACTTGGGCCAGCTGCAGGTTTTTCTTTGCTGTGTAGACATACCCTAAGCCTCCAGCAATCTCTCTAAGGTTTCTAGAGATCTTTGGGCTATTACAGGGTTGAAGGCCGGATTTACTGAGAACAGTGGAGACCCCTGAACCCAACAGAAGAATGTAGAAGTAACTTCCGTCTCTTTAGACCACCAGAGTGCTGCACAAACACTTGAGTTATACACACAAGGATCAGATACTCATTAATTTTCCCCTCTGTGGGAGGGGGTGTATTATAGATGGTGTTACCAGCTCTGCCTATTACTGTTGAGGATGTCTGACAATTCCCGTTATAAAACCCTGTTTTCAGTTGCTGATAACTTTGACAAACTTTAACTATTTGGTCTGAAATCTTCCATACAAGATGTCTGCCTCAGGGTGGCTTTTTGTAGGGGAGGGCAGTGGGAGGTGGCACGCACAGGGCTTAAGTTCCAAAAAATGGTTCAGCTGTTTCCAAGAACAAGATTAGGGGAAAAGACATAGTTTTGTCAATTGTTAAAAATTCTTACAACCTTTTTGCTGAGAAGCTCTAGTGCCTTCTTACTTTGGAGCAAAGGCCTGAAATTTGGTGTGAGGAGAGAGGTAGTCACCCTAGTATCAGTGAGGTGCCTTTTTCTGTTCCTGTGAAAAACCACTCAAAGGTCATAAGCATTTGAAAACTATCTCAGTTCACACATGTTCAGTATTATTATTGCCAATTCATTAGAATTTGAGAGTTAAACTCTCTGATTCCATACACACTGAGCATGCTCCCGTTTAAAGATCCAGGGACTGAGCAGGGCTGGGCCACTTCATATTTGAGACNAACTTTCTCCCCCTCTGGCTGCCTTTTTTCAGCATTGCCCTATTCCTGGACCCTGTGGTGTCTGGTTTGCAGTGCCCACCTCAGCTGGGATCTCCTTCTAAGAGGTGCAGAGCCAGGGACACAGAGATGTCATGTTAGGGCCAAACCCCAGGCTCTTGACAGAATGAATATGAAAAAACCTCCAGGAGGAAAATGTTGTGGAGACTTTTTCCACTTAACCCTCCCATGCAAATTTTCCCACAGGAGAGGGCACCTGGGCCCATAGTAATTCCAGCATGCTGGGCTAATAAACAATTCGGTCTCTGCCTTTGTTAGCCCAGGATGTGGTTATTACTGAGTTAATCTGAATTAATCCTCAAATGAATTTATACTGAAACCTTAAATTGTACCTTTTAAATACAAGGAGCTGTAATAGAAACAACAAAATTGACCATTGAACTGCTACAATTTGAAAAATAAAAGTGAAATGCTATGGTGGGCTTCCGCATCATTTCCCTTTATAGCTTCTCTTTCTCCTTCTTTCCCAGGCCACTGAGGTTTTATATTGCTTTGTAACAACATTAGCTTCCATGCAAGCTGGGAGGGAGTGGCCGTGCTCAGCCTCTGAGGATAAACAATCTCTCAGAACAGGACTGTTGTTTTGGGGGTTAGTTGTTGTTTTTTTTTTATGTGGAAGCAGTGAGCTGAGGAGAGTGGGAGGAAAGAAGGAAAGCTAAATCAGACTCTAATTCTCTTTGATTTTTAAAGGAGTTTCCTAATCCTGTTTTCTCTGCTTTTTGAATTCCCCCTCACCCCTCTCATCAGAATGTTACATTTTCCGTTTCAGATGATGCTTCGGGGGGAACGGCTTGTCTGCTAGCACAATATGAAAAAAATTGAGTCCTAGATGCTGCTTAGTGTAGCAAGTTGTATAGTCATAGTACAGTCATTCAGAAATGATGGTTTAGGGCCAGATTCTGCCACCCTCTGCTTTGTATGGGACTATCTGGAGTAAAGAATACTCCGCAAGAATAAAGGTTGCAGATTCTGGCCCATGGGGATTATTCAAATTAAATTTAGACCAATTGAAAGGTGGCATCTTTGCAGTCTGGCTATAGCTATTCAATTTCAGTGTCATATCTCAAACAAGAACCACCCCTGAGCTATTACATCACATACTTTCTGATAAGTTTGGGTAAAACCACAGGATAACCATTTCTTATTTTGCATTACAGAAATAATGGAGTAAAAACTGCAATGCTAAGTTAATTCTTTTTAATGAAATATTGTGTGCTACTTTCTAAAACACATTAGAGGTTTAATATTAAAAAATGTACAGTTACCATAGAACTTAGTTTATGTGGTGGCTAACAAATCCCTTTTGGTAACTGAAGTCTCTCTCCCACTTCATCTTGATGTTACGGATTCCATACAGGAAGATACACAATGCTTGCTATACAGGATGATTTACCAACAAGAGTACCAGAGCCCATAAACAGGATAGCTCTGCCAGGAAGGACTCATTAAACAGCTGTTTAAATTGCCAGAAGACTTCACACAAGTCTGCCAGGTTTGGAAGCACATCTATCGTTCATAGGGACAGGATTCAGTCATAAAGCACAACAACAAAGTGAGAATGAAATGTCCTGACAGTAGAAATGTCATGTCTTATTTATAATTTGACCATATTACTCTGAATGATGGTTCAATCACAATCTTTTTTTCAGATTGAAATATGACTCATCAAAACTAAGGATAAACATCAGTGATGTACTTTCATTCAGGCTTGTATTTGCTAAGGGGAAGAGACAATAGGATCTCATGCTAAGCAATGACTAGAATTTTTATGAGTGGGAACCTGTAATTATTAAAGCTGAAGGTGTCAGAGTGCCCTGTATCTGCTATAACTCAGCATTTCAAGTTAAAATGGAGGGTTTTTTTATCCGCCCCATGCCCCTAAACCTGAGGAGGAACATTGTATCCACTCACCAATCCTGTGCTCCTTTTTCCTCAACCAGAGTATTTTGCTTCTATGTGGCCAGTTCGAACCCAGCTCAGATCTATAGTGATCAAAAACTAATACCATCTGATAATGGTCAGCAGTCTGTGACCAGGAGCGCCGCCAGCCTTTTCGGCGCCCTAGGCGGCGGAAGGTCCCGCCCCCAAAATGCCGCCCCCGAGCGCAGCGGTGGAAGGTCCCGCCCCCAAAATTCCGCTGACGACCGGGGCGCCGGCGCCCCCCAAATAGTAGTGCGGTCGCCTAATGGGTTGCGCCGGCCCTGTCTTTGACATGAGTTAATAGAAGAACTGGGGGTAGAGTAGTGGACAAGTGCTCTTATCTTAACAATCAAACTTGATACACAACACTCAAACGAGTGTTCAAGGATTGACTGGATATGAGGACTGAATTATCTTTGGTATAGTTCTATTTAAATGTGGGGATACATCATTTTCTGCTGTGAAAAGGTTTACATTGTTAACTGTTCTGTGGATGGAGAAGTATGATCTTGAGGGCTATCAATCTAGGGCTCATGAAAGGAAGCTAAGTCAGTAGCCTCAGTGTGCTACCCACCTATGTTTGATCACATTTTTCTGGTTGTCTGGATATTCGTGATGTGGAGCATCATGAGGCACATCTCGGGTGGAAGGTGTTGGAGGCACTGGCTGTTGCACAGCACTCACTGGAACAATAGGGGTATCAAGCTGTCTGGCCAGACTTTGGTTATTCAGGAATGTTTGAAGCAGAACTTGACATTCCTCCACCTTCCCCCTCCCCCAAAAAGGCATTTGGGGATAATTGACCTACAGTCCAGTAGCAGTGAGCCCTAGTTCTTAGTACCTTGGCACACTATTATCCCCCTCCCCTCCTCCTCAGGCCAGTCTTGTATACTGTGTATCTGTCGGGGGTAAAATTATCATGATAGACGTTGGAGGCAGCAGCCTAGGAAATGTGGTCCTAGGATGACCAGAGGGTGAAAATCCTCCACCCATCAGCTATCACCTGACAGGAGCAGTCAGTCTGCTATAACAGCTGTTAGGGAATTCTCCTTGATTCTGATCCTGAAATCAGTGGGAGTTACAATACAATCCTAGCATTTGACCCCCAGTTCGTGCATACAGCTCTTATGTATGGAATTATGGTATAATGAATTGGAGGAATTATCAGACAGAGCTTTAATCACTGTGTAATGGGCTGGACTAGACCCAGAGGCCCCTTGCTGGGGCTTCAGGGTCCTGCCACACCCATCCCAGGAAAGGAGCAGTGGAGAGGTCCTCCAAGTGAGCCAGAGTGGTTGCAGGGAAGCAGCCCATCAGAGAGGCTTCAGAGAGCAGCCAATGAATGCCCAACAGGCTCATATAAAAGGGGCTGCAGGGGCAGACAGAATGAGTTCAGTCTCCTTGCAGAGACTGAGGGAGCAAGAGGTGCTCCTGGCTGGCTGTAGGGGCTAAGGCAGGTAGTTGCTGGCAGGGACTGGGGAAATGAGGGAATAGCTTCTGGTGGGCTGCCATGACTCAATTCAGACAGGCTACGGGGAAGTGTCCCAGGGAAAAGCAGTTAGTTAAAGGGATGTGGCATGTGGCAGCTAGTTAGAGGGTCCCTGGGCTGGGACCCAGATTAGTGGGCTGGCCCAGGTTCTCCCTCCTCCCCAACAGCCATTGGGGAAGTGGCAGTGACCTGAGAGAAGGGACTGTATGTGGACTTGTTCCCAAGAAGGGGGCTGAACTGGGACGGGCCCAGCTGGAGAGCTGGGATTAGAGGACTAAAGGGCAGGCAAAGAGCCTCCAGGGAGGAAGCCCTAGGAGGTGCTGCTCCATCCCAGAGCAGGAACCTTTGCACATAAGCTGTCCAACTAGGGTACTGAGATTAGTCCTTCATCTGAATAACCAGGCCTGAGATCAGGGAAAGCTACAGCGACATTGCCAACGGAGGGGTACCAGGATGGGTCCTGTTGGACTGTGAAGGGACTGAGCCCGGGGTGGGCTACAGGACATAGGCCCAGTTGGACAGTGTGCCCCAGAAGGGGTTTGTTTTGTTTAGTTTTCACACATGGACAGAGTGTGACTCAGCTGGAGGGCTGAGTCACCAAAGACTTGCCTGACAAGTGCAGCGACCGACGGGGCACCATGAGCTGAGAAAATTGCAGGCATGCACATGCTCGACCAGGGGGTTCTCATGCGGGATGGGTTCCACCCTATTACACACTACTTCCACCACTGCAGGCTGTAGTGGGGCATCTTTCAAAGAGGGCAGAGTTAAAATGGCATGGATGTTATTGTTTACCTTAACTCTGCCTCTTTGAAAGATGTCTATAACACGCATACTCTCACTCTGCCTTTTCATTATAAAGGACAGTCACTACCTGCACTTGCCTTACACTCAAACAAGGGGCCTACAGCCCTGACAGAATACCATGCTTGTAAAATTTAACAACCCCTTCATACCCTCTTACAACCCCTTTACACAGGATACCACCTAAACCCAGTATTTCCCCTACCCATCATTGAATCCAGACTGCTCTCATGTCTCCCCTCACTACTGACCATACCCATGGCACGAAGAGCCCTAAACAATTATGTACTGAAATGATGCAGGCTAGAACCTTAAGGTACAAATGCACCTCTTTCATGAACATACATGGGGGACTCAGTCCAGGATCTTCAGTGCTACTCCAACTTGTTCCTCCACTGTTCAATACAGCAGCACCTAAGACAGTGATTGCAGCTGGAGTGCTTGCGACTAACTCCCAATGGCTAGAGCCAGCTCCAGGTGGGCAAAGTTAAAATTGCATGGGCATCTATGTTAACTCTGTATTTCCTCGTCGTCAGAAGTCTGAGTTTTGCTGAATTTGATGTTCTGGAAGGCCACAAGCTATTACCGAGCAATCTTAACTGTGTGTTAATAAGGGTTTTGCTATTTAACGTCCTAGAATTTTTTTTAGAGAAATGTTTGTTGGTAGGAGCTAATGCTCATGTAGACAGTTGTCCTCACGTAGGTTTGCAGCTGCTGTGGTAGGTGGTTAATCAAAACAAAATCTACCTTTTTTTTTATATAGCGCTTTTTATCAGATCTTAAACTCTACAGCATCCACATTTTACAGATGGGAAAATGAGACACAAAGAGGTGAAGGGACTTGCCCAAAGTTGGCCAGCAGCCAAGCTAGGTATGGTCCCAGTCCAGTGGCCTCTCCCCTAAGCCACCTTGTTGCTATGTGATTCCTCAGTGTTCTTCCCCACCCCCTGCTCTCCTGCACCCTTTATTATAGTGGAATGGGGATAACGGTTGTGCTTTGAAACATTTGCAATGCATAGCTGTTACCAGGGCTGGTGGGAGAAATATTATCCATGGTCTATGCCCCACAACCGTGGCAGTTGTATTACATAGTTGTTACAGTAACTTTAAACATATGAGAGAAGACTGGTGTGTGTCTCCTTCTCTACCTTCTGCCCCACCTTTTCCTGCAACATGTAGCCCACCTAGGGTGACTATATTTCCCAAAGGGAAAATGGAACACTGAGTGGGGCTAGCCTGAGTCCTCCTCCCCTCCTCATACACTTCCCCACCGGGGGCTGGCACGAGTCGCCCGCCTGCACCCTGCCTGAGCCCTGCGGGGGGCTGGCATCACTGCACATTCCTCCACACCCCACTTTTTTGACAAAAGTGGGCATTTGTTCCATTGGCTCTTGCCAACTGATCAATAGCCACTGGTACAAATGCTCACTTTTGCCAAAAACGTTGGGACGGCTGGGACAGAGCTTTAAAAAAGGGACTGTCCCGGCCAAAATGGGACATATGTTCACCCTAAGACACACACCCCTTCAATGTTTCCAGCTCCCCCCTGCTTCCTGTCCCCTTAAGGCAGTGGTTGGCACTGTAGAAAACACTAACTTGTAGAAAGAACAGGAGTACTTGTGGCACCTTAGAGACTAACAAATAGGAAATTGCTCCTTTGTTGTCTCCTGCCCTGTGCTGCTGCATTCATGTCACAGATTGGCTTACTGGAAGGCTGCATGCTACCTTGGTTACGTAGCCTGAGCTGTGCACCAAACTGGGCCCCTCGTCCATCACCCGCCCCCAGCTGGGACTCCTGCCCCTGCCTCAGCTAGGCTGCCTATGCCCACTCAGTCCACCCCATCTCCAAACCAGCCCCCTTCCCCACACACCCCACATGGGTGACTTATCTTAAATATTCACATTTCTGGATTTCAGATGTTTAAATTGGTTACCTTCAGTCCCCCAACCGTAAATCCCAGCTCACATGGAGACAAGCTCAGACATCCCCTGGACGGCAAGCCCCTTCAGAACCTAGGGGGTCAGAGGTGGTGGGGTCAGAGGTGGTGCAGTCAGAACCCCTTCCATGTGTAGAGGCCCTCCAGAGCCTGACCCACGTGTGGGAGGCAAGGCATGGGGCTCTGACACTTGCAGAGGGCAATGATCCCAGCTCGCGTAGGGGTGTAGGGAGAGGGGCTCAGACCTTCAGATAGGCAGGCTCCCTCCAGAACTTAGCTCACATGAAGGGGGGGCGGTCAGACCTCTGTAGATGGGGGAGCCCCTGTACTCTGGCTCCCATGGGGGAGGAAGGTGGACTTGACAGGTGTACCTGCCTCTATTCTTCCCCAGTCCGTTTGTCATTCACCTCCATGTCCCCCTTTCCAGAGTCTCACCACTCTCCCCTTATTCCCACCTACTCTTCTACTCTAATCACCCTCCACTCCTAGTGAGCATTTGCTGTGTAGCTTCCTTCCAAAAAAATACTTTCAGCCCCTTCTGAATACTCTGCTGTACTTGGGTTGCATTTCTCCAAAATTCATTCTGCATTGAACTGAAACCCACTTTGCAAATATCAAAATGTCCCACAAACCGGAAATCCCACATTTCAACCAGCATTAATCCTAAAACGCTGGGATTGCAGCTGCACATTAAATGTCTTAACTGAGATGTCCATGATGATGCGCAGGTCCCTCTTCTGATTTGATACACTTAATTTAGAACCTAGCAAGATGTAGGGGTAATTCCCACCCCCACACACACCTGACCCTGAAAAGCAAAGGGACCACTTTAAAATCCACTGGGGGAGGATGATCCACTATCACTGAGATCTCACTGCAGCCTAGGAGTCCAGCTGATGGTGGCTGTAGGAGAAATATGCTCAATCAGGGCATTTTCCAGCTATTCTGTCCTGCTCTCTCCCAAGCCACCACCACACAATGTTTGAGCTCTGCTAGCTTCCACTTGAACCACTAAAAGAGTGGAGACTATTCCGATGGAAGAAGGCTACAATCCTACCCCTGTGTGTCTCACATGCACTCAACTTTCTGACCCAGGGAGTCTTTCTGGGGTCTGCCATGATAGAAGCAGACATAATGCCTGATGGAACTTACTCCTGTGTGGTTATGCTGTTGATTTACAATTCTTGTGCTGCAAAGAACATCTGTTCTTAAGGGTTCCATCTCTAAAAACTCACCTCTTTGGGAGGAGGGCAGGGGATATAGTGAGAAACAGTGCTGGCTCATCCCTAAGTTTTAAGGTGTGGAGTGTATTTTGTTTTCTAAACGTTAAACTAGTCCATGCTTTGCTGGCAGGTAAATGCTTTCCCTTATGACTCAGTTTGCACCTGATGAAACTCATGTGGCTTTTTCAAGAGGTTTGGGGAAAAAATTGATTATTACAAAGTTGATTGTGTCACTTGCACAGTGGAATCTTAAACATTCAGTCTTGGCATTAGTATAGCCATAGAAGATTGAAAAGTAAACCAGGCTTTCTCAGCATGTCTCTCCAGATCATGGAAGGCAAAAAAGCAGATCTCCTCTTGTTTTAGTAGTACCCTCGAGGACAGAGCAAATCAAATAACCCAGACTCATTTAAAAACTTTATTTCTTGAGGGAGCATTTCTTCTAGCCAAAAACTGTCTGGATCAGCAGAGAGCTATTTGAGTAACTTTAAAAATAAGCAGCTTAGTACTTCCTGTTTTGACAAGGTTTATACATTTTGTTGCAACCAGCTACACAGACTTCTACACACCAAGCTGCCCTGGACTCAGTTTCTTCTTTTTTTAAAGGGAAAATACAATGTGCATACACATACACCCAATTTCCCACTGGTTTTATGGGGCACTGGTTATACAAGAGCCCTCATTACAAGGCCTACTAAAAAAAAATTACTATCACCTTTGCACTAGCTTGTGATGGTTGTGACTACCTTGACAGACTTAACAGATACTAAGTGGTGTTTAAGCAGGTGACATTCTTCCCTCAGAGTTCATACTGAATTAATGTTCTAGCAAAGTGGAGCAGGTCATAGCCCTAAATTTGCAAGTGGAGGAATTTCTCTGCCTGTAAATCTGTACCTGGCCTTTACTGTACATATCAAACACTTCCATAATACCATTTCCATAACTCTGCTTCCCTCCTGTATCTCACCAGACTCTTCTCCAGTCTAGGGAATCAATGAAGAGAAATGTCACAGTGAACATGGGGAGGGGAAAGAGCATCCATTCTCCCCTGTGGGACCTCTGCTTGCCTAGCAGTTAATAATATAGCCTCAGGATGTAGTAACCGATGAGGAGGCTCTTTGCACTCTGGGGGTTTCTTCACTTGAAGGGGGAAGGGTGTCAAAGGACATCTGCTAGCAGGGGAATGCCCTGTTGGTGTGGCTAGGAGCTATGCTGATAGTGATACTCCTGGGGGGAATTCTGCGCCACTGCACATGCACAGAATTCATGTACCCTGCAGATTTCTTTGCTTCCTCTGCAGAAAATGATGGGGGTTGGATGCAGCCTCACCACCATGTCTGTGCCCAGGGTGGGGGAGAGGAGGGCTGCAGGATGATCTCCCATCTCCATGCAGCCAGTGGCCTGTGCTCCCCACTGCTATGCTGGAGCCTCCACATTTATTTATTAACAAATAAAATATGCAGAATTTTGCAGAATTTTAAAATATTGTGTGCAGAATTTTTTTATTTTTTTTGGTGCAGAATTCCCTCAGGAGCATAGTGAGCCAGGGTAGCTCAGCAAGGGCCTATAGGCACAGACATAGAGCACAAGACAACTAAGGGTGTGTCTACATGGCAAAGAAATCCCACGGCTGGCCCATGCCAGCTAGCTCAGGCTGCGGGGCTGTTTCATTGCTGTGTAGACTTCTGGGCTTGGGCTGGAGCCTTGTTTTAGGACCCTGTGGGGTGGGAGGGTCCCAGAGCTCAGGCTTCAGCCCAAGTACGGAACTCTACACAGCAATGAAACAGCTACGCAGCCTGAGTCCCACAAGCCCGAGTCGGCTGACTTGGGCCAGCTGCAGGTTTTTCTTTGCTGTGTAGACATACCCTAAGCCTCCAGCAATCTCTCTAAGGTTTCTAGAGATCTTTGGGCTATTACAGGGTTGAAGGCCAGATTTACTGAGAACAGTGGAGACCCATGAACCCAACAGAAGAATGTAGAAGTAACTTCCGTCTCTTTAGACCACCAGAGTGCTGCACAAACACTTGAGTTATACACACAAGGATCAGATACTCATTAATTTTCCCCTCTGTGGGAGGGGGTGTATTATAGATGGTGTTACCAGCTCTGCCTATTACTGTTGAGGATGTCTGACAATTCCCGTTATAAAACCCTGTTTTCAGTTGCTGATAACTTTGACAAACTTTAACTATTTGGTCTGAAATCTTCCATACAAGATGTCTGCCTCAGGGTGGCTTTTTGTAGGGGAGGGCAGTGGGAGGTGGCACACACAGGGCTTAAGTTCCAAAAAATGGTTCAGCTGTTTCCAAGAACAAGATTAGGGGAAAAGACATAGTTTTGTCAATTGTTAAAAATTCTTACAACCTTTTTGCTGAGAAGCTCTAGTGCCTTCTTACTTTGGAGCAAAGGCCTGAAATTTGGTGTGAGGAGAGAGGTAGTCACCCTAGTATCAGTGAGGTGCCTTTTTCTGTTCCTGTGAAAAACCACTCAAAGGTCATAAGCATTTGAAAACTATCTCAGTTCACACATGTTCAGTATTATTATTGCCAATTCATTAGAATTTGAGAGTTAAACTCTCTGATTCCATACACACTGAGCATGCTCCCGTTTAAAGATGCAGGGACTGAGCAGGGCTGGGCCACTTCATATTTGAGACCAGCAGCAAAGTATAAATCAGGTATTAGGGGTCCAGTCTCTACTCCACTTGTTTGCTCTTAAACTGGCAGATGCAGCACACTGAGGCTATGTCTACATTACCGCGGTAAATTGACCTAAATTACGCTACTCCAGCTACATGAGTAACTTACTGTGGTGTCTACACCACGCTGGGTCAACAGGAGATGCTCTCCTGTCGACTTACCTTACTCCTCTTGTTCCTGGTGGAATACCAGAGTCAACTGGAGAGCGCTCTGCTGTCGATTTAGCGGGTCTTCACTAGACCCGCTAAATCAACCCTGGGTGCATTGATCTCAGCAGCATGGAGGTAGCCTGAGCCCTGGAGGAAGAACTGGGAAGGAATTTCCTCATATTGCTCCTTAGGGTGTCCTCTGCCTGACGCAGGAGTAGCACTAATAGTCTCTGAAAATGTTATTCTGGTTGAATACCCTAGCACTAATTTAAAATTATGTTAAATCAGACCTGAATTGCACTTCCAGTTTTAGGGTTTTTTTCCCCTTCAGAACTTTAACATTCAATTATATGTTACCTAGAAGAACTTGTAAAATTTACAATCCTGCATCTGGTCTGTGTACAAATAAGGGTTAGGTTGACCATGGGAAGGACTGAGCCAAATAAATTGCAAAGACTTTTCAAAAGATTTGCTTGTTTGGAGCCCTAATCCTGGGTTTATTACAGTTTAGTCATCTGCAAAGCAACTGATTGGGTTGGCAAAAGTCTTATGACTTCAGATGTGGAATAAGCACAAAAAGTAGAATATACTTTGGTGATGTGTATTTGAGTTTTTAATGCAAATCTATATAACTACTTCTAAAAAAATTCCTGGGAATATTAACACACATTTAATGAATTTGTCAGTCACGCTCCTATCTGTTGTTTGCTTTCCATTAATATTTGTGTTATTTAGTCTTATTAACATGGATAGTCACTGAAAGCACACAACTATTTGTATCAAAAGTACATGCACATGCATTCAATTAGTGAATTGAAACCCTGGTCATAGGTAATATGATAATTGTAACTAGCCAACAAGCTTGAATAGCGAATATTGAATATTAACAGAGCTAAAAAACAAAATAATTATTTAATTACAAACTAGAGAAAACCTCAGATCTACACACAGAAATATCATGAATAGAAAGAGGTAATAGTCAGCAAATGACCTGCTCATGTCTCTCTAGGTATTTTATAATGACCAATAACTGTATCTAATCATAAAAAGCATGAAAGGAGATACACAAGGGAATTATATGACAATAGAATGCTTTCGGGTTTCTTTAAATCTTACATGAGGTGTTAAAAGGGTACTTATACCACAGGGATAAACTATAAACATTTTTTTTTAATTTGGGTGGGGAGCTCCTTTCCAGGAGCAATCACTAAGGAATGGTTATCTTACGGTGGGGGGTGGGGGGAGTTAGGAACACTAGAGTTTATCTGTCAAAATAGTTGGCCAGTTCGACATCTTAGATTGTATTTCAGCTTTTTTGTAGTTTCTTTTTATGTTCTCTGACTTTTCTTCTAGGCTTTCCTTTAGAAAACGTCTCAGCTAATGCTTGCTGCCTTTGTGTGAAGAAGTCATTTTGATAATTTAACATCCTTCATTTTTGAATGAATACCATTCTGTTACTAAAGATAGGGATATGACATTTCACTTTTAGATAAGTGGTAATTTTTTTTCAAAATTGCCTCTGACTTAGGTGCCCAAGTATCATTGAAAGCCAGTGAACCAGGCCATTCCAATCAGGTTAGTGCCTTTAAAAAAAAAGACAGGCATTTTTAAATTTTCTTTCCTTTGACTAATTTAATTTTGCTTTTGTGCTGGCCTAGCTGGTGTAAAATATTTGATTTCAAGCCAAAACAATTTTTAAAAGAAAAAATATTGTAAAACAATGCACACTGGCCTTGATTCTGTTTCCATTACGCTGCTTTGTCGATGTCTGTGTAGCCAATTGTCTCTTTTGTAAGAGCAATCCCTGAGTTCTACACAGCCAGTTCAAGGGCTCTATGCCCTTTCTGCAGCCCTCAGTGTAAGGGGCATGGCCAGAGGAAATGAAGGGAAAGGACAAAGTGCATCTGGGCTCCAGAAATTCCTACTGCCAGAATGGTCTGGCTGTGATCAGCTGAAAATAAGTTCTCTAACTTATTCTGTGGGCCAAAATAGTCCCCCAAATCGGGCCCAGAACCATATTTATGAAGATGGTGTAACGTCACACTTGTCCCACCATCTCCCCCAAATTCTGTGCCCAATACAGACTGACCAGACCAGAGAATTAGGTGCAATTGTTCATACATGACTGAACTCTATTTGCTCTCTTCCCTTTTTTTAAATACTGTGATTTTCCACATTTTTTTTAAGTGCATCTCAAAGGGGAGAGAACTGCAGAACTTTCAGCAGAAAGTCCTAACTCATAACTCAGTGTTCTTAAGGTGCAATGTTTAGTAATAACTTTCCCAGGTAGTTAATTAGAAGCTGTAGGGTAATGCTTTGCATTGATTGCAGCTGGACAGTAAAAGTCCTTGCTGTATTGTTTAGCATTTATGTAATACTGGACACATACTCTGACAGCTAGTATGGTTTCCCACAAAACACAACATAGGATTCTTCACCTTACTACCTGTGTGTCAGAAAAAGAATTGACAGTTACTGAAGTGAGGGCTATTTCATACGAGAAGTGGTCACATAAATGTCTACACCAACAATTAGAACTGGTAGATGAAACTGATTTTGCTTCATGACCGTGTCCCATTTAAGTGGAACTTTGAGTGTGTTTCTATAGATTCAGAAATAATTATTGCTACTAGATCACATGATATAGCTAACACACACGGATTCTGAGCACGTCTAAATTTACAGCAAAATGTGCAACTCATGTCTACTTTTAAGTGTGTACTAGAATTGCAATGAAGCATTTTGATCTACTAAAGAGCAGGCACTACTTCTTCCTGCTCCCTGCATTTTCTTCAGCCACTTTGGCTGTACATGGCTCCATTTCTTCCAAATCTATGTAGGTTCTTATACCACTTTTATCATTATAGTATCTGAGGGTCTTCCAGTAATGCATCAGGTGAAATGTGGTTCATTCTGTCTCATCCTCTCCCCAGGGGCAGAATTGCGAGCACAGTGTAGCACGCTGTTTTGGTAGATTCCCCAAAACAAAACAATTTCTCTTTAATGTTCATGCTACTATGTGTGTGTTAGAGGAGGCAGGTTGAAGAAGTGAGCCTTGCACTCAGATCGGAAGGGGGTGAGGTTTGTGATGGCCCATAGTTCCTGTGGGAGTTCATGTTGGCTGCTGAGAAAGCTCTGAGTAGTGCACAGTTGAGGTTTACCCTTATTGTAAAAAGTCTCATTATGCCTGAGGTGTGGAGTTGTTGATCACGGTCCATCGCCCTCGAACTTTAGGTGATCTTTTAGATATGTTGGGCGTAGGCCATTGAGCACCTTGAACTTAACTCTCAGCTGGCTTCCCATAGAATAGAGAGGGGAGGACAGGTTAGGTACGCTCATGGTAGCCCACTTTGCTGAGGAGTTGTGCTGCAGCGTTTTGTAGTAGTTGGAGTTTCCTAAGGCCGATGGCTTCATGTCCAGGCATACTGCACTGCTGTAGTCAAGATGGGAAGTAAGAAAGGCATGGCTCACCAAGCTCAGTTTGCCATCTGCCAGGATGAGATGGAGTATCCTAGCCAACTGAAGATGTCAGAAAGTGTTACTCCTGGATGATGAACTTAATGTCCCTGAGGAACCCAGGAGCACTCTTAAACTACAGACAGGACTGACAAACTGTGGCTGTGTACCTTCCTCCAAAGGAGACTGTGCCATGGCACCAAACTCCTCAAAGTGGCCAACCACAAAGTGTCTCCTCTTGTGGCGCTCCTAAAGAAGGGAACCCTTCATCTTTAGGAGCTCTGCATCTTTGGAACTCCTCAGGGCAAAAGTACCCATCCAGGGCCGCCCAGAGGATTCTGGGGCAAAGTGAGGGAGCTTGTACTCACCGGGCGGCGCTCCGAGTCGGCAGCATTTCGGCGGCGGGGGGCCCTTTGGTCACTCCGCGTCTTTGGCAGCACTGAAGGGCCCCCTGCCACCGAAATGCCGCCAAAGACCCAGACCGCTGCCGGGTGAGAAAAGGGATTCTCGGACAGGGCTCGTGGGGCCCCTGCGGGGCCCGGGGCCTGGGGCAAATTGCCCCACTTGCCCCCCCCCTCTGGGCGGCCCTGTGCCCATCATAGCCTGACTCCTGCCACCTATCTCTCTTCAGCTTCCTCCTCTGGAACTGCCTGGTGCCACTCAGCTTTTCCCTCAGGCCTGACAGCCAGTCACGTGTGGCAGAAAGGCAGAGTCATGTGGTAACGTCACAAAGAGAACTATTTGGTTGTGTAACTGAATAGTTTGTAAGGCCTTGGCTAGGCCTCTCTGGATCTGCCATGCATACGCTCCAGTCTCAACTTTCCATGTTACAATGTTACTGCAAAGCTGCCAGACTGATCTTAATTTTTTTTAAGTATACAGGGGATTTTATTATTCTACATACTCCCAGAAAAAACAATTCCATTCTATAAGCGCCATTGCCAATTCCAAGAAGTGGACAAAGAGCATGAGGCACATCTTCAAATTATGAAACTTCTACATGAGTAAATAAATGTTGACTCTTTATTTGCCTTCTGTTGTTGCTTTTTAGCCTTTAGGATGCTCTCAAGCTTTTCACATTTTCTCACTTTTCTCTGCACCATAAGGCCTAGAAACATATTTTAAAAAATAAATAAAAGCTGAGATTCTCACGTAATCATTTTAGAAATCTGGGTCTTGTTTAATGAATAAATAAAGTACTGTGAGGCTTGCAATAAAATTCTGAGTTGTCAACAGTGCATCAGTAACTATGTAGGTTGAGATTAACAAAATTCTGCTTAAGTAGGTAATTGATATTCTTGAGGTTCAGAATAAGTTTTATAACAGGTAGCATTCACACACTAGATTTATTTACACATCCTGTGTTTCACAGTTGTGCTCCACATCTGCATAGCTCTTCCACATGAGCAAAAGAGAGCTCACTTCTCGGCTTGTGTGATTATCATCAGCAATGATGAGACTTAATTACTGGAAGAGGCTGTTTATAATTAAAATAACACCTGTTTATTGACCTGTACATAATAGCCCAGGGACAAATACTGCTCCCTCTTTAGTGCAGAGAGCTTCATACTCAGTGGAACCGGTGCAGTTTCATTGTGCAAGAGGCTAGGATTTAGGAGAGATGGGTAAAGGTGCATGACAAGGGATGGAATGGTTGATCTGTGGAGATGTGGCTGCACCAACACTAAGATTGCAGTAATGCCCAGGCTGCCTGCAATTCTAGCATACAGGCACAATGGCTGAAGTAGCAGCTCCTCATCCTGGGCAGGGGTACAAAAGCTTCCTTCCCTCTGGGCTTCACAGAGATCACAAGTACACAGCCTGGTGCTTGACAGAAAATAGATGGAAATGCATACCTCTTGTAGACTTGCACCCGTCATACTTCCATTTATAGTCTGACACCTTTGCCACCACTGGTATTGCATTCATTACATTTAAGATATTTCTATCATACATGCTGAATCTAACCTATTATTTCGCCAGACCTTGTTCAAAGTCTTAGTGTAAGGTCACTTTAAAGTTTAGATGTCTGATGGAAAACTCTGCCCCTTAAGAAACAGCCTTTAAAATAGTAATGAATGCTATTTTTCCTTTTTTTTAAAGGAATTGTTAGCATATTATCTGATAGTGCCTAATTGGATTTAACTGTCAATCAGTTATAAAGCTTTAATTTAAGCAAATAACACTCTTTAAAATAACGCTGAAGTAATAAACATATTTGGTGTTAATAGATTTCAAATAAGTTTACACTGTGCTTGTATGCATGTTTATGCTTTGGGAGGACTTAAATGTAAAGCAGATTGGAGATGAATTTACTAATGAGGATCTTTGAAGACACCATTTCCTTGGGGGAGAATGCTTACATGCTAATATATTCTGATTAATTTTCATGTAGTTATCATTCACTTTCAGGATTACAGTTAATGCTTGGATTAGGAGTAGGAAATGGTAAATCATGAAGTCAACACTAAATTCTTATACCTGTAGAGATTTCAGTTGTGGATCTGTATTCAGTCATTTAATGCTTCATGTCAATATACAGTCTTTTCCAGAAAAGATTGAATTACCTTAAATTATAGAATTCAAAACTGAATTAGGTTCATGGTCAAATTAACAAGAACAGTACAAAGCTGACATGTTTAATTTATAATTCCTGACATAGCTGACTGAATTCGTGTGTGTGTGTGTGTGTGTAACCCGTCTTGTGCATCTGTTTCCACTTCCTGGGTTAAAATGATCAAATGTGTTGGAGATATCACTTTATTTTGGATTAGTTTCCTGTGATAGTAAATGTATCGAATCCTAATGTAAAAGTATGATGAAGGACGTATTGGCATAAAGAGGAGAGAGGTGTTGCACTGCTGACTTTTTTCAAAATGATTAAACTACATTAATTCAAAGACAAAGAATGCAAGAGCCTACAGAACTAGGATTTAAGAAGTCTAAAGATAGATAAAGAGTACTGTTCAAGAACTGAATGTAATGTAAGCAACATCACAGGATTCTAAACGTCAACAAAGTAGTAGATTCCAGTGAGTCCTCAAATAAGAAATTAATTGTACAGAGATGTATAGATAAGAAAATGAGAAACTTTAATATAATCTTGCTGTTCATGCTTACCAGCTGATTATCAAGGCAAATGAAGTGATCTGTATGTATAGTCAATATACTGTATCAGTATGTGAGGTGCACTGGGATCTTTTGGAAAGGAAGATACTATATAAATACAAGATAACCTTCTGGATGTTCAAAAAATATTAACTAGCAATGCTAGGAACGTGGCAACCATCCTGTCAAGTAAGCAGTGGGGTGATGCGTACCCCACGTGTCCAATGGTGCATGAATATTGGGACTGTACTTGCAATATCTAGTTTGTCAAGTATTTAAAACAAAACACTGTACCACCGGTGTATAATAGGGTAGTTGGACCCTTAAATGAAATTGGAACCAGCTCTCCTCTTCTGGACCTAGTTTGTTGTAATGAGAGGGTGGGGCTGTCCCTGGGAGCTATAAATGAGAAACAGTCCAAAGGCAAGAGGGTTCAGAACCTAGAGTCCCAATAAGGAGAGAGTCCAGAATCCTGAGAGGAGAGAGATCAAAAAGAGGAGCTGGGCTGAGAGAGTCAGGGAGGGGGGTGCTCCTGAAGGAGAGAGCAGTGGGATTTCCCAAGGGAGCAGTGGTGCCAAATCAGGTGATGAAAGCAGAAGGCAGGTGGGGGGAGGGGGGTGTCACCTATGAACTGCCATGGCCAGAGGGCTGGAGAGAGCTGAAGGCTAAGAGCAGCAGAGGGAGACGCTTGCTGTCTCGAGCTAGACCGCTGAGGCCAGAGGGCCAAAGAGGGCTCAGCGCTGAGGAATGATGGAGTGAGTTCACTGATGTCTCCAGGCATGAGCTGGAGCCAGACCTGGAAAGGAAATAGGGTGGAGAAGTACCCCAGCTAACGGGGCTTGGGTAAGGTGTGGTCAGATGCTGGAGCCCTGCTTGAGAGCTAGGGCATGGTGAGATGCTGGTGCTGTACTTGCTGTGTTGATGAACTGGTGGAACTTGAAGGACTGAATGTACTGTTCAGTCTGTACTAGGGAATGCTGGATTATGGTTGAGAGACCATTTGTAATAAACTAACATCCATAAAAGACTATTGATACTCTAAAAGCATGCAGAGTATTACTGAGGTATCCAGAAGAAAGGGGAAATTCAGGCAAGTGCACCAGTCATGCAATGGCCTGAACTAGGAGGGTGCCCGAGGTGGAGCTGCCTTTTTATAAGATGTTTAAAGACCAAAGACCTCATAAGACTGACTTTATTAAATGAACATTAAAAAAAAATCCTACCTTTCTCTTATTTCCCAATTTGTCACAAATGCATACTTGTGCCATTACTGAGATGGCAACATTCAACTAGCAAAATGAGAGGCTATTACTGAAGTCTCTTTAATTTTCTGAGTGTAAATTTGTGCCCATAAAATCAAAAATTTGGGTTAAAGCCTTGCTTTAAAGCCAGGCCCTCAAATGATTGTTAAATGGCATTTATTGTACTTGCTTGTGAATGATTTGAAAAAAAATAAAGGCACATTGGTCACACACAATAGTCCTGATATCCTTAAATGTAGCATATGGTGGCCAGTAATCTACTTTAAAATAGCAGAGCTATTTATCTGGGTTTCACCATGATGGATATCAAATCTACAGAGAGAATTTTTTTTAGTACATTCCAAGGATATGAATACTGTTTCATAACAACAAAACTAGATAAAATTCAACATACATCAATATGACTTCAGAAATAATAACTACATGCCACTAATTTAGCTAAAAGTAGTTGGGTTGCATTATTCAAACAAAACAAAGTTGTGTTGAAGTAGGAACATTACGGTATGACTTTTTAAAGAATCGAATTCTCAGTTTCTCTTTTCACTGTGTTAATTACAATGACTCATCATGACATCTGTTGAAATGAACTAATTAAGTGTTTAAACACCTTTACTTCCATCTGTCAATATGAAGGTCTTCTTGCCCTTGCATTTGCTATTTATCTAATGCGTTTTTCCTAGTATACCTTTTTTCTACTTCTCAAATTACAAATGATGGTTCTTTTTTCCCCCCACGGCCTTGGCGATGTTACTATCAATTATCTGCACCAGCTTAGCAAAATATGTTAGCAACAATTAAATCTTGTTTATTTTGCAATTAAAATTCTCAGTCAGGCATGCATCATTCGCCAGCGGGTTGGCATTCTGTGTTGGTCATAACTTGGCCTGTTACCTATTTCTTATTCTTATTTTACTCACCATTCTACTGTTTCTCCATGTGTTCAGCTGCACTTAAAAATACCAAAACTAGTTGAGGTATTGGCTAGGTTTTTTCCAGGTTATCCAATGAGACAATATTAGCCTCTTCCATTTCATGTATTTGGGGAGGGGAGGAGTGTTTTCATTATGTATCCATGGGCTCGCAGGGTCAGATTAGGACAGATCTCAAATATTTTCATAGCGTGGGCTACAACACAATATCTTCATGGACCCCTTTCCCCCCACACATTCACAATTGCATATAATCTCTGTAGCAATTACAGCAATTGCTTACATGGGGAAAGTAACCTTAGAGAAGAATTTGTGTACTGAAGTCTTTAACCCCTCCACCTGTCCTCTCAACCCAATCCCCTGTTGGCTACTAACCTTCTGCACTCCCACTCCTCCTTCCATTCCTAATACAAAGCATGCTCCAGTATCACCTTCCCCCACACTCCATTTTTATTGTTAACATACTGCCCTCTCCCCATGTCTATAATCGCTTTTGACTGCTCCCTCTTGTTCAACACATACACATTGTGTTCTCAAGTCTTGCCACATCTTCCTCAATAACACTTCTAAGATTGTCCCTTTCTTTCTGGTTAAAACTCTCATACAGGCTCTCAAAACCATATTGAGTACTGTAATTGCCTCACTTCCAGTGCAAGGGGAAATATACTCACCAAATGGGGAGAGGAAAGGAAGCACAGTACCCTAGTAAGGGATGTCTATTCATTCTGCTACTTTGATATGCTTGATCTTGCTGATTTCTCTCCCATTCTCCTTAATTTGATTCCTTTCCTTCACCAGTACTGGGTCATTCAACTATGTGGGCATTATTAATCAACCAAATGAGAGATCAGGAAGTCAGAGCTGTACCAGGGGCTCTGGGGGTCTTCCTCTGGTTTACCTACTGGTACACCTGGGAACTAAATTCTAAAGTCAATACATAAATTACTGAAGTCTTCTATTACAACTGGATTTTTTTACATCTCAAAACTGCTGATTATCTTCAAAAGATAAGACTCATTTAGCTGCACTGCTATCAAGTTTATTTTCCTATTTCTGTACTGCATTGGTACCTTTCTTGTTCTGTTCTGAGGGCTCCCTCCCATCTTCTTTGGGACAGGTACGGTATTCTGTTGCTTTAGTTACCTGTTTTGAATTAGGACCCTGGTATGGGGAATCTCATTCCACCATTTTTCTTTATCTTCCTGCACCATCAGATGCATACCATCAGTTTCTGCCATTTATTTCAGTCTTGTGCTGGACTGTTCAGGCTCTGAGTGCCATGTTGACGGAATTTGGCTTCTTTCTCTATTGTTCTGTGTAATGTTTCTCTAAGTCACCCTCTTTCTCTCCCCAGGTGGTGTCCATATCATCATTTGACATGGAAATCATGCTGATGGCATCCTTAAAGCATGTCCTAAATATGTCAATTGTCATCTTACCATGTGGGATACTTAAGGTTGGTTTGTTGTACTTAGAATTTCTGATGCTGCAAGAAACCCTCTAACGGATGCTGAAGATTTTCTGTAGGCATTTATTCTTTCCATCTACTCAGGAAATATTGATTCTGACTCCATAAGAAGCAGATATCTACTAACACGGGGCTGAGTCCTGAAGTTAAAGGTCAATGTCCTCCTACACTTATGCAGGTCAAAGACTGTGCTCTAGCTATGGGAAGACTAGGCACCTGCCTAGGGCAGCAGATTTCTGTAGACTTGCCCCCCATTCCCTCTATGGGCAGTGGCAGCAGATGAAGTGGAGGGGCTGCCTGGGGAGGGGAGCAGCCCTGAGACGGGACTCCGAGAAGCAGGAAGCAGCCCCTGACTGGGCTTCCCACCGTTCTCCCCAGCTGCTCCCTGCCCCCAGCCTAGGTAAGATTGCAACCCTGGCTGTAGCTTAGGGCTGCTCTTGGTGACCATGAGCACTGCTGGGGCTTTGGCCACAACCACAAGCTCAGTGGCCTTGCTCCTTGTCAACATCCAGCCTGCACCTGCTGTTCCTCATCCAGCCCCTGTGGGCACCTCTGCTACCAGGCAGCCCTGGTTTCCACTGCTCTGGACTCACTCAGCAGTTGCTGCTTCAACTCCACTGAGCCTGGGCTCTGGAGGCACTGCCACGTAATGAGCCTGACAGCAAGGAGCTCATCCAGAAAGCTGTTGGGCAGGCTGGGATGGGTTGGGGGGACAGAGCGCAGGGGCTGAGGTGTGGGGTTGGCCTGGGGGAGCCAGGTGTGGGGCCAGGCCAGGAGTGTGGGGGCTGAGGTGTGGGAACTCCCACTCTATTCAGTGGGAAAGCGCTCTCTGTCCCCTTGCAAGGAGGAATCAGTGCCCCCTGCTTGGATGGCTTAGTGTGGGGTGGTGGGAGGGTCTATGTTGTCGACTGGGTCCTACAGGCTGGGAGCTGCACCCTGATGGTGTCCAGGTCCTGTTGTGGTAGAGTTGAGTGGCTCCCCTTTCAAGTCCTGGGCAACTGGTGCCAATCCACACAGAAAGGGTCACTAGAAGAAGCTGCCCAAGTGGATGGCGGGGGAGGAGGTATTTTCTACTCAGAGAGTGGGTCTTGGCCACTTGTAGGGCTTCGGGCAGAGGCCAGAGGGACTTTCTGCCTGGCCTGACCTACCTCAGCTTGCTTCGGTGTCACACTGTGCCCATCCAACAGGGTCTGTTACCAGGGCCCGGTGGTCTCTGCAGCCCCATCAGTCTCTGACGCAGCTGCATGAGGTTTTGGGGTGGCAGCAGAAGGGGAGGGTCTGCCATGAAATTCTAAGGCGATAGGATGGGGAGAGGGAAAATGAAGTTTTGTCTAGGGCAGCAGGTTGTCTTAAGCAGCCTCTGATGCAGGTAGAACTATCTGGGTTGATGGGCACAGAGGTGGGGGGAAGCTGGTTCTGAGTATGCTTTATCTGCCTGGGAGGTAACAGAATTTCGCTCTTCAGGCTTACCAAGCATTTAGGATTTCTAATTATTGGGGGGGGGAGCAGATGTTTTACATGGCATGTTTTGCTAGAGAGGTGATGGACTTCCAATTAGAAGTTTGCATGAGAATTAATGGAAGTAAGAGTGCTTCAAGCAGCTGTAACTCCCTCTCCATCCTGGCTTCCTGCAGTTGGCTCTCTTCTGTTTAGAAAGTACCTAGTACACAGTGGGGACTACCAGAAATAAATTATAAGAACTGCAGGATTTGACCCACAGTGAAGATACTCCTATTTTTTCACAGTGTGAAATTCTTGCTGTGATATTCTGTACACAGGATGCTTTCTCTTTCTTTGTTGTAGTTTAGAGTTATTTTACAGCTGGCATAGTATCATTTCTTTTAAAGGTGTCTGGTTACTTTATCTCATTCCTTTATTATGCAATCCAGTAACACTTTAAGTATTCTAACAAGATTTTTTTCTACATTAATGAAAATGTTTTAGATGTACCATAATTGTATTTCCATTGAGAGCTCTTTACTCTCACTAGAGAGCATATTTCAATATGAATGTCTTCTTTTTTTCCCCTTGAATGTTTCATTCATCACTTAAGGTTGCAGTAGTTTAAGTGCCTGCACTTCTCAAAACACTGGTTCTAAAGTTTGATTTCACAATCAAATATGACTGAATTTTGCATAGTGAAGGCCTCAACTAAGCTGACTTGATTGTCCAGTCATGACACCAAGTCTTATCCATAGCTCTACATAAGCAGAATAAAAGATGACATGGGCATACATGACAAGTACTCTAACAAATAAGTACCAGGGCAAGATTGCTGTTAAGATTAGGGTAATTCCACTTTGAACATCAAAGCTACTTTGTAAATTGACTACAATTCTCTTCCTGCCCTGATATACGATACTAGTATGTTAGATAGTATGTGAGAATCTCAGATTAATTCAATCAGTTCAAAAAATGGACAAATCCCAAACTTATAGTCTATAGTTACAGATATAACATGCTAAAATATTAATTTATGCTGCTTCATATCTCTACTTTTCAATAGACTTTTTCTTCAGAAAACTCATGGTCTCTATTTTCACTCTTGTGCAAAGGCTTGTATTGCACCTAATGGTGCGTTAGAAGGATGTTTAAACCAGGAAGGAAGAATGGCATCAAAAATGAGGCATTCTGGTTAAAAATATGCATTATGCACACACTAAGAGAATTGCTATAGTGACTAGGAGAGGGGCCGTTTAAATGGGATTTGAGCTGGATGCATGCTGTAATATTAAATACTGGACAATGTCCGGTATGGAAGGGAAAACATTGCGTGTACTCAAATCATTTGAAAGTAATTTTAATTAGACTGTAATTTGTATTCAAACCTAAGAATCCACTCACACGATGGTAATGTCTACCCCACAATAAAAGACCCACAGCTGGCCTGGTTCAGTTTTGAGACCCTGTGGGAGGAGGCAGGGAGGTGTCTGAGCCCAGGCTCCAGCCCCAGTCCAAGTCCAAATGTCTACATTGCATCTTTATAGTCCTGCGACCTGAGCCCCACATGCCTGAGTCAACTGACCCAGCCTCTGAGACTCTTTGCTGCAGGTTTATCACAGTGTAGATATGCCCAAAGGAGCTAAAACAGCTCCCAATTGAAGTATGTGGAATTTACACCATTGATTTCACTAAGAGCAGGTTGAGCCCCAAAAGAGATACCAAATGGCACTACAGAAAACTTACAAATAATCTCCAAAAATCTGGAGGAGACATCCACAAATTCTGCGGTTTGGAATTTAATCACATTAAGTACCGTACTAAAGTATGGCAAACATGCTTCAGATTTACAGTGGACAATCCTGGTCTAATATGGGTGAAATCTTAGCAGCTTATACTCAAACTGAGCAAATTAGAAACTAGACTCAGTGGGGCAAGATCCAGAATTTAGAGGTGTCTGAAATCTGAGATATGGGATTTCTATACAATATTTAGATTGAGATTTTATAATAGACAAACACTTATGAACCCTGGGGTATTAGAAATCTAGATTTTTACAACTTGAGCCCATTTCTTCTAGTAATAGCTGTCACAGTTTCAGGCTCAACTGCACCTTTGACCCTTTCCTGGTCTTTCTGGAGGGGCACCACCTTAAGGCTTCGAGTGTCCAGTAGTCACTTCTCTCTGGCATCTAACTGGGAATCCAAAACTGAACCAATTAACTGGTTTCAAATGAAAACAGTGACTGGAGGAAAATTGGGTTTGAAGATTCTGCCTCTGGAATTTGAGCAAGAAGTCTGGGTGGCTGAAATAGTGGGTGAATTAATATTTGGCCTGGATTTCATTATGGCTAATAATTGTGTAATCAGTGTCAGGAAAGGTGTCTTAAAAATTCAACTTGTGGAAATTTTTGTTTAAAGATAGGGCCCAGGTGAGACAAATGACATGTAGGCAATTGGTTTTCCGTGAACAAATTGTCCTGCCCCCAAGCAAGGGAAAGATGGGAGTGGTTGAAACCTATTTTGAAACTGAGGGTACTGCAGGAGTGAGAGAGAGAGGGATATCTTACCTGCTAAAGCTCTTGTGGATCTAAAACAACCTGTTCACTTGTTAAATGCTGCTGACAAGCAGCAAATAGTAATAAAGGGAACTGCACTTGCAAAATGGATTTGGTGAATATTAGTATAGAGGAAAACTACAGGTGAACTCCCTGAGTTTCTATTAGACTTGTTCTAATGCAGTGTTGTACACTTACAGGAGGAACAGCAGAACAGTCCAAGACTTTCTGGTTAGGAATCAGGAGTTGTTCTCCTGATGCAGCAAAGATACAGGTTGTACTGCACTGGTCTGGGACAAGTTTGATAGTGGGGGAAACCAACTCATTAAATAGCCACCTCAGTAATTGCTAGAAGGAAGAAGTATTTATAGGCTATTAAGGACATATATCAGGAAGACATAACTGAGCCTCCAACTTTGGGACTTACCCATAGTTCTGGTTAAGAAAAAGATGGCAGCACCAGATTCTGTGAACTACAGAAAATTAAGTGAAGTTGCAAAGGATTCTTATCCATTACCATGAATAGAAGATACCCCATATTCTGTAACAGGTTCAACCTAGTTTTTCACACTGGATCTTAAAAGTGGGTATTATCTTTTGGATCCTATGATGGTTGGACTAGTCCCAGAGCCCTTCTGCTGGAGGCCTCAGGGTCCTGCCACACCCATCCCAGGAAAGGAGCAGTGGAGCTAAATCCTCCAAGTTACCTACAGGGATTGTGCAGGAAAGAAGCCAATCAGGAGGAGGTTGGAAGGGGCTAGCCAATCAGAGGGTTGCAGGCTAGTATAAAAGAAGCTGCCGCAGTGCCGCAGATTAGAGTTGGTCCTTGATGGAGCCAGAGGAGTGCAGAAGGTGCTCCTAGCTGGCTGAAGGGACATGCAGCACCCTGGACAGCTCACTACTGTCAGAGACTGGGGGAGCAAGGACTACCTGCTGGCTGGCTGCTGGGCCTGAACATAAAAGAGTCCCCAGGTAAGGGTGAAGCATCAGTGAAGGCTGGGGCCATGGAGAAGTGGCCTAGAGAACTGAAAGCAGTTTTGTTAAAGGGACACAGTGGCACATGGCTGCTGTTCTTAGGGTCCCTGGGCTGAGGAGGGAATTTCCACTCAGAGAAACTTAAGGCTATACAGAGCTACTCCCCAGACACTTTCAGATTTGCAGTTTTATAGGGCTCTGCTCCTATTACAGAAGGTTCATTTGTGGGTTGGCCAATATTGCAAAACCACTGCATAGGCTAGATGAGAAAGGGAAACCATTTCAGTGGTCAGCAGAGCGTGGTATAGCATTTTCAGAGTGGAAAAGGGCTCTTGTGACAGCTCCTGTCTTGGCCTTTGCATATTTCAAAACCACTTTCACACTGGACACAGGTGCTAGTGCTTATGGTTTGTTGGTAGCATTGACTCAAGAATACAGATTTGAGAGGGTGGTAGCTTATTACAGCAAAAGTCTACATTTTCCTGAGAGAAATAGGGGTACCACCTGAAAGGAGCTCCTAGCAGTGGTTAAATCTAGATAACATTTTCATCGATATTTGTATAGGAGGAAATTTATGGTCAGGCCAGGCCAAGCTTCTCTGAAATGGCTCACTAGATTCAGGAATCCTGAAGGGCAATTGGCCAGGTAGCTGAAAAAACTACAATGCTATGATGTCACAATTACACACATAGTTTCTCAAGGGCTGGACATGCCTCTCTTCCTCAAGTTTGCTGACGTTCCCATGTTCCTAATTCATCCCTGAAACAATGATGGTAGGATTGCAGGAACAGGCTCCAACGCAACTAAAACCTTCTTAAAAGAGAGGATTCTGATGTCAGGATAGTGTGTGTGATTGGAAAATAAACAGGCAAACACAGTCACCTTGGAATGTAGTGTCCCTTCACAATCCCAGTAAAAGCTTTTTGACACAGGGGGAAAGCTTGGTGTATAAAAATGAAATATGGTATAACAGATGGGAGAAACCAGCAGGTGATTGGTACAGGTACTAGCTGCCTGGACCTGATACATTAAAAAAGAAGGTTCAGAGGTTGTCATGATCTTAAAACTGCTGGACATTTTGGGGTTGTAAAGTCCTTAGTTAAGCTAAAAGAGAAGTCCTATTGGGTAAAATGCAGGCAGGATGTAGAAAATCGGTGCAGGAAATGTGACAGCCCCTTTGCAGCAGTATCTCACGGGCTCACCAGTGGAGCATGTTGCCATTAACTTTCTTGGGCCCTTGCCAGTCTCAGGAAAGGGTAGCTATGGACTACTTCACAAAACAGCTGGAGGCTTCATGGTAGCAGGAGTCCTTGCAAATGAATTCTTTACCAGATTTGGGGTCCTGGGTGAGCTACATACAAAAAAGGGAGAATTTTTTAATCTAAAATGTTATAATATGCTTGTGAGATTCTAGGGATGCACAAAACTCACAGCACTCCAGCACCTCCACAATCTGATGGGGTGGTGGAAAGGTTCAACAGGACTTTGGTACTATCTTACAAAGGTAGCCAGATGAATCCCCAAAGGGAGTAGCATATCCCATTTCTTTTGATGGTTTATAGGACCTCATTCAAGGAGTACAAAGTATACCCCCAGAATTTTTACTTTGGGGGCATGAGCTAAGGACCTCAGAGATCTTCTTGTATGGAGTTCCTGAAGAGGAGCACAGGATTTTGACCCATGTGGATTAATAAGAAACCCTATAATACAAAACTGAAAAAGTTCACACCTTTGAGGATAGCCTCTGATAAAATAAAGACTCTAGAGAAAGAAGGGTAGAAGCACTAAGATGGACCCTGTACAGTACTGATCCAAATAAACCTGGGTACAGTTGTGTCCCAGGATTAAGCCCCAAATCACCCATAATCATCCATCTAAGGAGGTATCGGGGGACTTCATCATGGCTTCCCCCTGAAACTGAGAATGTAGCTGTGGAAGTTTGACAGTGAATTCTATGTTTTAACTGAATGACTATCACCACCAGTAAGTACCACAGAAACAATAGACACAGCTCAGGAACACTCTGAAAGGAAATCCAGGGAGATAAAAAGCCCCAAAGAGATGTAGGTGGGAAAAAAATGTTGTTGGGTGATGATATGAAACAGACACTGTATATATCTAGATTGTTACATTTGTATCACCTATTTATTAAATTACTGTATTCTTTTTCTTTCGGTTTGGGATTGGTTATTAGGTGTCATCATTTTAGCCTCATTGGGATGATGAGCAAAGCTGAGTTGGTGTTACAAACTGGGTGAAACCTTGTTATGGGTTGAGTGAAAACCTCATTGAGATTAATAGGTGTGAACATACCCTTTAATTAAAATAAGTAGAAGGATAAATTGATCACAACCCTTTTCTCTTGGGGAGGAGGGGTTATGTGAACTTGCCCAGGAGTTTTGAACTGTGTGGGCAGAAGGGCTTTTGCTGAATGTTTTGGGTAAGAGAGTATATTATGTGTGTCTGGGAAGGCTGAACACAACATCACATAGTGTCAGAGAGCCTGGAGAAATCCAAACAGAAGCCTCTAAGCATGGTGTGACCGTGGAAGAAGTGCAGGAGAATGCTTTTGGGCATGGTCTGGCTAACAAAGCTTTGGACTGTAAGCTAACAAACTTCTCCTTTTGCCTTTAGTTCCTCCTGCTTTTACAGAACATTCCTTTTAAACAAACAAGATTCCATAAAAAAAATTACCAGACTCCCATCATCAATTTCTACTCCAGACTGGAACATTCACAGGGCCTGTAACTTTTGACTAGCCGGTCAGGTCAAAATATTAACTCTCCAAGATTTAACAAGATTATATAGCCTTTTTTTCCCCCCTTTTATTTGTTTTTTTTTGTTTTTTTGGCAACTACATCACATTACTGACTCATTCAATTTGTGATCCACTATAGCCCACAGATACTTTTCAGCAGCACTACTGCCTGGCCAGTTATTCCCCACTTTGTATTTGTGCATTTGACTTTTCCTTAAGTTCAGTATTTTGCACTTTAGTGAATTTCATCTGGTTGATTTCAGACCAATTCTCCAATTTGTCATGGTTCTTTTGAATTCTAATCCTATTCTTCCAAGTGCTTGCAACCTCTCCAAGTATGGTGTCATCTTCAAGATCTTCTAAGCTTGGGAAACTTCAGCCATATTTTTCATGGACTGGGCCTTCCCAGACTTGGCATTGGCTTCACTGCCTTCCACTTCCCTGTGGACAGCTTTGGGCTCATAACATTTTTCCTAATTTCATTCTTCCCAGCAGAACAGAGGGGATGGTGTGAGTGGTCCAGTTGGGTGTTACCTGTATCACTTGGCCATCACAATAGATTTGTAAAGATGATTGAGTTTGTGATAAATCCCATTGAAATAAATTGTGAATTAATGTTATATTAATATAAAAATCCTGAATAATTTCAAATATGTCTTATGAAGACAACCTTTCAATTGAAATCTCTTTTAAATTAATCTGTGTATGGAGGTTGGCAAAAAAACATGAAAACATCGGGTACAAATTAATTTTTTTAAATTTTTGCTAATCTACAGCGGGCCCATCTTAACTAATTTAAACATTTCTTGGAAGGGAATTAAACTTTCACCTGAGCTGAAAACTTGTCTTTCAGAGTTACAGGCCTTTGAAACAACCAATCTATTAAGTCTTGATTTATTTTTCCATCATAAACCTTAAACCTGGTAGTTAATGTAACGTCATCAGAGAGGTAGGAGTAATCCTTGGAACCACACAAAGCAAGTAGAAAAAGGAGAGAAAAGCTCCAAGCAAGTACATTAGATATAAGGACAGAGTCTCGCAATTTTTCTGTTCTTCCCCTTATATGGTATTGCTCTTCACTAATGGCTGTGGTAACATTAATTGTTAAGAAGTAAGTACCACAAAAACCCTTGCCAAAGATATAAGATGTTTTAATTTTGTGTCTGGATATCAGGATCCAAAGCTCAACGATAATTGTTATGGATATGAACTACTGACATGGTAAGCATCTAAAACTTGCATAGTAATGATCATCCAACTTAAATTTGCTCCTAAACATGGTGACTCACCTGGTTCCTGTATGAGGTCCTAAAAACAGGCTTGCCACAGGGATTTCCATGGCAGTTGGATGGAGGCAGGTAAGGAAATGCACTTCCCCCTCCCATATAGTGGCAATGGAGCTGATCAACAGTTGCTCTGGTACTGTGAATCCACCCATGCCTTTCCTCTTCTCACTCTCTCTTACCTGCCTCCAAAATCTGCCTTTGTATTGAGTCAGATGAAGTTGCAGCTCTGGCACCTGAAAGGACAATGCATCCTTGCTGTCTCCCACAACACAGCAGAAGTGTGTTCATTTCTCTGTATGCAGGTTTATCTCTAGCTGTGGAATGATAATGGTGACATATGAAAGTATTGCTGTTACATTTATGTTATGAATTCTGTCAGTGATGCCTGATTGTGACATTGACTTTTAAATTTGGACTGATGAGAAAACTTGTCATTCTTGGATTATTACCAGAAAGACCCCTGACCCTGCAAACAGGTCATCGTTTTAAATTGTATTTTTACTAACTGTGTTTATAGTCCATAACTACTCAAAATAATGGATCTCCCAGCCACAAAAATTGGTAAACCATCTCTTTCTTGAACTTTGCCACCACCAGCTATGTAGGTGTCTGGAAGAAATAAAGATGTGGAGCAAAAGACAACTGATTCAAACAGCTC
This sequence comes from Platysternon megacephalum, assembly GCA_003942145.1. NCBI lineage: Eukaryota > Metazoa > Chordata > Testudines > Platysternidae > Platysternon > Platysternon megacephalum. Next base: position 5,917,135 of record QXTE01000024.1, read on the forward strand.
CCAAGGAAGGCAGAGGTGGTGCTGGTAGGAAAGAGGGTGGGGATGCACTTTAAAGAACTAGCAGGAACTACATCTTCTTATTCCTGCTAGAAGCATGACTGCCAAAGTGGTGTGCAGTCTGAGTTCTGTTACACTAATCACTACTTCTAGTGATCCAAATGCCAATGCTGATCAAAGATGCACTTTTCCCCATCTTTATTTTGCCAGAAGATATCCTCCTAGATGTTGAGCTAGCCAGACATATTCCTACTTAACCTTCTTCAGACTAGACTGCTTCAATGCACTGTAGCTGACCATAAAGGCTACATGGAAACTTCATTTGGTTCACCATGCAGTGGCCCACCTCCTAGTTAGGACAGATGGACAGATTGACTGAGAGCACATCACACTAATGTCCTATCAAAATTAGATTCCTCTTCAAGGTGCTCGTTCTTTTAACACACTTACGTTCATGGTACACAAACACAAGTTAGATTTAAAAACATAAAATACTCTTGCTGGAAGATTCTGATGTGTGATAGAGCCTTCAGTGGCCAGGCATCCTAGTGGCTAGATTGTTGGTTAGGGGCTGGAGGGGGGGGGACCTCAGGTCCTGGCTCAGAGTCCTGGGCCACTCACACCCCTAGACAGGGGAGATGGATCTTGTTCCCAGCCATAAGGGGGTGGGGGTCCTCAGGACCTGTTGTCTGAGCTGCTCTGTATGTAAGTCCTTTAGTTTGGGGCGTGGCCCTGCTAATCCAGTTTCCTCACAGTTGGGGCTTGGCGGTAGATTCCCCTTGGCAGGGGAAGACTTACTTGCTTCCAGTGGCTGCATTGGCAGGCAGGTGGCATCTGTGCCTTCAGGCAGACACACACAGAGCTCCTGCCTCTTCGCCAGTCAGCCCCTGACTGAGCCAGGCTCCCTTCTTTTCTCCCCCTTCCAGGCCTGGCATTGGCTGCAGTTATAACAGGGCGGGGCTGGCTGAACCCACAGGTTTTCTTTAACCCCTGCTGTGCCTGGCAGCCGTTTCTCTGCTCCTTCACATGATGTAACACTACTTTATTTCTAAAAATTCAACAAATGATAACGCAAAAACAAACAAAGCAGGGTGCTCCCTAAAACAGAGGCACAACTTACCTCAATTTACTCTAGGCTGGCTTCCTGCAGAACTGACTCTGATCGTATGCTCCCCTATAGGGCCCTCTAGGTTGCAAAGAGAACCAGGAAACCCCTTGCACTTTACGTGATAGCTTGTAATTTTTAACAGTTTCAATACACCAGAACCTTCACCTATCCACAATCCACATTGACAGCTACAATCAGCTTCACTGCTGCAGCTGAGAGTCTTGATGGTGGAAACTCTTGAAATCCATGGACAGGGTAGTAGGGAATCCCCACCTGTGGAACTATCTTCCAGTGGAGCCGGACTCCTTTCAGTAACTCCTGTTTTTATATATTGAATTTAGTTTACACTTCCTGTTTCTAGTATGCTGCATATTTTCATCTTTGGGTTGTTAACTCTGAAACCAAGTTGGATGACTGGAGTAGTTCATACCTCTCAGTTATTGTTATAAGCTGTATGCAAATGCCTGAAGATATCTTGGCCTCAGTTTTCACCTGGTTTGCACTTTCCAACTTTTGTTCACAACTGAGAGCTAGAAACATACATGTGTGTTATTTAAATGTACACTGAAATATACTGGAAAACAATTCTGTGCCAGTGGTGAATTTTGCAGCACCAAATTCATGGCATTCAAGGAGACTTGTCTGTCATTGCTAAGATTCAGTTTCATTCTCTTTGTAAAACGCTTTTTTATCATACGCGCTCAAACTTTTATTTTCTGTCATTGTCAGGACTTTCTTTTTCCTATTAGGCACTGTTAAATATTCTGGTGACAAATTGAAATAACCTCATGTTTGGCTACAGTGGAAAATACACACTGGGTAGAGCAAACTGTACATTTTCACTCATTCTGCAAAGAAGTATTGGCCAAATTTATTTCAGTTTCGTTCCAGTTTAGCACAAATGCTAATGATATTTTTAATGGTATCTTGTGTATTATAAATACTAAGTTTGGGGAGTCTTGCTGGCAAGATATCTGGAGTTGAGGTACATCTGCAAAGCCATAAAGCTCATTCGCTTCTGATGTCTTACTTATAAATAACAGAGGAAATTAGTTTTAGGCAATTTCATACCTATTTTGCAGTTCTTCAGAGAAGCAGAGTATACCATTATCCTATGAATATTTAAATTTTATGTGTTTCCTCTTTATTTATTGCAAACATACATCTCCTATGTTTCTTGGATAGTAAGATCCTAATAAACTACCTAAATCGTGCTTTAATTCTTTTAAACCATATGATAGTTCTTTCTTATCTCCTCATGCACCTACTCTATTCGCTATAGCACATGAACAGATTACTGTGATGTGTATTGTTGCTTGAATAGCAAAACTGGAACATTCTGCTTTCTGGTAAACAAAAAGTCAAATTTTCTAACTACAAGGTGGCAGTAAGGCTATTTTTTTAATACATAAACACAAATCATACTCAATATACTGTCACAGTCTCTCTGTCAGCAGTATAAAGAGTGCCACTTAAGTACATTATTGAACAAACTCCTGGCCACCTCAGTACTGGGCAAATTAGTTGAAACAATAGTAAAGAATAAATTGTCAGACACATAGAAGAACATAAATTGTTGGGCAAAAGTTAACATGGTTTCTGTAAAGGGAAATCATGTCTTACTAATCTATTAAAGTTCTTTGAAGGGGTCAACAAATAGGTGGACAAGGGGGATTCAGTGGACATAGTGTACTTAGATTTCCCGAAAGCCTTTGACAAGGTCCCTCACCAAAGGCTCTTACATAAATTAAGTTGTCATGGAATAAGAGGGAAGATCCTTTCATGGATTGAGAACTGGTTAAAAGACAGGGAACAAAGGGTAGGAATAAATGGTAAATTTTCAGAATGGAGAGGGGTAACTAGTGATGTTCCCCAAGGGTCAGTCCTAGACCCAATCCTATTCAACTTATTCATAAATGATCTGGAGAAAGGGGTAAACAGTGAGGTGGCAAAGTTTGCAGATGATACTAAACTGCTCAAGATAGCTCAGACCAAAGCAGACTGTGAAGAACTTCAAAAAGATCTCACAAAACTAAGTGATTGGGCAACAAAATGGCAAATGAAATTTAATGTGGATAAATATAAAGTAATGCACACTGGAAAAAATAACCCCAACTATACATACAATATGATGGGGGCTAATTTAGCTACAACTAATCAGGAAAGAGATCTTGGCGTCATCGTGGATAGTTCTCTGAAGACATCCACGCAGTGTGCAGTGGCAGTCAAAAAAGCAAACGGGATGTTAGGAATCATTAAAAAAGGGATAGAGAATAAGACGGAGAATATCTTATTGTCCTTATATAAATCCATGGTATGCCCACATCTTGAATACTGCGTACAGATGTGGTCTTCTCATCTCAAAAAAGATATACTGGCATTAGAAAAGGTTTGGAGAAGGGCAACTAAAATGATTAGGGGTTTGGAAAGGGTCCCATATGAGGAGAGATTAAAGAGGCTAGGACTTTTCAGCTTGGAAAAGAGGAGACTAAGGGGGGATATGATAGAGGTATATAAAATCATGAGTGGTGTGGTGAAAGTGAATAAGGAAAAGTTATTTACTTATTCTCATAATACAAGAACTAGGGGCCACCAAATGAAATTAATGGGCAGCAGGTTTAAGACAAATAAAAGGAAATTCTTCTTCACACAGCGCACAGTCAACCTGTGGAACTCCTTGCCTGAGGAGGTTGTGAAGGCTAGGACTATAACAGGGTTTAAAAGAGAACTAGATACATTCATGGAGGTTAAGTCCATTAATGGCTATTAACCAGGATGGGTAAGGAATGGTGTCCCTAGCCTCTGTTTGTCAGAGGGTGGAGATGGATGGCAGGAGAGAGAGATCACTTGATCATTACCTGTTAGGTTCACTCCCTCTGGGACACCTGTCATTGGTCACTGTTGGTAGACAGGATACTGGGCTGGATGGACCTTTGGTCTGACCCAGTATGGCCATTCTTATGTTCACTTTACTCTCACAGGTCACTAGGACCACCACTGAGACTTGGTGATTAGTGGAACAAAAAGCAACAGAAGGACCACGTGATATTATAAAGTTAACAAATCATAAGACATCCACGCACATACCCATATCAATGTTTACCGAATTTCTGTGAAGGGTCATCGATGTCATCAACCATCTCAATCACAGGGACTGAAAAATAACACGTTTTATTCTGTCTGCAGGGAACTCTACTCAATGTTTGTGTGTTTTCTTAATTTCAGTTGTCTTACATAATTTTTATCTAGAGTTTTGCATAATCATTTTAATATGCATACAGGATTTGCATTTAATTAGATTATTAATATCCTTATGCTAATGATACACAACTCTACATCTGCATTTCAGATTCCACGTGTGTAGTGGAATGAATGATTCAGTGTTTGAGATTGGGGGTGGATGGGAGTTATCTGGATTTAGCTTCAGCCAGCCAAGACTGAAATAACACCAGTAGTTGGAGCAAGCAATTGAAAGAACTTCTGAAGATTATTATAACTCCCCTGACTGAGGGAGGTAACCCACCATTTGCAAAATAGCTACATAATTAGGTGTATGTTAAGATCTCAGAATGCTGCTTCATAAGCAGTAGCCAGGGATTTGGTAGTGCAAGTTTTGGTATTGTTGCTTTAGCTCTCTTCCAATGAAATTTGGTGATTCATACAATTGCCCCCTTTTCACCATTTGTAGGGCCTAACCCTGCAAACTTATGCACCTGTAACACCTGTTGAAGTCAGTGGCAGTTATGTGAACACAGAACTGAAGGGTTTAATACTTCAGTGCCTTGAAACTTCTGGACTGAAGAGTAGGTTTTCTGCTTTTTTCTCTCTCAGGGCATGGCAATGTCACTCAAAAACTTTGATGACCTAAGTGACTTATTGCAGCTTGTTGAAGCAGATTTTTGATTGGGGGGGGGGGTTGTTTTTGGTTTTGGTTCTCTTAATGAGTTTTTGGAGATAATTTTTAAAATTCCTTAACAAATTTCTGTAAATTGTTATCAACAATTTTGCCACTAAAAACAGGGATGAAAATAAGTGATTTTCACAGTGGAGATTATCTTGAGGCAGAATAGGAGACACAGTGATGAAAAGCATGGATATACGGAATTCTACCACCAAAAGTCTTCTTAAGAGCTGGAGCAAGAGTCATACACTGAACCAACTTCTTTGCGAGCAAGTGGAATTGACATCACTGGAAATCTCAGGTTTCTACTTCATATTCAAGTATTGGAGACTTGGAACACCATCTGAAGCCCAAGGTGATATAGTCTGTAAGACTTGTTAGAGATGCTTTCAAGTTGAAGGACTGATCATCAGGAATCCTTCATATTTATTTTGTACAGTACCTGAAAGAGGTGGCCCACAGCACTGTGATGGATCTGATAAGCAAGGACTGTTTCCCATCACCTCCCTCCTCACTGCACTTGCCTTTCCCTGGGTCACATATGGGGAAAAATGCTGAAGCAAGTAGTGGCTGGACTCTGGGAAGCAGCAGCTGCACAGTGAGTCAGGAGATGCAGAGAAACTGGAGGCAGAATTCCCCAGGAATTGCATGCAGAGCCATGTGTGGGAAAGAATGAGAGCCAGACATTACATCTGGGTACAGGTATGTGCAGGACTTATGGGGGAGCAGCAGCAGCGGCTGGGCAGGGAGTCAGTGCAGAGGGGCCCCTATGAGAGACACCAATTGAGCCTGATCTGGGAACCAGTAAGCACCTATTTGCTTGAATAGAGAGTGGACTGGAGAGGGCAGCCCAGACTCTCGGCCAGACAAGCCTTAACTCTCAATTATACTGCCCCAGGGACCCAAACACATACTTCTTTTGTTCACTTTGAACTGCAACTGTTTACGCCTCTGTACTTAGGATATCTACAACCTTTCCCTTTCCTTCCAGCCATAGTAAAACAATCTTTCCCTGAGCCGTGGTCCAAACTCAGACACTCCCAAGGCTACTGACTACAAGGCCTATCTGCTGAAGCACCTACAGTGCTTGCCTCCAAGTTGCAGTACACCTGGTACACTACTGGCACCTGAAAGGTTTGGTATACTCCGTTACTGAGCAGCCCCAATAGTTACAGTGCATACAAGTTTAAAAAAGATTCAGGCACAGATAGTTTCACATAGTGCAACAAAAAGTGCAATGGAGACTGGGGTGGGAATGACAGCTGTCGCAGGAATAACTTGATGCAGAGACTCCAAAGTGTCTACAAAGCATGGCTGAGTTTTCAAAATTGAGCACTTGTATTGTTAGCTGCTTGGAACCCCCATCATGGACCAGGCCCCCATTGTGCTAGGTGCTGTACAAACACAGAACAAAAATGATTTATCTTCTAAATGCAAAATGTGTAAGTGTGTTTATATAATGAAATGAAATNAAAAACAGTGTAAAACTTTAGAGCCAACAAGTCCACTCAGTCGTACTTCTTCTTGTTCAGCCAATCGCTAAGAAAAATACGTTTATTTATATTTATGGGAGATAATGCTGCCCACTTCTTAATTACAATGTCACCTGAAAATGAGAACAGGCATTTGCATGGCACTGTTGTAGCTGGTGTCGCAACATATTTATGTGCCAGATGCGCTAAAGATTCATATGCCTCTTCATGCTTCGGACATCGTTCCAGGGGACATGCTTCCATGCTGATGACGCTTGTTAAAAAAATAATGCGTTAATTTAGTTTGTGACTGAACTCTTTGGGGGAGAATTGTATGTCTTCTGCTCTGTTTTACCCGCATTCTGTCATATATTTCATGTTATAGCAGTCTCGGATGATGACTCAGCACATGTTGTTCATTTTAAGAACACTTTCACTGCAAATTTGACAAAATGCAAAGAAGATACCCATGTGAAATTTCTAAAGATAGCTACAGCCAGGGCCGGCTCCAGGCACCAGCTTAACAAGCAGGTGCTTGGGGCGGCCACTCGGGAGAGGGGCAGCATATCCAGGTATTCGGCGGCAATTCGGCAGAGGGTCCCTCACTCCCGCTCGGAGCGAAGGACCTCCCGCCGAATTGCCGCCGCAGATTGCGATCACGATCGCGGCTTTTTTTTTTTTTTTTTTTTGGCTGCCTGGGGTGGCAAAAACCCTGGAGCTGGCGCTGGCTACAGCACTCAACCCAAGATTTAAGAATCTGAAGTGCCTTCCAAAATCTGAGAAGGATGAGGTGTGGAGCATGCTTTCAAAAGTCTTAAAAGAGCAACATCTGATGCGGAAACTACAGAACCCAAACCACCAAAATAGAAAATCAACCTTCTGCTGGTGGCATCTGACTCATGATGATGAAAATGAACGTGCGTCAGTCTACACTGCTTTGGATGGTTATCAAGCAGAACCCGTCAGCATGGATGGATGTCCCCTGGAATGGTGGTTGAAGCATGAAGGGACATATGAATCTTTAGTGCATCTGGCATGTAAATATCTTGCGACACTAGCTATAACAGTGCCATGCAAACGCCTGTTCTCACTTTCAGGTGACATTGTAAACAAGAAGCAAGCAGCATTATCTTCTGCAAATGTAAAGAAACTTGTTTGTCTGAGTGATTGGCTGAACAAGAAGTAAAACTGATTAGACTTGTAGGCTCTAAAGTTTTACATTGTTTTATTTTTGAGTTTTTTTGTACATAATTCTACATTTGTAAGTTCAACTTTCATGATAAAGAGATTGCACTACAGTACTCGTATTAGATGAATTGAAAAATACTCTTTCTTTTGTTTTTTACAGTGCAAGTATTTGTCATCAAAAATAAAGTGCGCACTGTACACTTTGTATTCTGGGTTGTAATTGAAATCAATACATTTGAAAATGTAGAAAACGTCCAAAAATATTTAAATAAATGGTATTCTATTATTTTTAATCGCTTGACATCCCTAAAAAACATATTAACTAAATTTTACTGGAAGTGACATCACTTTCAATTTGTGCAACTTCCCACTCTTGTGGTTGATTTTTTTGAATGCCCTTTAAATTTACATAGCTAAACATACTCAAGTAAACTGCTTCCAACATGTAAAGGTTCCTCAACATAGTATAGGGTTACATGCACATCAAATTTCACTTCAGCCTCCAGAAGTGAGTAATTAAAGTTATGAAAATATGCCAAAAACTTTAAAAATCACCCCGAAAGACTGTCACGAGTTTGGCAAGGACAAATTTCACGTTGATGGTAATGTGCTATACTGGACACAGCAAGACTGTAGATCACATTCAAAGGCAGACAATTGTAGATCACAGGGAAAGCGCTAAACAAACTGAATGAAAAGAAGTGAAAACAAGAGGCTGAAACAGCAGGGCCATCGACAACAGTAAAGGAATAATGCACTGTGACTGGATCATTCCAGTGTTTTGCAACTGCCAAACAACAGCATGAACCTGTCATTTCAAATTTTTTTTGAATGTGTGTAAAAGCAGACATTTCTCTGCATAAAATGGAATTATCTGTTGTCAGAGATTTTTTTGAGCAAGCACTTTAAGGGAGTTGGTGCCATTCCCAAGTCAGATCAATTGTATTCCCATTGCTTACCAATTCTTTTTGAAGAGGAAAAACAGCACCTTCTTCTGAAAGGAAACTCCATTGCCGTGATCGCCGATGAAACAACTGACTTCCAAAATAGACCAGTTTTCAACATTTTATTTCAGGTGTTCAAGGTAGAGCCTCCTAAGCATGCTGACACTACCGCACCACAGCTTGTAAACACAGTGTACCTTGGAAAAGTTAATCATGCCACCATTTCACAAGCCTTGATTTCCTGCATGGTGGAATTCAGCATCCCACTTGATCAAATATTAGCATTTGTAACAGACAGTGCGAGCTACATGGCAAAGGCTTGGAATGATGTGCTTTGTAACCTGAGGTCAAACTGTGCCCACATTCATTGCTATGCACATATAGTCACTTTGGCAGGAAACACTTGGCGAGATACCTTTAAGCAAACGGATCGCTTTCTTGCTTTGATGAAGTCACTTTTAGTAAAAGCTCCAGCTCATCGTGCACGGTTCTTGAGATACCTGAATAAACAGAGTGTTGATTTGCCAACGCTTCTACCCAAATCAATTGTTACTAGGTGGAATACATGGTTCAATTGGGTAATGATTGCTGGCACTGGTAAGTGTCAAACTTGCTTAAAAATTGTAAATATATCAATAACCTATTGTGTTCAAATGATACTTATCTATATATTGTGGCTAGGGAAACTAAAGTTCAGCATTTCATTTTAATTGCAGAAAAATGCTGGGGTTTTTTTAATTAGAGAATTTTGGGATTTTTTATCATGGAAACTAGGATCCCTCATGATCAGATACCATTTTTTTCCACAGGACCCCCATCTTATTGTGGTGAGGTTCTGGCATAATTACATGACTGCAGGAGCTGAGGTTTTAAGAAGAACACCAAATATCATCGGATATTGACAAGAAGGTGTGAGCAACAGTTGGGAGAAATTAGTAGTGGGGAAATTAAGTTTAGGTTTTGTAATGACCCAACCACTCCCAGGCCTAATCTGATGGTATCCAGTTTGCAAATTAATTCCAGTTCTGCAGCTTCACGTTGGAGTCTGTTTTTGAAGTTTTTTTGTTGAAGAATTGCCACTTTTAGGTCTGTTATTGAGTGACCAGAGAGATTGAAATGTTCTCCTACTGGTTTTTGAATGTTATAATTCCTGATGTCAGATTTGTGTCCATTTATTCTTTTGCATAGAGACTGTCCGGTTTGGCCAATGTACATGGCAGAGGGTCATTGCTGGCACATGATGGCATATATCACATTGGTAGATGTGCAGGTGAACGAGCCCCGGATGGTGTGGATGATGTGGTTATGTCCTATGATGGTCTTCTTGTCAACTGTCTGTAATGGGCCACTCTCTTACCACTTCAAAAGTTATTTTTCCTCCCTTGGTATCCTGCTGTTAATTGATTTATCTCCTCAGACTGACCTCACACTTGGTAAAACAACCCGCATCCTTTCATGTATTTATACCTGCTCCTGTATTTTTCACTTCATGCAACCGATGAAGTGGGTTCTAGCCCACGAAAGCTTATGCCCAAATAAATTTGTTAGTCTCTAAGGTGCCACAAGGACTCCTCGTTGTTTTTGCTGATACAGACTAACACGGCTACCACTCTGACACCTGTCACCAAAGATCATGAGATTTAATTTAAATAGAATGACTACAACACTTACTCAAACACATCTACCCCTCTACTGATAGTGTTTCTTAGAAACAGGGAGAACAAGGGAATGACATGGCCAGGGCTAGGAGGAGTTAGAGCAATTGATCCATGCAGCATGTTCCTCTTGAAATCTATTAGAATTTAAGCGTAAATGACTGCTACTTTCTGACCTGTGAACAACAACCTCTGAGGGACTGAACATGAGTATCCAGGGGGAAGGAGCTGTATGGGCTGATCCTGTCCCATTGAGAGCAGAACACTCACATTGATAAGGGCTGGCTTTGAGGTAAAACAGAGATCTGCAATCTCTGCTAATCCCAGTTTCTATAAATATTTCACAGAAAATTCCCCATCCCAAATGTTCATCCCTACAGGCCTCCCATTGCAGTAGGGATGATAATACAGAGAAGCAACCTTCTGAGACATGGATCTCTTCTCACCACCTCTGCTTTTTTTTTTTTTAATCTAAAAAGGGAGAGATTTGGCTGTATATACCTCTCCCTGTTTACTTTACACTTTGATTAATGTGATGTCTATAAGAACATGTGTGGATGTTAATTCTGATTAACTTTAATTGCACTGCTTGCACACCCTTAACTTTGTAAACTAATTGACCTTGTTCTTTATCATTCCTTTTGTAAAGGGTAACTGTCCAAGATTGTGGTGTGTAGTAGCTCTTAACCTTTTCAGAGCCATGGCTGTTGTACTGTTTTCAATAAAACTGACTGGTTGAGCCTTTGTTTCCCCACCCAACACTGCCTCTAGTTAATCAGAGGAAGTTCTCAGAGCCAAAAGCGTGGCAGATTTACACAATTGATCTTTGAATGTTTTGATTTAAATTAGAAATTGAAAAGGCCATTCTCAGCCCAGCTAAGCATAACAACCTTGTGGGCAACACATAGCCTGTGTTCTAGTCATGAAGACAAAAGAAAGTGAACACAAAGAGCCAGGGCCGGCTCTACTGTTTTTGCCGCCCCAAGCAGCACGCCGAATTGCCGCTGCGGACGGCGGGGGCAGTCCGTGTGCCGTTAGGGCAGCACGCGCATTTCCACCGCTGCGGCAATTCGGCGGCAGCTTCTGTCTTCAGCTGGAAGACAGAAGCCGCCAAATTGCCGCTGCGGGCAGCTGAACATAAAAGCTGCTGCTGAATTGCCGCCGCCGCGGAAATGCGCGTGTTGCCCTAATGGCACACGGACTGCCCCCGCCATCCGCAGCGGCAATTCGGCGCGCTGCTTGGGGCGCAAAAACACACGGACTGCCACCCCTTGCAGATTGCCGCCCCAAGCACCTGCTTGGAATGCTGGTGCCTGGAGCCGGCCCTGCAAAGAGCAAAGGAAGAAATATTAGCACACTTTTCTGGACCCTTGCAATGTCTCTTAGTAGAGACAGGAATCTTATGGCCCACGAAAGCTCATGCTGCAAAACGTCTGTTAGTTTATAAGGTGCCACAGGATTCTTTGCTGCTTAGTAAGAATTCTATATTACGAGGTCCAGGATGATAAGAATGTCTGACCATCATCCAATGACAGCAAGAGATCATCCATCAGTGTCACTAAAGCTGTTTCCATCCTGTGTCCTGGTTTGAATCCAGATTGTCCAAGGCCTAGGATATTGGCTTTAGCTAGATCAGCTTGTTGTTGGCCGTTGGCTAGCTTCTCTATGACCCTTCTGAGGAATTTAAGGTTTGATACTGGGTAGTAATTGGCTAGATTCAATGTATCCAGGCTGGGTTTTGTCAGTGCTTGGTTGGGTTAGTAAAATTAATCCCTGAATGACCCACTGGCTACCTCAGTCATGAGATGCATCAATTGCTCCAGATTTTCACCAATCAGTACAGGTACTGGTAGAGGTCAGAATTGCAGGTGTTGGGTTGAGACTCCTTCAGGGATTTATAATACCTCTTCCAAACTGAATGGACTAATCTCAGGGAATGACGGTGGGCTGTTTGGCTGGTATAGTCTGTTCCCTTCTCAGAACAAAGTAAGATGATAACTACAGGAAGAAAAGCAAACTACTACATTTTCTGGGATGAAGTAACATCAAACCTCCCTTTCACACAATCACAGATTATAAATTATTACCACCTTTTAAGCCTTCCTCCTTTATTTTAGGGTTATGGATTTATCATATAAATATGCATGCAAATCAATACAAAGTCTATCTTTCTGAATAGACCTATTAAGCTATTAAACCCACCACATTGGCAGTGCAGGAATGTAGTCTCAACTGCTTTGTCCAAACAAATTTTTAATAATGAAGATATGAGGCTTTTACTACTTCCCTCAGGAGTCTTCCACAGACTAATATCAAACATGTATAGGCTAAATATCAAGAAAAATGTTGCAACCGTCTATGTTTCATCCCTCCCTCACACTCACACTCACTCTCTCTCTCCCCCCCTCCAAGAACCACATTGCACTGCAGTTATGGTCAGAAAATTTGCTATTTGATTTTAAAAGCATCACTTTCTTATTCAATGGTTTTTTTCTTTTCTTGCGTATTTTAAATCACATCTGCTTAGTTTTCTGAAAAATATTAAGTTTTTACTATTTATACTCCTGTTAGTCCTGCAGAACCAATGCAGCAAAAGTTAATTTGATTTGTTTCTGGCCCAAACAATAACAGAATTATTAACCAAATTCCAATGGCAGAATCTTAATGATTAGTAATGTTCCCTGAGCCAGAAAGAATACAACATAACCTTCAGACCCTGGTTTGAATTGCAAGGATGGGAGTTTTCAAAGCCATCTTTCAACTTGCTATCTGAAAAATACATGGTGAGACAAACATGGGACCTTACTGTGCCATTCCTAGTGACTTTTGAGAGTTTAACTACACTTTAAATGATTTGTCTCCTTCACTGTTTACATGCTTGTAAGTGGTTATCCTATTCCCCCTTGATTGTTTGTTGAAGCCATATATATACTTTTCTCACAAATCCAACCCTCCCTAGCCCATGAAACTATTCCTCTGTGTGTGCAACCTAAAACTGCATTTGCTTTTTTGCTTCTACTTTCCCTCCACGGTAGTCAGTTAAGTCAGCTTTATGGCCCCTTTGTCACTGAAGCATTGTGAAAGAGTGGTAATGTTGCAGAGAATCTGGCCGCTGGGTATAAAGAATCATAGAATTACTGACTACCCTACACTGCAGTATTTTTCATAAGTGGGCAGTTTCACCTGGTAACACTGGCCAAACTCTTTTTTCTTCCCCTCAGTGTTGTCTAATAAGCTATGTACTAATTTTCTGTCTGAGGCCCTCTACCTCAAAGTGGTGAAGTGATTTATTTATGTTAATTTGCTCTCCTTTACTGAATGCCTTTTTTATATTAAAATAGATTTTAAATGTGTTTTTAAAAGACTAACGACTATACACACCTGCTTGTATCACTGAAATGTTTTAACATGTATTATGGTTTTGGGTCAAAAACAAATCTTTTGTGATTCTCTGTTATACAAGGAAAGGCATTTGGAATAGTGATTCAAATGAAAATGCTGTCAATGTATTTTGTGTCTGCCTTCTGAAAATTGAGTAAAGTATACTGTAGACTTTTTTCATGTATCTGCAGTTTTCCAAGGCTGTACAAACTATGAAAGGTCATCGAAACTGGCTCTACAGCTAGATGCCTGATACTGGGGGAAATCAGCTTGCAAAACACACGCACTCTGAATATCGGATTGTTGTCAAGAAGTTTGGAGGGAAGAAGCTCATATAAACAAGCTCCTCATTTTCCTTCTTACAGGAAGTATAAAAGTGTGTTCCCTAACATCTTACAAATCTGTTGTTTTGGAGTTGTATAATCCGCCTCAGCTGCTGGGAAGCAAGCAATCAGCGGTGACAGCATAATGTCTGAAGTACACTATATGGCTGCTACCAAGGGGAGAGAAGGCTATCAGAATCAGAGTAATGTCTGTGGCTCTGCAGACAGGGGAACAGCCCTGGGCAAGTAGCAACTGCTGACTTGCTGCTGGTAAGACAAGTATATTGAATCAATTGTCCCCTCTGCCTCCATGCGTTGAGAAAATGAATACCTGGCAGATACCTCCCCTGGGGGCTACAGCAGAGAATCAGCTGCCTTTGTGGCATCACACACCTTACTCCCATGGAAGACATGGAGATATGATCCATGTGTGGGAAGGTAAAGGGTATAAAGGGGTGGATATGTCATTTCCTCTCCTCAGGCGATCAGCAAGATAGTCACTGAAAAAAGAATAGACTGTATTAACTTTACATGGCATGTTTCTCTGTGTTAGGGGGCTGCTAAGGGCAAAGGAAGCCCTGTCAACTTGATTCCATGATGGTAGGGAGAGAGCCACTGGAGGGTTAAGGAGCAGGGTGGAGGTCAGAGGTTCCTGAGTGGATGTTCTTGGCCTCCGGTGGATCACGAAGACCTGGAAATATTTGGAAGTTGGAACACTTTGTCCTTACACTGCATGGAGAAGACACTGCACCCTAAAATGAACTAGAGGTGGTTGAAAATTTTCAGATCTCAAAGTTTTTCAACAAAACAGTGGGACATATTTTTCAAACATTTGGAAATAAAGGGATGATTTTTTCATACAACTAGCTCTAGGAACAATCTTTTGGAACTCCATGAGGGGGTCCTTCATGGAGTTTTTTGTCCCTATATCGTTTTTTCTGTTTGTAGGAAAAATCTAGGCCTTTATTGTTGCTACCAAATTAATACTGCACTTTATATTTATATTTATTAGTAACATACTTTACACTCTCTCTCTCTGCAGCACTAAGGAAGTATGGAATAAGCAATAGTTCATATTTTTAATAAGCAGGGGGGGGTGGCGCGGTCAACTTGCATAGCCCATTAAGCGATAGATTTTTTTAAAGTGATGTGCAAGAATTCTCCATGTGACATCAACAGGAGTATCATAGTCCCCAGATGTCACTTAAAGTTTTTTACCCATAGACTTTTTTTTAAAAGGGGGTTGTTTTTTTGAATAAAAAGAAAAGAAAGGACTTCTGTGGGATTGCAGTAAGGGCAGAATTTGGCTGATGGAATTTAGAAGCCTAGTACGTTTAGGAGGGATCCAAGAAATGCTCACTTCTTAAATTCCTAACATGACTATTTATTATTTAACATTTACATTCTAGTATTAGAGACTCCATTCAATACCAGGGCCTTGTTGTCCTAGGAGGTGCTGTACAAACATATATGAAGACATGCTTACACTCTAAAATATCTAGTACATTTTCTTTTAATCAGTTTCAAGTTTGTTTTATGGTAGAAGTACTAAATTGCTGTATGTTCTCATAAATTTTTCTTTAGTAGCTCACATAAATTGTTCCTCTGCCTCTTTTGGTTTAACTACAGGTTCTGTAAGGAAGACTATCCTTAATTTTAGTTACGTTTTATTGAGGCATGTTATTTTTGTGTGAATGGTCACATAAATTGGGGCTGAAAAAGTAATTTATTTATTTCCAAATTGCCTGATCCTGCTGCCATTAAAATTGATTTCAAAACTCCCATTGACTTCCATAGGAACAGGAAGAGGCCTGA
This sequence comes from Platysternon megacephalum, assembly GCA_003942145.1. Taxonomy (NCBI): domain Eukaryota; kingdom Metazoa; phylum Chordata; order Testudines; family Platysternidae; genus Platysternon; species Platysternon megacephalum. The sequence continues at coordinate 5,932,919 of QXTE01000024.1, forward strand.
AATGTCATCTTATGTCAGTGTTCAGTCTTTATTGCACCTTGAGATAATCCCTTTCCCATGCTTGACTGACACCTTTATTGATGTAAGTCTTAATTACCGATTGCTTTTGTAGTGTAATATTTTCACCTCCCAGCTTCTATTACAAGTTCCTGTTAAAAGCTTTCCTCAGAACTATCCTAAATGTGAGAGATCACCATATCTTCCCGCTGAGAAGTGGAGAGCAATTGAGCATGTTATAAATATGGGGCATCTTGATCGATTGGTAGTAATGTTCTTACGCAAGTGCTTGCCACTTGACTTATCAGGAATCATCTGCCCATGTAGCAATGACAAAAACTCACAGAAAGGTTCTTTCTTTTAACACTGGAGAAGGAACTTCAACAGAATAAAGACAACAGTTGTATCTCTACAGTATGTCTCACTCTGCTTCATTGCAAAGCAGATGACTACTCCCCTCTTGCCTGACTCTCTGCTATTGGTTTAAAGAAAAGGCAAACTTCACATTTTTGCCCACTCTCCTTCTCTTTTCTATATAAACAATCTTTAACAGGAATTAATAAATCATCTGGATAAGGCATTGGTTCCACCATTTATTCAAATCTAGTTACCTTCTGGACCTTAAGGAGAGTTTTGTCTGGTTGATTCATTTGGATAATCATCACAAAGTTGTCAACTCCTGTTGAATAAGTTTAGGACTCCTCTCAACACAGTTATCTCCCTTCTGTAAGGCAGTAGCATGAGCACCTTTGCTATGAGGTTCACTCAACAATTCAACTGATTTAGAACCAGCTAAAAAGGACAATCTTGTGGTTATGGCACTGGCACGGGCCACAGAAAATCTGAGTTCAATTCCTAGCTCTTCCACAAATGTCTTTTGTGAGAACTATCTCCCATCCTTCTGTTTGACTTGTCTGTTTAGATTGTAACTATTTAGGGCAAGGACTGCCTCTTACTATATTTGTAACAGCAACTAGCACGATGATGGCCTAGTCTCAATCGAGGGTCTCTAAAGGCTGCTGTAATACAAATAATAATGAAAGTGCTATCTTTTTCTTCTGTACCTCGACTGTATAGTATCTCTGGTGCAGCTATGTCCACTGACAACAGTGCCACTTAGGACAAATATTTATTTCTAAGGTTTACAAAATTGTTCTGATCTGTCAGGCCACTGCCAGTACTGGAATATTGATTATTATGCTCATTGCCAAAAGCAGCTGTAAAGCCTTTGTAGCAACCTTAGCATAACTAGGCAGGCCAGGAGGGGAGGGAGAGTGACCACAAGAATTGAGCATGATCCTGCACCATCCTGTCTTGCTTCTTTCAAACTGCTGAAGTATGCGGTTTTGGAAAGACAGGAAGTCTGTCTATATTTGAATTCTGGTGCGCGTGTGTTGGGGCCCAGGAGACTGAAGACTCTGCAAAAACATATGTATAACTAACCACTTGAAACTTCTTGCTTAACAAACTGCTCGCTTAGTGGTTATTGGTGATTGACAAGCTATGTGACATTTTGAGCATAAAAAGGGAAAGAGGTCTGAGTGATTTGGATTTGACCTTCTGAACATCTCTTGGAATCCCCAGCAACAGGCAGAAGGGCTGACCACCTGAACCTTGCTGTTTGACCACTCGAGACCTCTCCAGATTGTGGGTAACTATAGATTTGGGGAGCTCTAACCTTTTGCATATCTGTGTATGCTGGAGCTCAGATACAATAGTAATTTTGGATAAAAGCACTTTGGGTTTGTGCCAATCTTTAATCAGACAGATGGGCTGTGTCCCTAATGATTTATTTTCTGAAACTGCCTCGCAAAGAGTAAAGTTACCAAGAGCTTTGGGTTGAGAGAACCCTGGATAACATGTCAACCCTATAAGCAGCTAAACTGGATCTCTGTAACTTGCTGGCTGTGTCATGTTCCCCACTAGTTGCTGGTCTACATACAAGAGAAGGGCCTACTACTGTTACCTGATAAAAGTACTACATCGNTATAACGCAGTTTCACCTATATCGCGGTAAGATTTTTTGGCTCCCGAGGACAGCGTTATATCGAGGTACAGGTGTACTTAGCAATAACGGCAGAGGGCAGTGTTATATCGGGGTAGAGGTGTACTTAGCAATAACGGCAGAGGGCAGCGTTTTTTGGATGCTGAAGATCCCCACTGATGCCCAACAGCAGTGGTGGCTCTAACCTAGCTCTGACTACTCTGTCATTTGCATGATCTGTTCTAGAGTTAGGTCAGACACTAACTGTAACGTTTCTGAAAGCTCCCTGTTTAAAACTCCAACTACTAGACAATCTTTTGTGTTCTTTCTTACTGATCTTACTGATAATCCCATGTGATGCTGCTCTGATTGCTTGTATGAGTCCTTGTAAGACTTCCAGGCTTTCTCCTGGCCTCTGCACCCTTGGGTAAAAGCCTATCTGTTCTTGTGGTGCATTCTGGCTTTGGAATTAAATTATGCAGTTATTTTCTCCTTTCTCAATAAAGGCAAATGATTTATACAACTTGAACTTCATTCCCCACTGCATACATCTATTAGATGACTTATACTTCGTCACTCTCTCGGTTAAGTTTTGTTGTGGTTCAGACTCAGGAAAGGACTCTTTTTCCACTCAGGCCATTCCCTAGGTTTATCAGTGTGAAAGTCTCGTAGAAGGCTGAATTTCAACATTTNCTGCGCACTCCGGTGGATCAAAGCAAGTTCGATATAACGCAGTTTCACCTATATCGCGGTAAGATTTTTTGGCTCCCGAGGACAGCGTTATATCGAGGTACAGGTGTACTTAGCAATAACGGCAGAGGGCAGTGTTATATCGGGGTAGAGGTGTACTTAGCAATAACGGCAGAGGGCAGCGTTTTTTGGATGCTGAAGATCCCCACTGATGCCCAACAGCAGTGGTGGCTCTAACCTAGCTCTGACTACTCTGTCATTTGCATGATCTGTTCTAGAGTTAGGTCAGACACTAACTGTAACGTTTCTGAAAGCTCCCTGTTTAAAACTCCAACTACTAGACAATCTTTTGTGTTCTTTCTTACTGATTCCCATGTGATGCTGCTCTGATTGCTTGTATGAGTCCTTGTAAGACTTCCAGGCTTTCTCCTGGCCTCTGCACCCTTGGGTAAAAGCCTATCTGTTCTTGTGGTGCATTCTGGCTTTGGAATTAAATTATGCAGTTATTTTCTCCTTTCTCAATAAAGGCAAATGATTTATACAACTTGAACTTCATTCCCCACTGCATACATCTATTAGATGACTTATACTTCGTCACTCTCTCGGTTAAGTTTTGTTGTGGTTCAGACTCAGGAAAGTACTCTTTTTCCACTCAGGCCATTCCCTAGGTTTATCAGTGTGAAAGTCTCGTAGAAGGCTGAATTTCAGCATTTTCTTTTCCTCCTTATTTGTGCTTATTCAAAATTACTCTACTTCTGAAACCATTGTCACGTGATAATGGTAAAGATTCACGAAGAGTTGCTAATTTTGTATAATGAACACGGAACTTTTATTAGAATAAGGAAAATAGTGTCATCCATAAAGCTGCTCTGGCTATGTCTTGCTCTTTCTGTGCTTCGCTGTGGAGATTCTGCCTAGAACCCTCCCTAGTCCACTTCTGCCAGGCTTCCTGTTACAGATCTCTGGCACTCAATAAGATATGTCTCTAGTAGCAAACTAAAATTGGGAAAGAGAGTTATAAATAGAGAATGTTTTTGAGATGTCTGCTACTACTCCTTGTCCAGGTAAGTTCGTGAGCAACATACATAAAACTGCAAGTCTGGCTTTGAATAACTCTATACTAAACAAAAGGAAAAACAGATTGACCAAAGAAATTAATAAAGTCAGAGGCCAGTATAACAATGGAAAATGGCAGAGATCGGTTACCCTTCCATATCTTGCCATTTAATTTATTTAGTGTATTGTTTTAGATATTTGTTTCAGTTCACAGGCAGATTTCGATATAGGAAATACTGAAAAATTCATAGATATGGCATTTTCCCCTCAGTGATTTACGTCTGACTAATAATCCAATTTCATCTCCTAGTCAGAGTGTCCTGGCCCTTCAAATCATTGATAATACTTTTGCATGCTCTGTTCTGAAGTATTTCCTGGAGATTTTAGGATGGAAACAAGCCCTCGCCACTGTGATAGATTCATTGGAATTGAATGTTCGTTTGATAGCCTATAGCAGGGATTGGCAACCTTTGGCACGCGGCTCGCCAGAGTAAGCACCCTGGCGGGCCGGGCCGGTTTGTTTACCTGCTGCGTCTGCAGGTTCAGCCGATCGCGGCTCCCACTGGCCGCGGTTTGCTGTTCCAGGCCAATGGGGGCGGCGGGAAGCGGCGGCGGCCAGCACATCCCTCAGCCCGCGCTGCTTCCCGCAACCCCCATTGGCCTGGGACGGCAAACCGTGGCCAGTGGGAGCCGCGATTGGCCAAACCTGCGGATGCGGCAGGTAAACAAACCGGCCCGGCCCGGCAGGGTGCTTACCCTGGCGAGCCACGTGCCAAAGGTTGCCAATCCCTGGCCTACAGGGTCATAAGAATGATTTCTTTGACAAAATACTTACTTTTATTTGTGAATCAGAAAAGGAAGAAATGAGAGAAGTGTGTGTAATCAGGTGCAGAACAAGGCCAAGCTTTTTCTAATGTGTCTGTATCTGGCAGTTGTGCTGAACTGGCATTGTATTTGGATTGCTCTGCACCATATTTCAGCAACTCTTCTTCCTTACACAGTGGGGGATAAGGGGGTAATTTATTACAGTGTGTTTGTCAGATAACCAGGCACCATGACATGATCCAATCTGAGAAGAGCAATATATGTAACTTTCTATGATGTGATCTGCTATAGAAGCTCTATGTGATGCAGTAAGAAGCAACAAGTAGCCTTATAATGGGCACAGCTCTCTATTAGGAGTCCTTTAGGTTACTACTTATAGGCAGAACTGTAGTGCTGCCTGTAGCCCAACACTTCCCATTATCAGACATTCTTTCCAGGTGTTTATGGCTCTTATAACTGCCAAACTTTAACCATTTGGGCTAAAATTTCCTATGCCTCTATGCTCTATAAGCTATATGTCCTCTATGCTCTATAAGCTATATTTTTTAAAGTGATAGTTAAAATGATTCATCCATTTCTAACAACCAGATTAGGGGGAAGAAAAGTTATTTTGCCTGTTTTTTTAAAAGAAAAAAAAAATCTACAGCCACTTCAGTAAGAAGCTCTAGCATTACTATGTCTCGGAGCAAAAGCTTGACATTTGGCAGGAGGTGCGTCACACTGATGTCAGGGAGATGCCTTATTGCTGATCCTTGGAAAATTCGTCCAAATTTGGCCACCTTATAAAAAAAATAAAAAATCTCAGCGCATGCTCAATCGAGACTTATTAGAGTTTGGCAGCTAAATTATCTGAAGATTGTCTATGATGGGCATGTTCGATCCCTTCACAGGTCCTGTCTATCATCAGATTGTGCATGGACTATCCTGCAGAGCAACTGAGCATGCTTCAGCCCAGGAAGGCAGGAGCTGAGCTGAGCAGGACTTTTCTTGAAATTGCTCCTTTTGGCAGCCAGAGGTTGTAGTGGTACCAGGAAGACAGGAACTGAGAGCAGGGTTACTGTCTCTCCTGTGCTGTCAATGCTTCTGTTGCTGGCATTCAGGTAGCAGGGAAGAGAAGGAAGAAACAGTCTGGACAAAATGCAGAAGGGTGAGACGTGGTGGGGAGAGTGAAGGGGGAAGGATCTGGAAGAAGGTGGGGGGTTGGATAGCAGCAAAGACGGAGGGCCCTCAGGCACACACCCAACAAGGAAAATCTCAACCCAAAAGGTTAAAATTTGGCAAAGTTATAAACAACTGAAAACAAGGCATTATACTACGAAAGGTTGAGTGACCTTAATAGGCAGCCCTACCAGTTCTACTTATAACTAATATGTCAAAGAATTGGTAACAGACAGCTGTAAAATGTGCATCAGATATAATATAGCCTAAACTAACTTTAAACAAAATTCCTCCTCTTACTGAATTTTAATAATTGTGTGTTGTAGGTAGGTTTAACAGTAAAAATCCAACCTCTCTGGAGCAGAAACAAGGCTGATTCAGAGGAACAAGATCTAGTTTTGGAAAGCAACATGGGTATAGCCAAAGTTAGGAATTAATGCCAATGAGGTAATACTCTTGGAGATTCTCAAACCCAGGGAGTGAATTTAGACACATCTTTAATTGAATTTAATGGAAGAGATGGGCTTGTTTGCACAAACAGAGTGTGGCAAGCTGGGGTGTAAATTTATCCTGCATTAGGCTGCTTCACTCTAACTATTTGTGTGCACCTTACAGATGCGCCTTAACGGTTCATTAGAGCGCTTTGAGCTAGGCCTGTTTTAAAAAGGATTAGGTAAGAGCACTCTAACGAACTTCTAACATGTCGGTAGGGTGCACATGAACAGTTAGATTGTGGAAGGCTAGTGTGGGGTATATTTACACCCCAGCTTGCCGTGGTCCAAGTGTTCATGTAAATAAGCCCTAAATCTTCTCGATGGCTTTGAAAATCTCAAGTATTCCTTAATAAAAGCTTTGTGAGAACAACCCTCTTAAAAATATACTCATCCACTTGTTAGGAGCCACTACAGAGAGTAAGATTTATGATCAGCCAGTTTAATTCATATTGCAAAGAAAAACAAACTTATTACTACAGGTACAGGCCACCCCTAACTTCATGGTTGTAACCATGGGTTGAAGTCAGGTCCTTCAGCTACACAAGAGAAACTTCAATAGCTGTAGCAGTATTAAGGCTTATTATGACATATACTTAAACAGTTCTAACTTTCTACCCAGTAGAAGGCAATGGTACACAAAAACTGATTGTGTATTACAAAAGTCTTGTTGCCTGCAGCTTGAATTGGTAAATGCTTGCATTTGGAAGGGCAGCATATGAGCATTTATGCAATCATTTTAATTTGCCACTACTGAAAACCTGTATTAGGATCTCTCTGTGCATCAGTCATGAGAAAGAACACTGACTCCTGGAAGTAAGAGGGTGAGGTAAATTCTAAAAAAAAACAAAAACTCAAAATTGCAATTTAAAATTTGGGATTATTTAAGGAGATTAATAATTAAAATATCTCACCTACTCAGGCTCTTGTCAAGTCTAACGGTCACCTTCCCATTTTCACTGTTCTTGATCTATACATGATTTCAGATCACTTCTTTCTTCAGCATTCTGTCTTCTCCTTTTGCTCCTCTGACACCTATATTCTTCCCCTTGGGGTCTACTGCCAGTGCTGTTTCCATGCCTTCTTGAAATGCTCTCTTCACCCCAGTGAAGTATCTGTGCGCTTCTCTTTCACACCCCTCCTCCAGAAAAACTTCTTTCAAGATAAGTATTACTCTGCCACTAAGTCAGGCACTATTGTTTAATTTAAAAAACAATCACACATGCACAAAAAAATCTGCATGGTTATGGGATGAATGTACCTCTTGGAGGAACAGAAAGCTCAAGCTTTCCTCCAGCCTAGCCCAGAAAACTGTATCAGGAAACTCCTGTTCCCACACCAAAGTCCAGGAAGCAAGGAGGAACTGAAAAATTGACCATTTTGCTTACAGATATGGACTACATTGTTTACAAGAAACAGTGTAGTTCGGAGGTGCTGATAAGAAAAGACCATCACACAAGAATGGATGCTTTCTCCTTTCAGCTCTCTCTAATCTTGAAAGTAAAGTGGAGCTACCTCATTTCCTGGGACCCTTCATAAACTCAGCCTCTGCTGCCACATCATTCATGTCTTAAGGTGTTACGTGTTCCCTTTTACTAGCATCCAATTCCGTAGACTAGCCAGAACGCAGTTAACCCTTCTGCTATATTTTTTTCAGGCTGACACAGGTAACTCTGCTAAACCCTGAGTTACAACTTCATAGACCTACTGCTGGCAGGAGAAATCTTTACATAACTACATATGGAGGATTACATAAATTCTAGTATGAGGTCTTCACACTTTTTTCCTCAAAGTTTCAACAACAGAATATGCCAGGTTTGAAGCCAGCATTAAAATACAGTTCATTATGACAGGTCAAATAGTTCTTACTGACTTACTTATAAGACACAGACGAATCAATTGAATACCGAAAGTACTAAACTGCTCTATGTATAAGCAGAAAATAAAACAACAAATCCTCTATTTTTAACCTATTTATCCAAATTAGCTCAGATCAGATTCAGCATCTGGTTTTCAGTTAAAGGAGATTTGCAAGAGTTTTTGTAATTTTTTTGTGTGTGTATGTGTGTTCAGCTTTATGCTGTATAAAGGCCTGAAAGGGTGTGGATTTTTGTTTTACTTTAATTCTGTTTGTTGTATTACCTAAGCAATATAAGGAATGTCATGTCTGGTCTTCCCTGGCTTTGGTAGAGGTCTCAAAGACATTTTATTCTGATCGCTAAACCTTAATTGGAGGGCTGAATCTCATCAAAACTTCCTTATTTAAATGATGACACAAGTGTTAAAAACAAACATAAGTTTTAAACAGACTGATTAAAAACTCCTTTCATTTTCTTGTCTTTTGTGACATCACCATTCCACTAATTCACCAGTCATCTTGTTCTCTAGCCTAAATGTGACCCAATTTTCTAATACTAAAAACCCGAAGGAAACAAAAAAAGAAACGTACACACAAAAAAATAAAAAATCAGGCCACCTATGCACATCATAAAGAAGCAAAACAAACAACAACCACAAACACAATTTTTCTCCTTTGCAAGTTATTTTGTCTTTTTTTAACATAAACCCAGTTTTACAGCTGAATCACTACAAGTGTTACTGGTACAACTTGCTCATAGGGTGGTACTCTGCCTGGTTTGAAAGGCCTGTGCCATATCCCTTTCTACTACATAAGCCTGGTTATGAGGCTGCTGGAAGCCAAACAAAGCAGATTTCATATGAGCATCTAGGTAGGCAATGAAACTGGGTTCAGTGGGGGAAAAGTTACAGGATTGATTTTTAGCTGAATCCAGTGGTCCTAACACTCTGCTCAGGTTATATAGAAAGGCTGAAGCTGCAACTCACACCCATATACAGAGATAGCAGCTGTAGGAAGAGGGCTGAGTTTGCACCAGACTAGAGGGATAGATTTTTCCCTTCCTAGCTCTCTTGCACTTCCTCCCTACTTCTCATTGAGAACTGGTTTTATTAAAAGGCATACTAGCTTAGTGTCCATCATTGTTTTAAGATTAGATTTAAATTTGGAGAGGTGAGAAGAGAAACATGGGAATAAATAGTGAAAAAAATAAGGAACCACTGAATGTAGAGGTTAGTAAACTTTATTAATCTATATATAAATCTCCTTAGCTAGAGTTCAGTGTCCTGAAATAGGGATTGGGGTTGTGGAGGCATGAGAAGGGGGAAAGTATAACAGTGTTTTGTGGGAAGGTTAAGGGATCAAGGCAAGGATAGTATATTTTCCACAGACTTTTTCTCTGTATTCACATACCTAATGGAGTCAGTCACAGAAACATAGTGGAGTGTATGTTGCCCAGCACTAGAGTTAGCTGGAAACAGTTCATTCATCAGATCTAGCCTTTCTTCCTCCCCCCCACCCATGAATTGTCTGTGAATAGATCTCAATTTACATTAATTTATTCATTGATTGAATGCACTGTCTTTGATCTTATACATTTCCCAAGAACTCTTTGTTGCAAGTATTGCTTTAAGTACAACATTTGAAATTTGAGTGTATTTGATTGGACATATAATTGCCACAATGTTTCTGTTCTCTAATTTGGATGAGCATAACCCCAAATCAGGTTTCCACTTTGAATACTTGCAAAAATGAATTCAGAACGTTCTTTTCTGTGAATATTTTGCAGTGCTCACTCTAAATTTTGCTGTGAACACAAAAAAGAGATGGAATGCAGTTATGGCAAATTTGTTCAAAAATTCTAACAAATGTTCATAACTTTTTGCAGTATTTACACATCATTACCCAGCACTCTCCTGTCTGTGCTTTCTTTAAAGCCATTCTGGCCAGAGTCAGCTCTACAAGGATGATACCTCCCTACCCCTGTTCTTTTGGGGCCCTGTTGTCACTTATCCATGAGCGAAAAACCCCTTTCCATATCTCTTTACACAAAGCCCTCCAGAATTTACAGACAGCCATTATTACCACTGTTTATTATTTTGATATAATAATCATAGGACTGGAAGGGCCCTCCAGAGGTCATCTAGTAGTTCAGTCCCTTGCACTCATGGCAGGACTAAATATTGTCCTAACAGGTGTTTGTCTAACCTGCCTATTCCAATGCTTAACTACCCTGACAAGAAGTTTTTCCGAATGTCCAACCTAAACTGCCCTTGCTGCAATTTAAGCCCATGGCTTCTTGTCTTATCCGCAGAGGTTAATGAGATCAATTGCCTCTAATGCTGGGTGAAATTTTTCAGACAAAACTTTTTTTACTGAAAAAAGCAGATTTGGTGACACAAAAACATTTTTCAAATTCATGTCAAATTTGCCTAATTGTTTTCGCTGAGAAAATCTAAACGTTTTGTTTTGATGCTTTCAAAACAAAACATTTCAATGTTGATTTTTTGATTCAAAATGACTTTTCGTGTAGAGTATTTGTTTTTTAAAAGGTAACCCCCCCAGAAACAAGACATTGTTTCAGGCTGAACAAAATGTTTCATTCAACCCACACTAATGTGTAAATATATATATATATATATATATATATATAAAATTTCTTTTTTGAAAAATTCAAAAAAATTCATTGCAGTTTGACCTGAAACTATTTTTTTCCTGGTTTGCCGGGGAGCTAAAAACCAGTTATTTGCACAGCTCTGGCCTTGACGCCCCAATCAGAATTCAGCTCCTCACTAGTCTAGGTGCAGTATAAACATGTAATAATAGGAGTTCCACCCCTGACTATGCCCTGTCTACATTGGCCAGGGTAAGGATGTTAGCACCTTCCTCGCAAGCACCAGACTTAACCATGCTTTTCTGCTGTAGTCTGGCCATTGTAGAGAAGGCCTAGTAATGGCAGCAGTACAGACTGTTACTAAACTGCTGTGGGCTAATCCCTGCTGTCCAAGGAACCTGGTATTACATTTCTGGCAAGCCCCACGTGTAAACCACTTTCCCCTGTTCCTCCAATCTTCCCCTCAGTCTCTCTGCCCCCACCCCCTCCAGCCCAGCAGCTGTGAGTGATTTCTAGTCCCTGGGTGTACAGGTGGAGGGTCTTTCCCTTGCATAATCTCTCGGGGATTGGGGCGCCCCGGGCGGGTGTCTCTTTCCTCCAACCCCCCAGGGGTCAGGGGGGAGGCAGGCTCGCCCGGGCACCCTGCGGCCAGCTCCTGGGGGTGCCGCGGCGGGGCACCGCTCTGGCTGCATGCGGGTGCAGGGGCCAGCAGCAGCGAGGGCTGCAGCGACCGCTGTGGTGGGTGGGCGAGGGAGCGCGGGGCTCCTCCCCCTCTCCCCAGCAGCACTAACGTGTGCACACTGGTGGGGGTGTGCGAGCGGCGAGTCTCCCTCCCCGCTCCTCTCCACGGGCGCAGCCAGAGCCGCGCGTTGCAGGACTCCAGTGCAGCCGCCCGCGCCTGGCCAGGAGGGCTGCGCGCTGCCACGCGGGGCAAAGGCGCCCCGCACACGGCTGCTGCGGGAAGCCTGGCCACAAACAGGGGATTAGCTGCAGCTGCCTCCCTCTCCTCCCCGTTCCCGGCTCTCCCGCCAGCGCTGGACGGCCGGAGCGCGGGCGCCTCAAGGTAAAGACGCGCTTCGGTGTTGTTTGCTGCCCGTGTAAATGGGCGGCATGCGGGGCGCTGCATTCTGCCCCTGGCACGCGGGCGGGGTCCCCTCCGCCTGGCCCGGGGGCGGCTGCTCCTGGGGGCTGTGGGACTCCCTTCCCTGGGAGAGGTGTCGCCCCCCGGCTCTGCGTGGAGGGGCGGGTGTGTGTGTGTGTGGGGGGGGCTGCTTAGCAAACGCGGGCCCCGCTGCAGGCTGCTGCTGGCGGGGGCGTGTGGGGCAGAGGCGGCGGCGAGGTTTTGCCATTGCTGCCAGGGAGGCGGGTATCACTGGTGGGGGGCTGGAGAGTGGCGAGGGAAGGCGCCTGAGCCGCCCCCACCCCTCATATTTGCTGCATCGTAGGGCTGGGGAGTTTGTGCCTGGCCCCGCGTTGTGGTTTGCCGCGGGTGTCTGGGCGAGAGCGGCTGGTCTGCGCGGAAAGCAGGGAGTCCTTCCTCGCCTGCCCCCCGGGCCCCGCTCGCCTGCCGGGTGTCTCTCTCTGTGTTATTCTCGCAGATTTCCAGCCCCGATCCGCATGGACTCATTCCTAGTTCACAACACCGCGGGGATGTAGTAACCATGATAACGATCGCTGCTCTCACCCCCCCGTGCACCTAGCACAGAGACGCGCACACACACAGAGGATGGTAGTACAGCAGAGGCTACTAAAATAGGTCCCTTGCTCGCTGTGTGGGCTTGACAGCTAGTTCGGCTTGCATCCCCCCCTCCCCCCCCACACACACATATACACACTCTAGAAAAAGAAGTAGGGTGAGAATTGTGTGCTCTCCCAGCAAAGCCGCGGGTAGGGTATTCCCTGACACCGAGGGAAGACCCTGCCTGTATTCGGTAGCTCAGGGCGAGCAAATTGAGTAAGCCGGGCTAGGTTTAAAATCAAACAATGCCCGCTCCGCAGGGCTGGTGGGAGGGGGCTAACACATGACACTTTCATTTTCTGGGAGTGCGGCTGCTGGAGAACCTTTCGAGGCAGAAAGGGGGAAGAAATGAAGACTGCATTCAGGAGTCTGCGCTGCTGTATTTAGGAAGTGTAAATCTCTCTCTGTGCGAGAGAGGATGGCTGAAAACCCAGGGAAGGATGAATTGGTCATAGTTCCTTGTCAGTTTAAGCTACTGCGTTTGGCTGAGCTGATGCTAAAAGAGGTTCAGCACTGAAATGTCTGGAGGACCCTCGCTAATAAACCCGATAACTAGTCAAGGAACAGCAAACCTAGTCTGCGTGTTTGTATGAAGGGAATGGGTGGGGAGGTCAAGGCTTTTAGATGAGCTGGAAGCTCATCATCCCAACCCCTTTCACAGTAGAGAGGTGTTTCGGTGTGGCATTTTCCCTCAAAACATCTAACACACAAAAGCAGCCAAAGGTAAACAACATATTGTAAAGATCCATAAATGTTAACTGGACAGTTTCTGAAAAAACGGGATTATTTGTCTCCCCCCTCCAGGGGGTAAAATGGCCAGTATTCAATCTGGGCTAGAACCTGAGGACCACAAGGCATTTGAAGTTGCTGTTAGGGATAGTTGGGGAAATCTATGACACAGAAAAGTCTCATTTATGCTATTTGATTAGGAATTTTGGTCCTTTAACTTGGATTGGGTTTAGGGAAGGCATTTTTACTGCCCATGCTACTCAGTAGTCATAATGGGGATTTTCATTTGATTTGCATTTTTTAGCAGGAATGGTGTATAGAAAGTAAAGGGTGTAAACATGCCCTCCCAGACAATCACCAGGAGATTTTTCTTCTTGTGACTTGATTGGTAGTATAGGTGGGGATTTAAGGCATTTCAAAAGTAAATTTGAAGAACGTATACATCTTGCATGTTTGTTTGTTTTTTTTTAAATCATTTTCTAGATTTCTGAAGAGGCAGAGTAGGAGAAATGGAACATATCTTGTTTTGGAGGATTATTCTCACCTACTGTGAACAGATTCAAATTTATATAAATCCCCCAGTGTCTTGAGAAAAATATCACATTTAGCAAGGGCTGTTATGTAATTGTGGTTTTATTTTTGTAATCTAGATAAAGATAACAGTCAGAAAACTATTGTACTGTGTTTATTTTTAAACAAGATTGATGTGCTTATTTAGTCTGGGAGGAATGCTGAGAAATTAATATTTATCAGGAACTGCTTTGATTTTACATGTGATTGATTTTTGGATAATGTTTTATTCATATTTTTATATTTACTAGAAGTATGCTGTTACATTTTCTATTATTTAAAAAGATATTATTACCAGCAATATTTATTTAAAAAAAAATGTAGCTGACCTATGATAAAAACCAGAAAACAGAGAATAGTTGTCTAACATTCTGAATTAATATCAAGGGCATAGATGTGATAATCATAGATGACATGCTCTCCCTGTTGCATTGTACAATACATTTCTATATTAATAAACATATACTATTTTATATAGTGCTCAATTTTGAAAGGCAACATTAGCCTGCAAAGGTCTTTGAGATATAGTAGCGCACTTCAAAAGTTTCTGCTGATTTGATAGATGTTACCTGTTCCACCAGTATTCCCCCCGTTAAGTACAGGGGTTATCCTGAAACAACTGGAGTATCCAATACCACTGTTGGTGAATACTGAGTGTTTAGTGACAATCACTGTATTTCTTTTTCCTTCTTCACTCTTTATACCTGTTTTCCTGTTATACTTCCGAATTATTGAAATCAGACGTCAGCTAATGAAAACAAACATCAGCACAAATGCTGTATTTTACTAGAGAGGTAATTAGGTAACTTAAAAAATAAAGTAACAGTAGTGCTTTGCTTTATGTATTTTTCTGAATTAAAGGGATTTTTTCTCGACTAAACAGGCATTTTGATACTACATTTTGTAAATAATCGCTTAATCAGAGACCATTCTAATCTATTTAGTGTTGGATGGGCACTTTAATCATATAAATATAAAATGTGTGAGAGAGAGATTTTGTGATGTTGCCCTTCCTATAATATTACAGCTGAGGGCCACTGAATTAGTCACGTTAGCATCTGGAAGTACAAGATGTAGTGTGCATATAGTTGTTAAAAGAATATATTAGATAAAACTCAGTTCCTTAACAAATAGCTTTTGAAACTACTGTCCACACAATTTCATATTGTGATTTTCATGCTATGGTCTCTGAGTGTGAAACTTGATTCAAGATATTCTAACTGTAACAGACGGGCACAATGCCGTCAAATCTGTGGTGTCATTTTAAGAAGATAGCGCTCAAGGCACTTAATCATGAGAGATTGTATCCTATCCTTAATCTCTGTAACCAAAATTAATTTTTACAGCTTCTACAGTGTTATCTTTCAAGATTTAAGAAGGCTGTTTTTGTCAGGAATATATAATACATGTTGTGTGCCTCTGTTCATTCCAAATTCTGGACCTCTGCACAAAGTCCAGCCAAAGGAACCTGAATAGGGGATCTCCATGGGAACTAGAGGATGGAATCCTTTCCCTTACCCCAGGACAAGAATACAAGCATATCCATTCTATAGCTTCTAGCAGCAGTCACTGGCACCTTCCTTTTTTACATGGGATTGTTGCTGAGTGACTATGCATAGCTGTGCCTTTGCTGCTCCCTAATGCTTCCTCTGTGCTATCTCAAACAGAGCTGTGGTCATGCGGAGGGTGCACAGTATCCTTGCATGGTTTCTCCGAAGCTTGCAACATGCGCAGCACTGCTGCAGTTGTTGCCCCCACATTTTGTTCCTTCCACCCGATAGGGTTGACCTTCATGAATTTGCTTTTTGAAGAAAGCACTTTTTTTCTGTCAGGCAGTTGGTTTGAAGACCGGCCACATGCTGGCCCTATGTCTAAGTACTCAGAGAACCTTATTTATTTCATTTCTTTTTATTCCACTTCTGGAGGAATGACGGACCTTTCTTCTTTGTTATGTAGGACTTTCTTGGACAAAGTTTCTTATGCTGTTATGATGTGGCTTTGGATAATTTGAAAACATCTGCGAGGGGCAGTGATTTTCTTTTTGTGTTGATATTTGATGTCCAGATTTCTACTTGGGTAAAGATATGTGTACTGATAAAATTGGATAATTTGAAAACATCTGCTAGAGCAACCAGCCTTAATACAAATACTAGTGTCACTTGTGGATCTGTAATTAGAAGGCAGATACTAATTCCAAGTCTAGCTCCTCAAACTACTCTTTCTTGGTGGCGAGTTGTTCAGGTCTATACACTCTTTAGAATGCTTCAGGATGCTTTGGAATCATGGAACATACTTCTGCCCCAGGAACCCTCCACTTCCACCATGTTTCCATGGGAGCTACCTTGTTATCCCTTCTTTTTTAGAAAACTCTTCTCTCTATCACATCAATACCAGCTCAAGAAGCCATCACTATATGCAAAACCAGATACCTTTGGAACATGATCTACTAAAGAAAACTGACTTTGCACCCCTTTTCACGGTTTTCTAGTATGCGGACAGCTGCATTTTATTTCTTTTAAGCTGAGGGAACAGTATTTGATCAGTGAGAAGCCATTTTCAAAGGGTTCTCTATAGGATGTCAGTTACCCTTCCCATATCCGAAACTATCATTACAGTTCCACACCATGATGTTTATTCCTATATTGTAAGAATTTTCAGACCAGCATGCTGTCTCGCAGTTCCTTCCTTTCCAACCTCAAACCCATATAAAAATATCCTTTCTGATTTCCCATGCACAAGAAAACTGGTGATCTGAGAACTGTGGGACCTCTGAATAAGTGTGTGAAGAAGAGTAAACTTCTAGATGCTGGTAGGTTGTCTTCCTTCAGGCTTTGACTCAGTTGCTACATTTTTATCTCTGGACCTCAAAGATGTGTATTGCCAGTTCGTATTTGACTGTCCCACAAATTATGCCCAATGTTCTCCGGTCCAATAAAACTCCATTCTGTGCAGGACCTGGGTGAGGAGAAGAATGTATTTTAACTTGTGATTCCCAGGACTACTGAGACCTAGTTTGATGCACAGCACCAGTTAGACCAACACCGAGATTGCTCTAATTTGTGTTGGCTTGTAACAGCTCCCAGCAAACACTTCTGATGTCACTGTGGGGTGGCATAGAAGGATGTAGAACCTATGCTGGATCTTACTCCAGCTAAGATTCCTCAGGCTATTATTCAGCAGCCTGGTCTGAGAACCTGCTTGGACACTCTTTTTCTCTTCGAGGCTCAGTCTTAACCCCTATCTAGAGTATACATGCTGAAAGTAACAGCTGCAGATAACTGGTTTTAATGAGAATGCTCCAGGTGCTAAGGTGGGCTGGTAAGATGGCAGGCCAGTGTTTAATAAATAAATTAAAATCCCATAATAGAGAGTGGGGGTTTCTGTGGCGGCTGCCCCAAAAGTAACTTCTGTAGCAAATTCTTTGCTGGTATTCTGCAGCTGTCCTGGGAGATGATCGTTTCATAGGCTGAGCATGTAAGTATCTCTCTGATTGGGATAATTTTTCTTACTATAATCTCAGTTTATGCAATGTTCATTACACTTTGAGATTTGACATGTTGAGAACTGCTTTGTCTGATGTTCTCACCTTGTCTTACACACAGTAAAAGTGTTGAGAAATGAAAAAGAAACCTTGGTTTCTATTAGTTGGTAATAGACTCAACTGTATCTTTTACCCACCACCTTAGTAAGGGGTTAATGTGGAGATGCACTGCTCCAGCAGGAGCACTGGGTGGCATCATGTCTCAGAGAAACACAATGCCTCATGGAACTCCCGGGTACTCAGGGAGGTCATGCCTCGTGCTGTGACTTCTTCAAGAGGTTGAGCATTCTCCTATGCCAATGGTACATCTCTGTGGTGTACGGTGGGACAAGGGCCATGGCCCAGCTGCTTCCTCTCCTTTTGCTGTGGGCCTAAGGGATGCTAGAAGCTTGAGGGTTCCAGCTGTGTCTAACCACAAGGAGGCTGAAAGAGGCTTCTTGTTCTTTCCAGTTCGCACCCACCCTCTGCCTATGCACCTGTAGAGCAGCCGGGCATAATTTAGCCCAGTATTTGCTATTGTGGTTGATATTCCTCCTGTCAACTGTATTGCTGCCATACCTCTTTGTTTTCATATTTTCTGCCACAGGACAATTCTGTAGAACTCAAGAAGAGTGAATTCCTGTAGGTTCTTACAAAATGGGATCCTGTCGTAGCAAGTCATCTACCCATCTGTTTGCCTCATCTCAAAGAGAGCAGGTCCCTTCCTCATGGAGTAAAGGCTTATTTGATGAAGAGAGGAACTTAAACAAATGTTCTTAAACATATTTTGCGAATACCATAATCTATCTCTCATTTTTTCTCCCAGTGACGAGGTGTATTACATGGCTGAGAAGCAAAGTAGAATAAACAGGGAAAAACTCACACAAAGGATAAATAGTGCAGGTAGGACTCACTTTTATGAGTTCTTAGGTGGTAGCCACACTGGCTGTATCAATAAAATATTACAACCATTGTGATGTCAAAACAAGTTAATTTCATCCAGATCCAAACAGGCTAATTGTATAGTTCTATTAGCTGAAGAACATTAGTATGATGTAATATAATATAATATATATCTATCATATAATATAGTATAATTTAATGCATAGCATACAATATTATTGAACCATTTTCTATGGGAAAAATCACCTTGAATAGTTAGACATTTCTGTTTCTAGCTTAAATTTATTTGGGAAACAGTCATTCTTAGTGAGAAAAGGCATTATTTTTATTGATGCACTTATTTATGATATTTGGTCAAGAGATTAGATATCTGCTGCACTAAATAAACTCAAAATTGCACTATGGAGCCTTTGTTTCATGCCATCTGAATTTTTTCTTGCCGATAGAGAGAAGATGAATCTAAAAGTATTTATAGTAGAGGTACTGATGTTGAAGTCACTAGAGGCTAATGTGTGGTGAACAAACCAGCTGGCTGCTCGCTTATCCAAGAAAGCAGTATTTATAAATCTACCTGCTAAGATCTCATTTGTTTTATTGGTTCTTAGATTTCCATTTTTAAAACTATAGTCTAACCCACATAGATATGGCACAGACAAAATCACTTGAAAGATAAGAGGGTTTCTCCCCCTCCCCCCCCCCCCCCCAAAAAAAATTCTGCAGAGTTGTCATAAGGCCCATATCAGTTCAACTACAGTACTTAATGTTTAGTTGCAGATGAATAACAGTTCATTTCTAATAGGTTAGTAACATAAGGCAACCTAGTACCTAGTAATTAACATTTTCCTCTTAAAATCTGCAAATGTGTGATACCAATAAAGATCTCTTGCCATAGATCAGCAACAATGCTCTAATAGATTTCTGGGCTGCAGAATGCTCATGATGCTATTTTATTTCTCTAACTGAGGATGGTGTATGTTTGCTATCTGCGAATTTGTACACTGTTTTATAATGGGAGATGTACAGGTCTGTCGCATCTTATGCGCATTTAACATGTGCGAATTCAGCTTTACGCGGTTGACAAAAAAAAAAAGAGNAAGCAGTATTTATAAATCTACCTGCTAAGATCTCATTTGTTTTATTGGTTCTTAGATTTCCATTTTTAAAACTACAGTCTAACCCACATAGATATGGCACAGACAAAATCACTTGAAAGATGAGGGTTTCTCTCCCCCCCCCACTCCCCCCCCCCAAAAAAAAAATTCTGCAGAGTTGTCATAAGGCCCATATCAGTTCAACTATAGTACTTAATGTTTAGTTGCAGATGAATAACAGTTCATTTCTAATAGGTTAGTAACATAAGGCAACCTAGTACCTAGTAATTAACATTTTCCTCTTAAAATCTGCAAATGTGTGATACCAATAAAGATCTCTTGCCATAGATCAGCAACAATGCTCTAATAGATTTCTGGGCTGCAGAATGCTCATGATGCTATTTTATTTCTCTAACTGAGGATGGTGTATGTTTGCTATCTGCGAATTTGTACACTGTTTTATAATGGGAGATGTACAGGTCTGTCGCATCTTATGCGCATTTAACATGTGCGAATTCAGCTTTACGCGGTTGACAAAAAAAAAAAGAGAGAGAAAAATAACAATTTAAATACTGTACCTGTAGTGCGGGCGATTCCGCCCACCATTACACTCAATGTAATTTTGACTATACGCAGTTTTCTCTTTACGCGCTGACTGCGGAACGTAACCCCAACGTAAGATGAGACAGACCTGTATGGCAAAATTGTGTGAACAAGGGTATTTATGCATGAAAAGGAGTATTTTCTATTCTTTCGTCATCTACTGCTAGTTAAGTGTTTCAGTCATCCAGTCAATAGAAACAACATTGCATGGCTTATGTGACCAATTATACACCACAAATAAATAATGAATGGGCTAAGTGAACAGTACACTTACAACCCAGAGATAGTTTATTAGCGTAAAGTATTTGGCAGCTACTTGCAAGTTACAGGGTCAGTTTGCAAACAGGAAAAAAAAGAATAAATATAATCAGGTAACTTGTTTGCAACCAGTAATTTGTCCAGTTCTATAAATAATATGCTATTATTAACAATTTACATCAGTAAATGGGGGATCTAGACAAGTATGAATATCCTTATGAAGACAAGTCTGGCCCCCCAAATTCATGTAAACAAAGACCCAATCATGTGACTGTTCAAAAATCGCAAATAATAAAGGGTAGAAACATGGACATGTTCTGCAATACAGTATTTGACTACCTTTAGTTACAAAGTACCAATAGTGTACTAAGTACATATAAAACCAACGCAGCATGTTTTGAATTAATTTACCTTTTGCATAAATAAGAAATGGGGGTTCCTACAAAAACACTTCAGTTTGTACCCTGGGCTTGATCCCGCATTCACTTTAATGGAGATCTGTTTGAGCAGGGAATTCAAGACAAGCTCTTTGACCTATCAAAAGCAGAGGAGTTTGTGAACAGCAGATAGGTGTTGTGTTACATTGGGGGTGTTCCATTACCCAAATGTTGTACAAACACCTTAATTGATTATGCTTAGCCTACTGCTTACCTGCTATTTTTTTGCACTACTTTTGGAGATGAACATATATATCAGGGGTCGGCAACCTATGGCACGCGTGCCAAAGATGGCACGCGTGCCAATTTTTAATGGCACGCTGCTGCCTGCTGGAGCAGCGTGCCATTAAAAATCCTGCCCGGCCCGGCCTGCTCTTCTCCATCCCCCCCTCTCCCGGCGCGGCAAGCTGCAGGGTCCGCGCTCCCGGGCCGGATCACCCGGCCGAGCACAGCAAGCTGCCGGCCCCTCCCCTGCCTTCCCCCCCTCCCCTGGAGCCATGCTGGCGTGCACGCAGCATTCTAAGGGCCAGGGCTGCCTGCTCCCGCGGGGCAGTGTTGGCTCCACGGGGAGGCAGACACGCTCCTCCCTCCCCTGGAGCCATGCCGCCCCGCGCACAGTGCTCTGGGGGGCGGGGCTGCCCGCTCCTGCGGGGCAGCATGTCTGGCTCTGCGCGGAGCAGAACATGGTAAGGGGGCCGGGGGGGGTTGGATAAGGGGTGGGGGCAGTCAGGGAGCAGGGGGGGTTGGATAGGGGGTGGGATCCCAGAGGGTGGTTAGGGGCGGGGGGGTCTCTGGAGGGGGCAGTCCCTGAGCACCAAATGGGAGCTCCTGCACACACACTCCCACACATTCCCACCTGCACCCCTCGCACCAAATGGGAGCTGCCCAGGTAAGTGCCCCACACCCAAACCTCCTGCCCCAACCCTGAGCTCCCCTCCCTCATTCTAGCTCCTGGCCAGACCCTTCACCCCCAGCCCTGTGCTCAGTGCACTCCCACCCTCAGCTCAGTGCAGAGAGAGGAAGAGAATGGGCCAGAACCAGGGAGAAGGTAGGTATCCACTGTATGTGGGCAGGGCCGGGACCCCAGACCGGCAGCGGGCTGAGCAGGTCTGGCAGCCGGGATCCCGGCTGGCAGGAGCCGGCGGATGGAACTCCTGAGCGGCAGTGGGCTGAGCCGCTCAGCCCACTGCCGGTTTGGGGTCCCAGCCGCCGGCCCCGCACAGCCCGCTGCCGGTCTGGGGTTCTGGCTGCCGGACCCTTGCCAGCCGGGGTCCCGGCCGCAGGCCCCACTCAGCTCGCTGCCGGCCTAGGTGAACAGAACCCCAGACCAGCAGCGGGCTGAGCGGGCCGGCGGCGTAAGATCAACATTTTAATTTAATTTTAAATGAAGCTTCTTAAAAATTTTGAAAACCTTGTTTATTTTACAATACAACACTAGTTTAGTTACATAATATATAGACTTATAGAGAGCGACATTCTAAAAAACATTAAAATGTATTACTGGCACGCGAAACCTTCAATTAAAGTGAATAAATGAAGACTCGGCACACCACTTCTGAAAGGTTGCCGACCCCTGATATATATAGTAAGGGGTTCGATCATACCATCTTTTTAGAAGGCCAGACTTCTCTACAGAGCATGGAAAAAGTGAACAAGGTACATGCATTGCATCAATAGTACTCCCCTTATTCTAGGGCTAGATTGCCCCTGGGAAAACCTGTCTGTAGCAGAGGACCTTAGGAGAAGGAGGAGGACACAGCTTCATGTTTCAGTTTCTTCTGACCTCTTCAGTCACCGAGACAAGGTTTACTCCCCTTGGAAGACGATGCAGGGACTTGGTTCTCTGCCTCCATACCCACTCCCTTGGCAGACTTTCTATTTCTGTGGACACTTCAGGTTGGCTTATGCCATCCACCTTGCTGAGTATTTTGGTTCTTGAACTTTAGTATGGCCAGAGGAGAGTTGGACCTTTTGTATTAGGCTGGAGAAAGGTTGAATTTATAAAGAAAGTCTTTCCTCTAAAACTTAGTAAAGATTAGATGTGTGGCAGTATATCACCTGGGAACCATGTACATATGTAAATCAGATCTGCAAAAAATCTCCAACTATTGAAGTTCATTATTTGTGTATAATGATCTCATGTTAAACTGTTGAAGAGCAGTGTATAATACAGTATGTTATTATTTAGGACTAAATCATGCAAGTCTTTCACACACAACTACACATGGAGAACACTGGGAGAAGGTTTGAAGGGTCAAGGGCTTATTCTGTAAAACACAACATAGTTCAGAAAGACTTGTTATTGTAGTAAGAGATAACAAATGGAGGATTCAGGATTGTGAACAGGTCCAATAGGACTTTGTGTTTTTTACAGAACAATTGTGACCCATTGGGAGCTCTGCTGCCCCATTTTAATCTTCTTTGCTTCCCTTACCCTAGTAGAGAAGAATATAGGGCTTTTATAAGTGGTTCAGAGATCGATTTAGACATGCTGGCCCGCTCAGGATATTTCATGTCAACTTCCTTCACAGCTATAATGCATTCAAAACTGACTATTATGTTGATCCCAGTACTGTTTGAATATACTAGCATTGCGTTATCCCAGTTGTGTTGTATGAATTGGTCTTTTACAGTTAAAGACAGATAAATCTATTGACATTGCATTAGCATTGGGCTGAAGCTTTACATGCAAACAGTTGGCCTTGTTCACTGCTCCTCTCTCCCATCCCACAATGGTTGCTGGCCCTAAGTCAGCAACATGGGTGGCAAACCTGGAGTACATGCTGAGACTGAAGTTTTCTTCCTTTAGTTTTTGCATTTTTTTTTCTAGGCAGGATTGATCTTTTAGGATTTTGTCTTACCCCCTCCCTGTTTGGCCGAGTAAGATCCCTTAACCTCCATACCTTCTTAGCCTACCTGCAGTTTAGTTCTGCCCCTGGTCTCTAGAAACTCCCCACAGTGTGGAGAGAGGCTTGGAGTAGCTGGGCAAATGCAAGGGGGAAGTAAGTGGAATCCTTTCAGGAGGAATTGTGGCTGTGAATTTCTTCCTGGGGCTGCTTCTGTGGCAGGACACTTACTTGGGGCTAACCTGAAAGCCCAATCCAGCCCTTAGTGATCAAACCCTTCATACTACCCTTGAAAACATACTCATAATGTTGAGAATTAACACTCTCAGTGTTAGTCGAATACCACTGGCCATGTAATATCACCATGGATACAATCACAGTGGAATGGGAAGGTTTACCACTATAATAACCACAGCAGATTGACAATGGCAGAGCAAATAGTATTTTGAAAGAATTTTATATAAGCAGATGTGTGCCCCTCCACAAACTGTAAATAATCACTTCATTATTTAGTGTGCCATGATATATGAATGAATTTTTTAAAAATTGACTACAGTACAGCTGTACTGTGAAGCCTAATCTGATAAAGGTTTTCCTACCACCAGTAGAGTCCAATAATTTATTACTACAATTTAGATTCATAGATGTGATTCATTCTGTCTAACCAGATACAAACAAATTGGTTTTTATTTGTGTAGTGAGTTATTATTCAAAGCCATAGCTGAATGCATTCTTTCATATGATACAAGAATATTTAAAGGACCATTCAATTAACTATATTTCATATATATTTGAAACAAATAAAACTTTTTTGACCAAACAATGTTGAAATGATTAGTAGCCTGTGTTTTAGTTTGAGTAATCAAGAGGCCAGTTCCTATGCCTAGTGAAATTAATTGCAAATCTCCCATTGACATCACTTGGAGCAGGACTAGGCCCTATGTTAGATACTGAAACGTGATGTTTGTAACCCAGATAGATGGTCATTTTCTGGTTTGTTCATCCTTGCTAAGTATTGTTTTAAGCTTTACTGCCTGCTGTGTGTTTTGCAGAAGACAAATTATAGCAAAGCCACAGAATAGTGAACAAAAATTTTAAAATGAATTAATCAGTGTGTGGACTGCACACATTGAAATCTGTCAGAAATTGATACATTAAATAAAGAAAAAAATCATGTTTTGGTGTCTGAATTTTCAGCTTAGTCATGGATTGTTGCCCACAAACAATTTTACAGAACCTTAATGAATAGTACTGCCTGTCTGCTAGGTTCCATTATTGTCTTTACAGTGTTCTGCTAGTCACACTGTGTAAATTCATTGGATTTTCACAGGGATAAGTTTGAATAAATGCTGTAATCTATCAGTGTGCTTGCTTAAGTTTAGTACACATAGTTTCAAGGGTTTTTTCCCACCCACTGTAAAAATCATAAGGAAAAATGCTGAAAATGTAGGATTAATTTGGCTGTATTTAGAGTTGGGTAAATACTTTTTTTTTCAAAAAAGACAAAATTAATCATGACTTAGAACTAGTAAAAATAGTTAATGACTGTTTGTATTTAATAAAAAAATATGAAATCAAAATAAAAAATACTGAGGAAATAGTTCTGCCAAAGAACATTTTTTTAAATCCGTTTCATAATGTCAAAATAGGCCTGATCCTGTTTTCCTTGTGCACCCACTATCCGTTGATTTCAGGTAAATTCCTACCTAGTGCTACAAGGAAGCACAAATTACATTGCCATTATTCTATCTCTCAGGAGACATTAAGCACCAAAGGCCAGGTTCTTCTCTAGCGCATCATCAGTGAAGTAAATGGGGTTATAGCAGGGATGAATGTGACCCAATGCCAAATTCAAGTAGGTGTGAAACTAAGTACTTGGAGCCATGTACTGTGGTGTTCATTCTGGAATTCTAATTTTTGGCATATGGTATGTACACATACTTAATTCTCTTATCTCATCCACTACTTTTCTAAAGAACAGGGGAGAGAGAAGAAAAGTGACTGTTTGTTTGACAGGGGTATTGCATCACTGGCTAAAGAAATGGGAACAAATTTACCTGTGATGTAAATCTGTTAGATTGTCAGAAAAGTATTTGGTCCTTCGTGACTTAATATTCTATAAGTGCCACATTAGGTATCACAGTAGACTGAGGTTAAGATAAACAAGCATGAAAAGTGCAAAGGAAAAGGCTTATCTTCTATGCAGTAATATTATAATTTGACAAATCATATGTATGAAGCTGAATACAGTAGCAAATAAGTGAAACCATATTTTTTTTTCCTTACAGCTTTAAAGAAATGTTTGCTATTCAGCTTAGCTATATTGTCAGGCTAATGAATTTGAAGCAAAACTGTGCTTTGTAAAAGAAAAAGAATTTATATATATTATGACTTAAAGCACAGAAGAAAACTACATCAAACTGAAACAGTCTAAATAATTTGTTTTTTGTCTAGCTTAACTGTAAATAAGCATTTTGTTCAAGTGACCTTTCTCAAATGAAGAAATAAAAATGTACAGAAAAGGATGAAAGTAACAAATCAGTCTCTTCGAGCTTTAAAATATTTAGGCCTGTATTTATGATGACAGTTCAGAAGTGAGTTTCCCGTTTCACAGATGGTAAATTAAATAGTTCATTTCTGCAGTTTCGGACCACTTAAGTTAGTTAAATAAAAAAGGTTTTGTTACATAGACTTAATATAATGCCACATTAATGTGAAAATGGTAAATTTATAAACAAATTACAGTGCTAAACAAACCATAACAAATACCATTATTTTCCACATAATTGTGTGATGCATGAAATTAGTAAGAGGTTAGAGGGAAAGTATGCTCGTATTTCTAAAATCTATCATTAATCACAAAATTTAGTTTATCAAGAACCTGAATTGCAATCCATTTATATTAACTTCAGTAAGGTATTCTCTAAGGTCACACTGTATTAGAGGAGTTGATACTGTTATAATTCATATATAGAGTAAAATCCTCCTGGCCATGTTGAAGACAATGGCAAAACACCCATTGACGTAAATGGGGCCAGGATTTTATCCATTGACTCT
This sequence comes from Platysternon megacephalum, assembly GCA_003942145.1. NCBI lineage: Eukaryota > Metazoa > Chordata > Testudines > Platysternidae > Platysternon > Platysternon megacephalum. The sequence goes on from QXTE01000024.1 coordinate 5,959,341, forward strand.
TATTGAGTTGCCCCCAAAAAAGCTTGTCACAAATCCTGACTGTAAAATGTACATCTAAAATATTTATCAATATAGAAATAATTTATGGTTTAGTACGGGGTTCTCAAACTGGGGGTGGGGACCCCTCAGGTGGTTGCGAGGTTATTACATGGGGGGTCGCGAGCTGTCAGCCTCCACCCCAAACCCTGCTTTGCCTCCAGCATTTATAATGGTGTTAAATATATTAAAAAGTGTTTTTAATGTATAAGGAGGGTTGCACTCAGGCTTGCTGTGTGAAAGGGGTCACCAGTACAAAAGTCTGAGAACCCCTGGACAATCCATAGGACCCTGATCCGCTGTTCGTTGAAGTTAATAGACTACTGTTGACTCCAATAAGCACTGCATCAGGCCCTCTGTACATAATTTTTAAAATTTCATCAGTGATTCATGTGTCCCTACATAACACACATTTGAGAGAATTTTAGTGTTAGAACTAAAACAGTGTATTACTGAACAGCATAAGCATGTATGATTGNCACTGAGAACAGAGTAAGCTGCTGGGTGCTGAGCTCTTTTGAAAATCTGGCCCTAGTTGTGTGCCCTGAGCACTTTTGAATATCTGGTTCTCAGCGCACAAAGAGTAATATGTGAGCCTCATTATCCAAAATAGCATTCCATACAAAAAACCTACATTAAGAGAGTATTAAGGTTGATCAGTTAAGCACTCAACAGTCAAGAAAAAGGAAAGGAGTCTGCACGCTTTGCCCATTGTGGATATTCATTATTGTTATTTCTATTACAGTAGCACCTTGTGGTCCCATGAGAGTTTGGGCTCCCATTGGGCTAGTCCAGGGGTCGGCAACCTCTGGCACGCGGCTCGCCAGGGTAAGCACCCTGGCGGGCCGGGCCAGTTTGTTTACCTGCCGCGTCGGCAGGTTCGGCCGATCGCGGCTCCCACTGGCCGCGGTTCGCCGTCCCAGGCCAATGGGGGCAGCGGGAAGCGGCGCGGGCGAGGGATGTGCTGGCCGCGGCTTCCCGTCGCCCCCGTTGGCCCGGAGCGGCGAACCGCGGCCAGTGGGAGCCGCGATCGGCCGAACCTGCCGACGCGGCAGGTAAACAAACTGGCCCGGCCCGCCAGGGTGCTTACCCTGGCGAGCCGCGTGCCAGAGGTTGCCGACCCCTGGACTAGCCCAATGGGAGCCCAAACTCTCATGGGACCACAAGGTGCTACTGTAATAGAAATAACAATAATGAATATCCACAATGGGCAAAGCGTGCAGACTCCTTTCCTTTTTCTTGACTGTTGAGTGCTTAACTGATCAACCTTAATACTCTCTTAATGTAGGTTTTTTGTATGGAATGCTATTTTGGATAATGAGGCTCACATATTACTCTTTGTGCGCTGAGAACCAGATATTCAAAAGTGCTCAGGGCACACAACTAGGGCCAGATTTTCAAAAGAGCTCAGCACCCAGCAGCTTACTCTGTTCTCAGTGGAAACTGCTGAGTGCAGAGCACTCCTGAAAATTTGGCCTCTAAACATCATTAATTTTTTCTTCCTCATTTTATTATTTCTATTACAGTAGCACCTTGCTGTCATCTCTGATCCTTTTGTATTCATCTAGTACTTGTGAGCCCCTCAATACTTCTCTTACCGTCACTTGCACATATTGTGAGTCTATCAGGAAAGTCCATTGTGTCTCTTCAGTGTTGGCTTTCATGTGTCTCTGTCTAAACCAGGGGTAGGCAACCGTGCCGAAGGCGGCACACGAGCTGATTTTCAGTGGCACTCACTGCCCGGGTCCTGGCCACCGGTCCGGGGGGCTCTGCATTTTAATTTAATTTTAAATGAAGCTTCTTAAACATTTTTAAAACCTTATTTACTTTACATACAACAATAGTTCAGTTATATATTATAGACTTATAGAAAGAGACCTTATAAAAATGTTAAAAAGTATTACCGGCACACGAAACCTTCAATTAGAGTGAATAAATGAAGACTTGGCACACCACTTCTGAAAGGTTGCCTACCCCTGGTCTAAACTCTGGTGGAGTTCTAGTGATCTTTCTCTTAAGACTCTCTGAGTTTGCACCACTGTGTAACCAGGACATCCACCTATCTGACTTACTGGCATGTGCACTAGCATTTAAAAAGGCACAAATATTAAGGGCAAACACAGACCCATAATCCATGACCCTCCTGACAGTCATGACCTCACCCACTCAAAATATTGTTCTCAACCTGAACTTCAAAGGCTAAATGTTTAAAGCTCTGAGTTGAGCTTGCAGTACACATATGGACAACCTGGTACTTGTGCAAAATGTATATTTTTCATGTTGAAATATTGTGCATGTCTGCACCAATTTTTGGAATCCAGTCTAGGCTCAGCTTTGGAAAATATAGGCAAAGCAACAGAAAGCGTGAGAGAGAGTGCAGTTACATAGTATCCCAGTCCTAAGACTACAAGGTGAAATTCATCTCTGTGCAGTGGGCCTGCATAGGGCCTTATGTACCACTTATGTCCCACGTAAGACATACATTGAGGGTTTAAGTGAGGTTTAATCAGTGCATAGGGCCTTTTACACTGAGATGAATTTTCCCCATAAAGAATAAAAGCTAGTGGTTATGCTGGAAGATTAAAATAGTGTATATTTCTCTCACTGAGGACTTAGAATACTTAAGACTGTCAAACTCATTTCAATGTCAGTTGCTTTTCTAGGGGTGAAAAGTCAGCCAGGCTTTCAAGAGAAGTTTGCTAATTGGAGCAATGAACATTTCATTAATATTCAATTAACAATATAAGATAATTGCACTATGATGGGCTGTCATTTTCAATCACATACAGAATAAGATCACAGATTTCTTCTCTTGATATGCTCTTGTCAGATTTTGGTGCCCATCGACAATCAACAATATGCATGTGTCTGTTACATTTCTGAAAGACTTTTTCTATAAACCCATTATTTATTGCCATGCTTTATTCTGTGATTTGATGTTCATCTTTTGCTTCATTTAACTTCTTTTATACCTCAGACATCTGCCCCTTGACATTTTATTCACTGGCTTGAGTCTGCAGGGAACAAAACGTCTCTGTACAAGAGATGTGGTGTAAAGATAAAATCTAATATATGGACACTGAACTAAAAAATTTACAGTAAGATCTTAGGACTGAAGAGAAAATGACTTGTGCTTGATTTTTAGGAATTAAGTAATTTCTTTAGAGTAGTGGGACCACTGGGGTGTGTACTACCAGTACTCTGTGCTCCCTTCCTCTGCATGCAGTTTAGTCAGTCCTGTGATCATGATGCTGTTTTATGTAGCTGAGGTATCTGCCTTCTAACGTGACTCTGGGATCTACTATTGATGGTGTGATGGATCTGCTGTGCAGGGGACTACAATGCCTATCAGCACTCTTTCTGGTGCACTTCCCTTTCCCCTGATGAGGTAAGGGAAAAATCCTGAGCCAGGAAGTGCAAAGCTCCCTTGGGGCGAGGTGGATGCATGGCAAAGTGGGAGCTGCAGGAGAAGATGATGCATGAGCCACATGGCAAACAGGGAGCTGAGGAGAAGCCCTAGGAACTGTACAGAGCTGCAAGTGGAACAGTCTGCGACTGCAGGTCTGTATGGGACACATGGGAGAGCAGCAGTGACTGTGCAGGGAGCCAGTGCAGAGGGGCCCCAATGAGAGAGACACTAACTGGGCCAGGCTTGGAAACCTGCAAGCACCTATTCGCTCGAGTAGAGACTGGACTGGAGAGGGCAGCCCAGGCACTAGGCCTGACTCTCCATTATACTGCCCCAAGGACCTAGCCATATAGGCATCCAGATGCGATGGTCTGCAGTAGTGCCTATATTGTTGAGGGGCAATCTAGCATGCCTACTTTTATGTAAAACCCTCCAAACTCTGGAGATATACCAGATATGAATAGAGTTACAGCTATTAAGATCTCTTCAGATGCTGTAGCTTCCAAACTTCTTGACTGTGAAATTTGAAAAAAAACAATCCAATTAAAAACTGAAGTGTGTGGTCCTTGAGAATAACCAGAAATACTGTAATTCAGAGTTTGAAATATTTCCTTTTTTGGTAAGCCCATTTACAGTTCACATTGCCTGTATCACCTTTTTAAACTTAGATGCACTGTAACTTGCTAAGACTTAAGCTACAAGTGCTACAACAGCACAGCTGTCTCACTGTAGCTATGCTGCGGTAGCGTAGGCACTTTAGAGCGACAGAAGGGTTTTTTCCATCACTAGGAAATCCATCCCCTTGAGAGAAGGTAGCTAGTTGATGGAAGAATCCCACAGCAGTTGGGCTTACGTCGGCTTTACTACGTCTCTCGGGTGAGGGGGTTTTTCACACCTGCTGAGTGACATAGCTAGGTTCACCTAAATTTGAGGTGTAGACCAGGCCTTAGTCAGAATTTTACTGGCCTTGTTTAAAAGATTAAAAAGTGCTGCTTATAAAATCTTTTTAATGAAGTACTTGCTGTGTGTGTGTTTTAACCCCCCCCCCTCCCCATTGGTGTTCAACCAAAAGCCTTATTGCTGTAATTACAGCTGCTGTTTCTACTTGCTCTGAGTTGGTATGGAAACGTTCCCAGATAAGGTGGCAGTAGAGGCTTGACTGACAGCAAATACTCGTTTGCAATTTCAGCACACTAAAGGGAGTGCAGGAAATTGTTATCCATGCTCAGTAGCTGTTTTGAAGGTGGTGTGACATTTTTCATTAAGGGCAGACGTTCCTGCATGTGCACACTTCTCCCTTGGTTAGAAGTTGGAAGCTCCTGACCAATCACTAGTGAGGTCTCTTGGGGTAAAAAACTGGCAGCCATTTTGAGCACCAGTCAGATCCAGCCCAGCAGGGAGATGATAGAGCTGCCAGGGGTAACCCAGACTGAATCTGTGGGTTGGATCTCAATACAGTTTCCTACAATTTTATGGAAATCAGTGGTATGGAGACTGTGAAAACACCATGAAGGAGACATTGTAGGCCGGCAGCCGAATACCTTTGAGTTGTAGCTCATTGACCCAAGGACAATGTATGAGCCTAATAGCTACAGCAATTTTTAGGGGTGTTTAATTTGCAATTGTGCATGTGCTCAATATGTGGATGCCAGAGCATTTGGTTATGTGGTACAACTAAATGATTGTATCTAGTTATCAACATAATACCAAGGGTGAGCCTACATGAAAACAAAAGATCTCTGACTGTCAAAAGTCCCAACCTCTACTCATTTTGTGCAGTGTTATTTATATTTATATTTATATTGTGTGTGTATATATGTATGTATTTTAGGGTTTAGGTGCTGTTATATTAATCTTAAAGGAAAATAATGCATCTCTAGTTAGTGATGTTAGTCTAGCTAGGGAATGCTGTAACTGTTGTGCTGAAACGGTTTCTTTTGGAGTGTTCAGTAAAAGAAGAAAAACATGAAACTTAAACGTGTGTGTAACTGTCTGGTAAAGACTGTCTACTGTACTATATGGAGATATTCCTATCTCATAGAACTGGAATGACCTTGAAAGGTCATCAAGTCCAGTCCCCTGCCTTCACTAGCAGGACCAAGTACTGTCCCTGACAGATTCTCCCTCCCTCAAGGGCCCCCTCAAGGATTGAACTCACAACCCTGGGTTTAGCAGGCTATCCCTCCCCCCAACTGAGCTATCCCTCCCCCCAACTGGTAGTGGATTCCTTAATTAAAAAAAAAAAAAAAAAAGTGAATCCTATTATCATGTTCACCTTCTAGCATTTAGAGGTTTCCTATAGAAAAACATTTTATATGACTGTAGAATAGAAATGTGGCATTTCATATACTGTGGTGTAGTCATCATCAAACACATACAGTTTACTGAGGACTGCTGCACCAACCAGAGTAACCACAGTTGATAAAATCGTAAAATGAAGTTCCCAGGACTGGCACAATGCTGCTAATCCATAAATCTCTGAAACGGCCTCACAGGCGAAGCCAGGGAGGTTAAGGCATGCACCCTTCACATGTCGATGGAGATCAGTGTGCTGATGTATTTTTGTCCATCCTGACAACATGGCTGAAGAGTATGCAAAGCAGCTTTTAACGTAATGAGCGATTGGAGGAAGCCCAGATCTCTGTAAGATTATGGCACATCACTCACAGTTGAACCACTTTATGAACATAAGAATGGCCATACTGAGTCAGACCAAAGGTTCATCTAGCCCAGTATCCTGTCTTCCGACAGTGGCCAATGCTGGGTGCCCCAGAGGGAATGAACAGAACAGGTAACCATCAAGTGATCCATCCCCTATCGCCCATTCCCAGCTTCTGGCAAACAGAGGCCAGGGACACCATCCCTGCCCATCCTGGCTAATAGCCATTGATGGACCTATCCCCCATGAATTTATCTCGTCAAGGATTTGATATGCTCAGGTTTTGGTGCTGACAGTGCATGTGGAATGCCTCTAGCCATTCCAAGTCTACCTGTAAGAGGGTCCAGCTTTCTGACTCCTATAGCAGTATGCAGGTTTGACAGATCCTGAACTTTGTCTCAGTGCAGACATTTTTGTGCCATAAGTGAGACATTGACTTCATGCAGGAAGCGGTTGGACTTACTTGCTGGAGTCCATCCTGTTTACAGCGACTGTTTGAACTGTGATTGCAGCATAAGTAGACGAACTTGTCAACACTCTTCACAGTGCTTGACCCCAACCTGCACCAGGGGTTCTGTACCTTGGTCTTCTGCCATGAGTCATTCAACCTCATAATGCAGGCAAATCTTGGCAACACCTGTAGTGTGGTAGCTACTGCAGACTGTATATTCTTTTTAATGGCTACCTCTTTCAGTATTACTCCTGTATACAAGACATCATGGCCCTACAAAGTATGCCTCTTAGCCTTTTGACACGCCAGAAAATATTAATGTTACTCAAAAAGGGTGTGACGTAACCCTTTTTATTTAGGCTAAACTGTGCTTTCATTTTCCCTAATGCGATGAATGATACTGGTATTTCATCCCAGTAGCAGAGAACCTGTTTGTTTAGTAGTTGAACTATATGCTCCAAAGAGAACTTGTTGCTGTCTGATTAATTGCAACTTTGTAATGTTTCATTTATTTAACTACCTCATTGCAGCTGGTTGTTTCCCACTGAACATAGAGGTTACCTGTTGGTTCAAGTCTATTTTTATTTTTAGTAACTGTGCATGTGACTAACTTATTTTTGTGGCAGAGGCAAATTAGATACATTTCAAGAGTTAGGAAAACAAATATTATATTAATAAGATTGCATTTTAGAGGCATTATTTAGTTATGAACAGAGTTAGTGGATTAAGCTACACTCTTACTGAGAATAAATGCATTTTATGCTTCAACAATTAATGAAATTTGACAGAAGCTAACATGAGTTTCAAAATAGACCTAAATTAAGTATCTCTATAATCATTTCAGTGGTTGCCTTGTGGCATTGATATTCTTCCATAATCACATCTTTTGGGACGACAACAAGTAAGTTAGCATTAACCAGTTTACATAGACACAGGAAACTTTTTGAATATTTAATACTCTTTGAGTTCACACGGTAGTTCTGAGATATATCTGTAGGCTGAAATGTCTTCACAAAAGATTTGGTGAATAATTTCGCAAATTGAACAAATGCTTAGAAATCATGTTCTCCTTGTGGATGATTCTTTTTTTCTTTTCTTTTTTTGACAAATACAGGGCTAAATTGGATGGGGAAACTGTCTAAATAGACCCGGGGAAACTATTTATAGTAAACTAGTTGTATATAGATGGTGTGGTGTGGTAAATGATGGTGGAATACTTAAGATTGAGTGAGGATCCTGATTTGTCTAGCATCTGAGTTGGGGCCACGCACAGTGACAAACTGATCTTTTTTGACTCATTGAGGTCTTGGCTGCTTAAATGTAGCAGGAAGGATAATTGCTAGAGATTATATTCTGTTCTACTGAGTGGCAGAATCAGGAAGGATCATTGTTGCAATACATAATGCAGGAAGGATTAAAATGATAGACTGGATTCACAAGTGTATATATACCCTTACTACTATCTAGTAAACACAAACTTTCTCCTACACATTTACATTAGGGAAATACATATGACTATACAATTTCATAGATAAATGTACTTGGAATTATACATGCTTTCTTCTGTTTAGATCACCTGAACTTTATACTTTACTACAATGAGTCTGACTCAGTAATGATGTAAGTTACTGTAGGTCACAGCAGACAGTACAAAAATACATGAAAAGATAGTCAGAAAATTCTGCCTACATTGTGGGCCATTGTAGTCAGAATCTATAGGCCATTTAGAATATACTGGAAGTGGCACCTACAAATTCACTTGTTTCTATCCTCACTTTACAAGTATGAGCAAAAACACTTTCTTGCCAGACCAGAAGAAATTAACTAGAATGCTGTTCTTGTTCCTTCCAATGTTATAATGCTTCATGTTCTTAAAATATTCATTTGTACTCACCAATATGACCTATCCTTAAGAGTCTTATCATTCAGACTTCACACAACTTCAGTTTTAGGAACATGTTAACTCTGGTGAAACAGAAGCTAATAGAATTTGTGTGGGAGAAAGGGAAGATGTTCTAAGTAAAATTTTAATTAAACAGTGAAGTTTCTGTTTTGGGACCTCTGAATATTGGTGCTCTACTTTTATCTTAAAAAATAAAATAAAAAAAATAAAGTGATTATTGGAGCATATGATCTGGGAGCCAGCAGTCCTGAGTCATAGTTCTAGTTCTGATAATGACTCCCTTTGTGTTCTTGGGTATATCACTTCACTTGTCCTCTTTGCTTCAGTCTTTCCCCCTGAATAATAGGAATACACCTACCCCAATATAACGCGACCCGATATAACACAAATTCTGATATAACACGGTAAAGCAGTGCTCCGGCGGATCAAAGCAAGTTCGATATAACGGGGTCTCACCTATAATGCGGTAAGATTTTTTGGCTCCCGAGGACAGCGTTATATCGAGGTAGAGGTGTAATTATACTTTCCTATTCTGATATGTAGGTTGTGAATATCAATAGCTAAGCTACTGGAGTCTGTAAACATTTAATCTATTTAGGTTTACAAAGAGAAGGTTAAGGGGTGACTTGATCCAGTTTATACGTACCTACCTGCGGAACAAATATTTGATGAGGGGCTCTTCAATTTAGCAGGCAAAGGTATAACATGATCCAATGGCTTGAAGCTGAAGGATGACAAATTTGAAATGAAAATAAGGCCAAAAAATTAACAGTGGGGCTAATTAACTATTGGAACAATTTACCAAGGGTTGTGGTGGATTCTGCATGACTAGCAATTTTAAATCAGGAATGCATGTTTTCCTAAAAGAGATCCTCTAATTTCAAACAGGAATTAACTCAGGGACATTGTATGGCCTGTGTTATTCAGGGGGTCAGATTATAGTGGTCCCTTCATGCCTTACAGTCTACGAATCTGTCACTTTGAAGAGAGAGTAGTAAATATTACAATGGTGCTATACTTACATTAGCTGGTATTTGTGAATATTTTGTTATAGGGAGCTGTAGTAAGCAGCAGTTTGCTATTCTTGTTTAGCAGCTTTCCTAATCGGTAGAGACCCTTTCTTGTGTGGAAACATTGCCACTGGTGGTGGCTATTGCTTTGACAGTTCTTTACTTCACTCCTCTTCCATTCTAGATTACTTGGAAATGACACCCCTTAAGGGATGTAGTCTCCCCCTTATTCATATGGTTAACTTAGATAAAGGTAAAAAGAGTGTCTCCTATGCATCAAAGGGAAAACAATAGTTAATGCTAGAATGTCATTTGTTTTAATAAGGAAAAGTTAAAGGGTATTTGGATATGGTAGCACACTACACACAGCCATAGGATCTGGGAAGCAGGTATATTCTGAATGCTGTAAAGAGGTATTATTTAACAATCCATTGTAATGAGGATTAGCGGAGTTGGGAGCTCAGTTTTAGCAATTTTATATTAGATTGCAGAACATTTTAGGAGATGTTGAAATATATTTATATAAAGTTGTTGTATTCCTGCCAAGTTCTGCATGTGAATAACTACTTTAATAGTCTGTTTTACAGTTAAATCTTCAAGAGCGCAACAGCTGTTATATATTTTGTCCCTATATTTCTATCCAGCTGAATTTTCCTATTGCCCTTGTTAACCCTCTGCAGTAGTACTCATTAACTGCACTGACTACTTAATGAGAGAATGATTAATAGGTTACCTTGTTGATGAATTTGGACAGCAAATACTTATGACTCTAGAGTTTGATCTTTATGTCAAGGCCACCCTTAAAACTACTATTTTGTCCTATTACTGAGGGGTTTTTGCAAATGTTGGGTGGCTTTCTGACTTTTTGTTTACTGCATGGAATGGTCCACTGTGGCCTTCCAGTGAATGTGACTGTATTATCATGATTTATGACTAGAAACGTGACTCCTTATTCCCCACTGTGGAATAATGGCAAAGATGGAGATAGTGAATGGAGGCAGTTAGGGGAAGGATGGCGTTCTGAAAGAAAGTCTAAGGACCTGATTGGTTTGGGTGGAGGGAGGAAGAAGGAAAGATGTGGAGAAGGAGGAAAGAGGAGATTGAGATTTTCAGTGCTTGCATGATGGAACCTCCTGAGTATCTTGGGGTTTGCCCTCTGTGCTGCTATAATTGCCCTCTGTGTAGTAATTTGGGGAATAACCATGTGTGGCACATCGTTGTACCACCTTCACGGTAGCAATTAAATAGGCAGGGTAAAATCCTAGCCCCCTTGAAGTCAATAAGTGTTTCCCAATTGATCTTTCTTTCTTAACAGGTCCATTCTTTGATCAGTCTTATAAAACTTGTTTTACAACTTAGAGATTAGCTTAGTAAATACACAAACATTGGCATATGGCAGTCCCTGAAGCTGTATTTGAGACCTGCTACCAGCCACTTTCTTTGACTTTGTGGTATTGATCACATAATGTGATTCATTCTCTTCTACTCTGCTTCTTCCTCTTTTATCTTGTCAGCTGGTAGTATCAGTTAGTCTTTCATTATCTTACATTTAAGTCCAAACTTCTGTTTTTTTACATTTAGATGTATAACCTGTTAATAGTTGTTATATCACCAAGTTTTGCTATTATGCTTTTCTCCTTCTATTGTCTTTTGTATTTTCCTTATTTGAATANGGTCTGCAGGAATGGATCCTGCACTGTTGACCAATATGCTGCTCGCTCTCACTAACACATCACTAGTGGTAGTGGAGTTATTCCTTAAACTACAAAGGCAAGAGGAGTTCAACATTGATCTCGCCACACGTAGTAGCTACGACACACGATTGCTTGTGGCATTCACAGAGGTGCTGACCACTGTGGAATGCCACTTTTGGGCTCGGGAAACAAGCACCGAGTGGTGAGATCACATCGTCATGCACGTCTGGGATGATGTGCAGTGGCTGCAGAACTTCCGGATGAGGAAAGCCACATTCATGGGACTGTGTGATGAGCTTGCCCCAGCCCTGCGGCACAAGGACACGAGAATGAGAGCTGCCCTGTCATTGGAGATGTGCGTGGCAATTACATTGTGGAAGCTGGCTACTCCAGATTGCTACCTATCAGTCACTAACCAGTTCAGAGTGGGAAAGTCAACCATTGGACTCGTGTTGACGGAAGTGTGCAGGGCCATTAATTGCATCCTGCTCCGAAAGGCCATGACTCTGGGCAACGTGTGTGACATTGTGCATGGCTTTGCACAATAGGGCTTCTCTAACTGTGAAGGGGCGGTAGATGGCACACACATTCCAGTTCAGGCACCAGACCATCTAGCCACCGAGTACATTAATCAGAAGGGGTATTTCTCCAGGTGCTTGTGGATCAGCGTGGGCATTTCACGGACATTAACGCAGGCTGGTCTGGACTCATGATGCACGCATCTTTTAGAACACTGGCCTGTTCAGGAAGCTGCAAGCAGGGAATTTCTTCCTGGACCAGAAGATCACTGTAGGGGAAGTTGAAATGCTCGCTGTGATCCTGGGAGACCCCGCCTACCCCTTAATGCCATGGGTTATGAAGCCATACATGAGGAACCTTGACAGCAGTAAGGAGCGGTTCAACAACAGGCTGAGCAAGTGCAGAGTGACTGTTGAGCATGCTTTTGGCCGTTTAAAGGCCTGCTAGCGCTGCCTCTATGGGAAGCTGGACCTGGCCGATGACAATATTCCTATGCTTATAGCCGCGTGCTGTATGCTCCATAATATTTGTGAAGGGAAGGGTGAAAGCTTCACTCAGGGCTGGACTACTGAGGCTCAGTGCCTGGAGGCTGAATTTGAACAGCCAGGAGACCAGGGCTATTAGCGGGGTGGAGAGCGAGTCCATAAGGATCAGGGATGCCTTGAGGCAGCCATTTGAAGCTGAAAGCCACTAATATTTGTTGCTATGCTCGGGACTGCAGTGCTTGTAATGCTAGGAAGTGATTGTGATTGGTGCAGATGATGCACTGTGAAGGTTTAAGAAAATTGCCTGTTGCTTTGCAGGGCTCTGTTTGCTTTCAATTAATGGAATAGAGATTGCTTTGAAACCAAAACAATTCTTTTATTAGAAAAACAACAACCAGAAGAGAGAGACAAACAAAAACACATCAGCACTGTGGGAGAAGGGAGGGTCCCAGGAGGAGGTGGGGCCCCGGGACGGTTAAAGATTTGTCTATGTCCAGGTATCATATGCAACCTTGTCCTTTGGAGTACAGTGCAGTGGGTACTGTTCTTCAGCAGGGCTAAACTGCAGAGGGACAGGTGTTGAGTGCAGTGGGTACTGGGAGTCTGCATGGCTGGACAGTGAGCGGGGACGAGTGGAATGCAGCAGGTACAGACTGGAGCCAGGAGGTTGATAAGAGTGTGTTGGCGGTGTCTGGGGGGTGCATGGGAAAGAGTTTTGTGACAGCGGCTGCTGGGGCGGGTGGGTGCAGAGCTGCTCGGTTTGCAGTGCGAATATCACCTGGAGTGTGTCCGCTTGACGCTCCATAACGTTTAAGAGCCACTCCGTGGCTTTATTCTGGCACGCCGTGTTCTCCTTTCGGTCCCTCTTCTTGCTGTCCTGCCACTCCTTCAATTCTTGCTTTTCAGCCGCAGAGCGCATCATGACATCACACCGAAAGTCCTCTTTAGTTTTTCGTGGTCGTTTTCTGACTTTGCACAGCCGTTCAGCCGCCAATAACATGATCTTGGGAGCCCAACCTCCCTCTTTATCTGTGAAGCCAAAATGCAATGTTTTACAGACGCAGTATTGTTTGCAACACACAGACCACTGATTCCNAGGGGCGGTAGATGGCACACACATTCCAGTTCAGGCACCAGACCATCTAGCCACCGAGTACATTAATCAGAAGGGGTATTTCTCCAGGTGCTTGTGGATCAGCGTGGGCATTTCACGGACATTAACGCAGGCTGGTCTGGACTCATGATGCACGCATCTTTTAGAACACTGGCCTGTTCAGGAAGCTGCAAGCAGGGAATTTCTTCCTGGACCAGAAGATCACTGTAGGGGAAGTTGAAATGCTCGCTGTGATCCTGGGAGACCCCGTCTACCCCTTAATGCCATGGGTTATGAAGCCATACATGAGGAACCTTGACAGCAGTAAGGAGCGGTTCAACAACAGGCTGAGCAAGTGCAGAGTGCGGTACGGCCTTTCTTATGTTCTTATGTTCTTATGTACCAGGGGCTTCCTCTCCTGTTTGCACTTCGCCAAGATCTGAGTGCTGTGACGGGATAGAGAAGAGCTCCTGGCTGCATGCATCTCTGACCTCCAAGTCGTCCTCTGCCTCTGGGTGCCCCTCTCCCTCCACATTCTTGTCCAACAGTCCAAGATTTCCTCCTCCTGGCTCGGTCCACTCTTGACTGGCACATGAGCCACCAAAGTATCCACAGTGGCCTTCGCAGTGGAGGTGGGATCGCTGCCGAGTATCGTGTCCAGCTCTTTGTAGAACTGGCAGCTCGTGGGCGCAGCACTGGAACAGCGGTTTGCCTCCCGCGCCTTGTTGTAGGCGTTCTGTAGCTCCTTCACTTTGACCCTGCACTGCAGTGTGTCCCAGTCATGGCCCCTTTCTGGCATGAATCGTGAAAACTGTCCATAAGTATCATAATTCCTATGGCTGGAGCACAGCTAGGACTGGACAGCCTCCTCTCCCCAAATGCTGATGAGGTCCAGCAGCTCGGCATTGCTCCAAGCAGGGGATCGCCTGTTGCGTGGAGCAGGCGTGGCCACCTGGAAAGATGCGCTGAGACCACTGCACGCATCACTGAGCAAACAGGAAGGAGACTTTCAAAATTCCCAAGGAATTTAAGGGGTGGGGCTCACGGTCACCTGAGGGCAGGGCAGTAGAGTTGAAACCGATGACCAGAGAGGTGAAACAGACATTGTGGGACACCTCCTGGAGGCCAATTGCAGTGCAGTAATTGACCATGGTGTCTACCCTGGCACTGTGGCGCTGTAGCCCCGGCGCAGAAAGCGTTGCAACTGAGCAGTTTCTGCGCACTAAGTGGCTTGGCAGTGTGTAGAGCTCAGGAGTTACAGCGTAGAAAGCTGCTTTACTGCGCAGAAACTTGCCAGTGTAGACAAGGCCTAATGCTCATGGAACTGGAGTATACAACCAATAACAGCTTTTATGACTATCAGTTCTTTGGCACTTAAGATGATACAATAGCCAGTTTCTGGTCATATAGTCTAAAGCTGCAAACATTCTCAATTTTTATTTAGCAAGCACCTGTTTCAACAGATCAGAGTAAATTATGCAAGAGTAGATTGAAAGCAATCACATTAAAGCTCCGCTCCAGCAAAACACCTGTATAGGGGAATGCGTGTGATCTGATGGTTTGAGGCATAAATACATAGTTCTTTACCCACTTAAAGGAAAGCTGATGTAATGTAGTATATCACTACATCTATAGTCACAGCTATAATCTCTGGGCCAGCTAAACTGTGGTTGTTCTAGCAGTAAGTCCACCATGAACAGGATGTAGCAAGTATCTGCTTCATTTGGAGGTCTGGAACTTGCCAGTAGTAATCTCAAAGTGGGTTGGCCCATCTAGTTGGGGCAGGGGCAGGTTCTCTGAGAAATGCATTATTTACCATTTTCCTGGGGAGCCTCCACCAGCACTTAGTATCCCTCTTCCCAGCATTTATTCCACCCATGATGCAGCTACCCCAGCAAAGGGTGCAATCTTCATTCCCTCTCCCCACCTGCACCCACTGAGGTCCATAAATTCTAAGGCCAGAAGGAACTGCGGTGATCATGCAGTCTGACCACCTGTATAACAAAAGCCATAGGTGTGCCCAAAATAGCTCCTGCTTGAGCTAGAGCATATACTTTTAGAAAAGAAATCTAATTTTTATTTAAAAATTGCCAGTGATGGAGAATCTGCCAGAATCCTTGGTAAATTATTCCAGTGGTTAATTATACTCATTGTTAAAAATGTGTGCCTTATTGCTAATATGAATGTGCCTTGCTTCAACTTCCAGCCATTGGATAGTGGTATACCTTTGCTAGATTGAAGAGCCCATTGTCAAATATTTTTTCCCCATGTAGGTACTTATAGGGTGTAACAAAATCACCCTTTAACCTTCTCTTTGTTAAGCTAAATAGATGGATATACTGGACTCTGTCCCTTTAAGGCATGTTCACTACAAGGTGAATCTGGTCTACACCGTTGAAATATAAAGAAGGGTAAACTTTTAAAATATAACTAAGTTAGTAGATACCATAATACAATACAAATAATAATTTACAAACTGTCAACAAGCTGTCCCCTTTTAAAGTCCTTGTTTTGTCACGAATTCAGACCGTGAGCCCTGTATCTCTTCTCTCAGATAATGTAATCAGGCTGGACCACTGAAAAGTGTGAGTAAAAAGGCAGCTCCCACTGGAAGCCACCAACTCTGTGGAGAGTTAGAAACAGTAATCGCTCAAGACATTCCATAGAAAACTATGCTATTGGAGCAGGGTTGTTTGAATTCACATTTTGATGGTGAGCTAATAGCTTTTGTGCTACAGTGTTGTTGCTCTGACTTCAGACTCTGTATTGTATGCTGCAGAATGAAGCACCAGAGGAGAAATTCTTGCTGCTTCTATGAAATAAGTAATTGACTGAATTAGGGAGGCTTAAGGATATGTTGGAAATGTTCAGCTGATCCCATCCTATATAGGAATGGATATTTGGTTGTGTCAAAGAAGCACTCATCATCAGTCAGGGGTGTATGTTTGAGCATGTACATGTGTGCAACAATGATAAAACTCACGTTTTCCTCCCCTAACATCTATATTTTTCTACTTTAAACTTCTTATGTCTGTATTAACTATGATGCTAATTTAGGCTCTGATCTTCAGGTGCTCAGTTGTAGCATCTCTTCTGGTCACTTTTTAGTGCTGGAGTTGGTATTATAGCTTCCAGTCATAGCAAAAGCTACTATTGCACATTGATGAAACTGTCTGATCGTGCCCCTTTAGGTGCCTATGGTAGCTTTGCCATTTTCTTCAGTGCAGCTGGCTCACAAATTAGGCTCATCACTTTTATATGCTTATTTTTAACTCTTGAGGAAACAATAAAAAGGCACGTGTTCTCAGTAAGGACTAGCCCTTCTGATTTCACATGGTAAAATTGATATATGTTGTGGTCTGTGAGCAAAAGAATTGTTTTAAATGATGAAAGCATATACAGTATTTTCAACTTAAAAAACAGTTTGAAGGGAATTGTATTCTGTCTTTCAAAAAAANGGTGTTTGTAATGCACACGTACTCTGTGTGTGTTTCTAATATATGTAATATAATATTAAATGAGCTTCAATAAGGTTTGCAGTCTTTTTGCATGCCCAAATCGCAATTAAATCAATAAGAGTAGGATCTGATCTGTTGAATGCAATCTTACGTAAGCCGGAGTCGAAGGCTATGTCTACACCACAGTTTGTCAGCATAATTTATGTTGCTCAGAGTTGTGAATAAAGCATCCCCCTGAGTGATGTAAGTTACACCGACATAAGCGCTGGTGTGGACAGTGCTGTATCAGCGGGAGAGCTTCTCCTACTGACGTAGCTACTGCCACTTGCGTAGGTGATTTTAGTATGCTGACAGGAGAGCTCTCTCCCATCAGCATAGAGCATCTTCACCAGATATGCTGCAGCGGCACAACTGCAGTGCTGTAGGTGTAGACTTGCCCTAAGTCTTTGGACTGAGATTTCCAAGGTTGCCTGTTAAAATTAATGGCAGTTTTGTATCCAGATCCCTTTAGATAGCTTTGAAAATCACATCCTTTAATATCTTGAAGATATTAAGAAGAACTTCGGTAGTAAATAAGGTACAAACCATTAGGTGCAATATTACTTTGATATTATATGCAGTACTGACTGTCAAATGGAACCTAATATGAACAATAGGGAATAGCAATGTAGAAGGCTTAATTTTAATATGAAATCAAATAAGTGTGTGTGCGCGCGCAAAATCATTAGAGGTTGAGCAGCTGCTGAGCAACTACAACTCCCATTGCTTTTCTATTTCTCTATTTTATTAAATCTGAAAATTCTAAATTACAATTTAGACTACGAAAAGCACTAATGTACTGTTTTAAATCTTCCTGCTTTGTAAATTTGCCATATTTGCATTTTAGTTTAAATAATTTTAATCTTACAGAAGATAATTACTTCTAAATCAGATCTATATCTGAATATTATTCTCTAGGTAATATTTTCATTTTGAGTGAGACGCTAAATAGCTGCAAGTTTCGTCTTAATTATGCGGATCATGTGTGGGTGTTCGGTTGTTTTTTGTTTTAAAAGGCAGTGTTAACAAAATACAATAGGAGAGACAAACACAGCTTTTTATTTCCTCACTGCCAAAGAGGAATGTTCTGCAAGCACGGAGAGCTGGGAAATAGCATATGACCAAAGCAAGGGGCCTGTTCTGCAACGAGATGGATGCCCTCATTTCCCATGGAGATTAGTGAGAATTGAGAATTTTCAGAACCGCCAGAGCCTGGCATCTCACAGGACCAGGCCTCAAATGAACACATGGACCAAAGAAACCATTAGTGCTGGAACTTTCATGAGGGAAAGGTCATACATTTATGCTCACATGTACCCTGGGGTCAAAGTCATTCCTAGTGTTATTCCAAGAGTCTCATCAGGGATGAATTTGACCATTGTTTCTGCGCAAGGGTTTAATTTTTATCCAAGCTAGATTGCCTATAAAGGAGAGCTTAATCATAGCATCAGAGAACTTCTGAGTAGCTTGCTTTGCTTCTCTGTTGAAATACTATTACTGTTCTAGAGGAATTTCCATCAAATGTGCTCAGCAACGTCCAGGGCAATTGTTCCTCCTCCCCAGTCCTGACCAAAGGAGCAGACAGTTGGCACACTGATAACAGAGATGTTGCTTGCTTAGAATGGCAAGATACCTTGGGTCATACTCACTCCTTCATACTGAGCTCCAGTTTTCAACCTGTAAAAGTAGCATGCTCCCTAAAAATTCTGTTAAAGGTGAATTGCAAAGAGGGGACCCCCCCACATACCCGAAGAACGAAAAGCTTTATCTTTGATTGTCTGTTTTGCCTAAGACGTGCCTCAAAGGTGGGTGCACACACGCGCGCGCGCGCTCGCGCTCTCTCTCTCTCTCTCTCTCTCTCTAATCTCTTAAAAAGCAAAAATCTGTGGCTTCCTTCTGTACACACAAATTTACCTTTATGATGCCCTCTCATGCTTGGACATGGTATTGCAGGGGACTTTGCCTCTTGTATCCCCCCTACTGGACACCTCTTTGGCCCCGTGATGGCCAGTCCCAGCCAGCGTCTTCTCCTGACTCCCTCTCTGGATCTTCTGTGGCTCTGCCCTCCAGCCAACTCATGTAATGGTTCACTCCCCTTCCAATGTAGCTAAAGGTCCAACTTAACGTTGTTTGTCAGTGTCCAGACTTATAGTTCTTGTGCCCTTCTCAGGCTCGACTGAAATCTTCTGTTTCCTGGCTCCTGCAGATTATCTTGAAATGCTTCTTCCTCAGCAGGATTCCCCCACTGCTTCCCTTCAGCAGGGACTCCATTAGTTTACCTCTGAAGCTCTCCCTGCAGGCCTTATCTCAGGACTTTCCTGCACATGAGCCTTTCCTGCTCCCTGTGGGTGACTCAGCCTCACTTCCTCAGGCTTTTCCCAGAGAGGGTGCCTACTTGTGCCTCTCTTCAGGGTCTTTCCCCCCCTGCTGAGGTCCCAGCTCTATTTAAGTAGTGCTCTCCTTGCTTATTAACCACAGCTGGGGTCAGTCTTTCTAATTATGCCCCATTACACCTAGCTGTGGTAATTAATTAGCCGTTAGGTTGCCAACACATCAATTAGCCTGAAGGCTAGCTGCTAAGTCCTCAAAGGGCCAGTCCACCTGGGACATCTTGTCACGTGTAATTAATTATTTCCAGAATCTAAATGTTGTCACTTTTGCTTACCCATAATTTAATGTTGGAGAGGGACGTACATCAAAATCTTGGATCCAAGTGTGACTGCTGTCATCTTGGCTAACAAGCCAGGTATTGAACCAGGGGTGTACAAAGCGAAAGCATAAGGCTACAGCTTGAGTAAGAGAGACCGGTTTTGTAGCTGAACACTATGAATCGGTATAGAGGAGGAATGTAACGCTCCAGTGGGTTTTATACAGTACAAGTGCCTCCAGTTGTTAGAAAAGAGAGGATCAAGATCTGAACTTTGGAGCTAGCTCCTGTTCCTATAATAGGCTGGACCAAACCCTTGGACCAAACCTCTGAACACACCCAAACTATGCATTCATTTGGATCTTGATCTAAACTTTGCATTTAGAACCTATCTCTCTCCAATAAAGTGATTATTTCAGAATATTTTTGTATGCCTTGGGTTCAGTTTCCCCTTCTGTCTGCCTGCAGACACTTTAACCTCTATTCATGATCTACCTTTAATGACCACATTTAGGGGTACAGAGAATAAATCTTCTCTGGGTGAAGAGAGATCTGTATGATGCTGCACAGATATTATAAAGGGCAAATTCTACCCCAGCATCCATAGAAGGCCCCACATATAGCAGAATCCACAGCTAAATGGATCTGCCAGTTCTCCTCCTCCTGGGAAGGGACTCACTAGCATTGCAGTGTCTACTCCTAAATGTCTTTATAGTTTATTGTAGACTACAAGCAGTATATCTCTTTACTATGAAGTTATAGCTACTATGTTAATGTATTATGAAAATATAAAGTAATTTCAATGAATAACTGAACATGAATTTAATTCAGAAACCCTTGGGGCTATATTCTCATTTCAATGAGAAGAGGTTTATCCTTAATGAAAGTCTTAAGCATAACTCTCGGTGCACTGAGATGAGAATATGCCCAGTACTACTTGAACATGAAAGCTATGAACAATCTATTTAAAGGTTTTACAGTCAAAAGAGCGGGAATTTAAAAAGTAACTAGTTAGTCCTTATTTACATAGGAAAATTAGCTCAAATTTGAGTCTCGGAGAAAATTTCAAAGGACTGTGTCTCCCCTCTATTCCGTGTTATCTGATCAAATTGGACATGAAGGCAAATGGTCTAATCTTTCTTGTTATATAAGCCTTGCAAAACATGCTTTATAAAATATAAATTGACTTTAAAAAGCTTGTTTGTAAAGAGAATTGTTTCAAGTTGCATTTTTTCACTAAATGAAATTAGTCTTGATTATGAAATATGAACGTTTCAAATGCTTTCCAAAATATTAAATACAAGTTATTAATGATTTTGCTTTGTTCAATGAAACTTGGTGAGTCTCTTCTCAAATAAACTTTATATTTCACTCACAGTAAGAGATTTTTTTATATGCCCTAGTTTGCTCTATAAAGAAAATACATATTGATATTAATATTCTTTGTGAAAGAATTACATCATTCGGTACAAAGCCCTCATCCTCTCAATAGGTAGGCAATGGGCAGGGGCGGTATTGGCTTCCCACATCTGCCTCATCTTATTGCAGAACAGGGTAGATTTGAGCTAGTTATCTGGCAGTGAAAGATCTTTATAATAGTGACCAATTCACCTAACTATCTAGTACACCGAACTCCTGCTTCTCTTATTGCTTTTATATCACTTTTCCAATTGAATTTCCATGTATACATTTAAACTTTTTTCTGATTGTTGTCTGGAGTTAAAATGAACCATGTTTATGGGGCCCATTTCTTATCAGTGTGTAGGCTATTGCTTTTTCAAGTTATTCTAATCACACATTTTTCATGCAGTCAATGTACTAGAATTCTTTATAACCCCATATGGTGGGGGAACAGTGGAAAGAGACTTGGCCAAAAAAAAACCAACCCAACCAAACTTGCAAAATATTGGGGGATTGAGTTTTCACACATTTAATTTTTCCCTTGTTGTTTTAGTCACAGTGTTATGGGTCCTCCAAAGATGAGGGAGAAAGTCTCTCACTCTACAAGCTTCCTAGCTTGCTTAGAGGAGAGGAGGTCTCATTCTGTACACAAGTTTAGCTTGTGTTTCTCTTAGCATTCTGTATCACCTAGTTAAACCTAAATGTAGAGCTGGTCAAACATTTTCAGAATGAATGTTTTTCTATATTCAGTCTGAATGAAGCTACAGCTGCATTGGAATTGTAATGTTCTATGGGAACATTTTGATTTTGACAATTTTGTTTTGGGGAAACAAAAAGCATTTTGTTATGGTTGACATCAGAATGGAATGGTTTGTGTTTTTTGTTTAAAAATCACTGTTACAAATGATAAACATAAAGTAAGAAATAAATTGTCTAACTCAAAACTTAAATGATT